>JALIGW010000001.1:213211188-213596188 GCA_023053685.1 Diadophis punctatus similis | reverse complement strand
TATATGTATATACACACACACACACACACACACTGTATACACACACACACACACACACATACAGTGTGTGTGTGTATACATATATATACATATATACATACATACATACATACATACATACATACATACATACATACATACATCTCATATATATATATAAGCCAGTTTAATTAATTTGGCATTATACTAGCTTTATGCAAGAACTTAGAGCAAAAAACTTCAATGCTAATACCTTGAATGTATTAGTTCAGCTAGGTTTGGTTTCCATGGAAAGCCTGTTTGTCATAGAACAGGTAATCAACTGTTGTTGGATTGCTCCCAGGACTGAGCTGTGAAGGGAATGGAAAGTTTGTTATTTTGAACTATAAACATACCGGTAGTATTCAAATTACATTCGTATCTCAACCATTTTATATAAACTCACTGTTATTTCCACTGTAACAAAGATAGAAGCCTAAAGAAGAAGATATTGGAATAATAAAAGAAAAGACTAAATCTTTTTTTCAGTAAACTTCCGGGTTATCGCTTCCATAAAGTGATAACATTATCATAACTTAACTAGGTTAATGTTTGCTTTTGAAATAGCTTTTTAGGCACTGCAATTTCACTTGTTATTATTTATTTAGCGTATGATGACACCATGACAGAAGATAAGTAAATATATACAGTATATACACAGTTCACATAATTATAAGTAAAACTTCTATGGGGGTATGGCAGTAGCCTCATAAGTGGATGTCCAATTCCAGGCGATGATCACTACTGGTGTTGCTTCATGCAGATCTTCTAGGGAACCAAAGAATGCTCGTTGTGGGCAATCTTGCACAATGTATTTAATAGTTTGCATATCAGCGCCATAATCACAACAAGATGAATCTTTCCATCCCCACTGATACAGGACAAGAGGCACTTCTTAATGAATTCTTAATGAATTGATAATTTTAATTTTAATAATTAATAAAATTAATTATATGCCAGCTTAGCATTGTAATTCCACTACAGTTAGGATATCAAGATAAACCAGAGCTCTTCATAACGAGAGCTGGCCTTAGCAACTCTCATTTTGATGGATTTGTACCGAAAAGAGTACAATTAGTCCTATTTTTGAGTTCCTTGAAATGACCCTAACTCCAATGTTGTTAGCCCAAAGCCAAGACATACCGGTACTTATGGTTGAGTTTGATTTGTTAGATTAACTGTGGTCAATTTAAAAAAAAAAAAGCTTCCAGGCTCTTATGCCCATGTTGGAGGAATGTGAGATGTACAATCTTGTCTCCTGGTAATAATACCTATTTTGCCTTGATATCTGAACTAATTGTGTACCCTGAAATAGAATATATGATAAAAATACATTATGGATGCATGTTTGGAACAAATATATACTGTATGCCCCTTCTTACAAAAATGTTGTAATGTGTTCTTTTTCTCTCTCTCTCCTCAGTCCTCAGGCACCTCCTCCACCTGAACCAACTTGGGAAGAAAAGCAAACAAGTGTTATCCATCTATTAGGCGAAGACTTCCGAGAATTTTTGAAGAAAAAGAGGCACACTCTCGTAATGTTTTATGCTCCATGTAAGTGGATGTTGTACGATAAAATATTGAACATTCATCTATACTGAATATCGGCAGAAAGAGAAATGGCTTTCTAGTGCTTTTGAGTTAGCTAAGCGCAATTCATTTATTTTGTTCAGTCGGAACCAGGGATGGGTTCCAATTACCTTTGCTACCTGTGTGCATCCGCTCGCATGTGTGCGCGCATCCTCTTGAGCGATTTTACTTCCGCACATGCTCAGAAGGACGTTTAAGCCCGAAACACAGCTGAGGAGCTGCTCAACTGTGCTTCGGACGAAGAAATAAAGGTCGGTATTAACCCGGGGGCGAGCGGGCGGGCTTTTCTTCAAAGCAGAGGATGAGGAGAAGCCATCCAAACCCGAAAAAATCTCCAAAACTTCTGAAAAAAAGATGGCGGCGCGCACAGACCAGCACAGACAGTACCTGAATCATGACGTCAACATTACATCACCAGCGGGTCGCTAATGGTTCAGGCGATCTGGTCCGAACCGGAAGGAACCCACCCCTGATCGGAACCACAGCTGGGTGGCAGAGGACATCTTTTACATTAGAATATCTTGGGTTACTCTTTCACTTTCTGACAATGCCAGCAGCAAAGGGGCAAAAGGAGCAGCGTCATGGCTTTGGAGAAAGGATGCTTTGCACTGCATTATTAGCAACAAAATTAGCACTTGAACTCCATCTTTTGTCAATGTGAATACTAACCAGTTAACCAAACTAGTATAGATAACTCCAGAGGTGGTATATTCAATTACCTTCCCTACCGGTTCACAAATGTGAGCATGTGTGCATGCGTGTGACCTTCCGTGCATGTGCTGTGCTCACGCATGCGGCTGGCCCGCATGCGCACAACTTCAAAATGTGCCTAAATGGGATGGCATAGGGACGGGTGGGGCAGGCCCACCTGCCGGTCACTACTACCGGTTCGCCCGAACTGGTCCGAACCGGCTAAATACCACCTCTGGATAACTCCCTCCCCACACATGGTGGGTTCTGCAGGATGTCCTGAAGATGATCTCGGAGATAAAAAAGCAGTGAATTAAACAATATGGGTATACTGAAACTAAAGAGAAAAGAAAACACAATTAAACTCAAATGGAATGTGGGATTGCTTATCAGCACCAGCAATAATAAAAACAATAGCAGCAATAAGCCACAGACCTCATCCTGCTTAGACTACCTCCCACAAGCGGCAACCGGATGACTGAAATGGCTCCCCAGAGTGGCTGTCTAAATGCCTGCTGCTTAATTCCAAGACCACCTCAGATCACCTCACCTAGGCTAAGCTGATAGATAGCAGCAGGAATATGACTGGAAATTAATGAATGTATTTATTTTGGATATAAGCTGAAGATTAAATGTTTGTTCTCTACAATAAGAAAGGACTCATGTTTCAAGAATAGGACTTCTGGGGTATTTTAGAATAGGTGCAACAATGGTTTTGATAAAGAGCCCCACTTAATTTCCATACTCTTGTGGTGTATAGTGCTGCCTCCTTGAAATAATGAATAGCTTAATCCTCACTCTAGTGAAAGGTAAATACTTGTTTAACTTCTATACTTTCATTAGTTTCTAAAGGTTAGAATGGGTACTTCACAGACTCAGGTTTATGGTTTTCACTCTGATATATCTGAAATAAGCATATTAGGGCTCTGCATCTCCTTAATTATAGTTGGACTAAATGTATATTAATAGCCTTGCCCTATATATAGGGATAGGTTACCATTACTACCAAAAAGGAATTATTATTAGCTGAGCACATTTCTAAATGCATCTGAGATAAAAGATTAAACTTCTGAATCACATTTAGTAACATCTATACTTTTAATTACAGCCACAACATATTTAAACAAGTTTCTTTAATAATTTCTTACATTCAAAAGGCACTGTTTCTTCAGTTTTATTTTAGATGAGTGGGTACATGTGTGCTGTATCTTTGATATATATAATGCACTCATATACAGTAGCTTTTTCTTAATCAAACACTGTAGGGAATCACATCTCAGCTTGCAGTGAGATAATTATAAAGAAAAGCAGAAATACAAATCATTGTGCATTGAAATTTGCTCTCCTTGTGTACCAATAATGCGCCTTCCGTTAAAATATGATTATCTTTATTTATCACTTGTTCAATCATGGGAGCTCTTGGCGTGTTTATTCCTACCATTTATTACTAACTTGCTTTGTTTTAATACAGAAGAACCACTAACATTACCATGCTACTGTGGTTTAAATAATTTTCTTTCTCAGCTCTGTACCACGTCCCGCATTAGTGAAGCTTGTTAGCTGAAACTTTCTTACTGTGTTCACCAGAGACATAGAAACATCTCATATGATTACGTTTGTTTGTGGATTGGAACAGTTCAGTTCAACTCAGTACTTTTTGCATTTGGTTAAGCAAAGCATCTTTGCAGATATATTATTGTCTGCTACATTTTCATAAATCACTACTGGGAAGCGAGAAAACCTGTACATAGTGGCCAAAATTGTGGAAACCTTTTGGGAAAAGTGTATTTTTGAGGTTTGATGGCTAATAACACCACTTATTTTTGGAGTTGTACCATAAAATTATATATCAATTGAAAGATCATTTAATCAAGAATGCAATGCAACAAAGTTTGTTCAATTATCTGTATTCTACATCGTTATGTATTCTACAAACGTTATAGCCAAATAACCAGAAAACGGAAGCACAACTTGCTTAGGTTGATATCAGGTAGCTTTCCTTCATCTGATTGTAGCCAATGAGTGTTTAGAGAGCCAATCAGGTGTCATCTTGTTTTAGCAATGAGCCAATCAGATCACAGTATGATTCAATTATTGATGTCATGTATTGAAGCTGAGAGGAGGACATTTGTCAGTGTGTTATGTGATCGCTATCAAGTTGGTTGGGTTTTTTGTGTTCTTTCATATAGTGAGCTTGTAAAATGTAATAAAATTAAAGTAATGGTGCAAAGAGTTGACTGGTCACCCAGAAAGCGATGTAAAATAGTATTAATAAGTGAATAAGGCTACAGTTATAAAGAAATTAGAAGAAACATTGGTGGAAACTTAACCAAAGGTTTTGAAGAGGTGTAAGGAGACTCAGTCACTACAAAACCACACTGGTAAAGGCAGGAAAAGGTGCACAACAGCAAGTGATGATAGAAGAATTAAGAGACACTGCCTACGTGACAGAAGAAAATCATCTGGGTGTATGCAAGATGAAATGGTGCAATGTAATGTGAAGTTGAGTGCAAGGACTGTTCAGCGCAGACTGCAGGAATTTGGCCTAAAATCTAGAATTCCATGAAAAAAGCCACTTGAGCACCTCTCAAAAAAAGGTTGAAAAGACTAAACTGGGCTAAAACCCATGTTACCTGGACAGAGGATATATAATTTTATGGTTCTACTAAAAAAAAGTGGTGTTATTAGCCATCAACCCTCAAAAATACTGTATACTTTCCCCAAAGGTTTCCACAATTTTGGCCACTACTTTTCCTTTCATTTTTCAGGTTGTAGAAGTAGTTCCTGCAAACTTCTTTTCTGAGACTTTGCAACCAAATTTCCTGCATAGAATTCAGGATTTTAGCTGATTCATTTTCTCCCCGAACCTTGCCCCAATAGCTTGAGAGTATCCGCTCTTCTAAAGTTGATCGCTGTATTCTATTAGCTCAGTGCTCCCCAACCGGTGTGCCGCGGCACACTGGTGTGCCGTGAGGCCATGCCAAGTGTGCCGCGGCAAAAGCTCGTGTCATATCCAGAACGGCCTGCCGCCCACCGAATGCTAGATTTTGCCCAGCAATGTTTTGTTGCATTCCATGTGCGGCTGCGGCCCTACAGTTCTGAGTCCAATAAGTTCTATCCCCCCCTTCCCCCGCTCATGATTGTCCTGATCACAAGTCTACAGGGCCTGGACAGAGCAGTGTTCATTATTAGGTATTACCTATCTGTCGTTTTCTGCACTGTGTTCTAATTTTTAAGTTCGCGTAGTTAAACTTAGAAAATCGGTATATGAATTATATTTATTTTGTACGGCTTCAAATATGGACAAGTTTTTGCGAAAAGAACACCCAACTTCACCGACAATTGATGATGAAACCAGCACGAGCGATATTGCAAAAAAACAGAAGATTACGAAAAGGCAGTACAACGAAGAATATATTCGATATGGATTTTCGTGGTGTAGCGAAGAAACGGCTCCAAAACCAGAATGCGTAATTTGCAGGGAAAAGCTGTCTAACGAGGCAATGGTTCCAAGTAAACTGATTCGCCAGCTAAAATCGAAACATCCTAGTTGCACCAACAAGAACATACAATATTTTCAACGGCTTTTGAGTCAAAATGCTAAACAGATACAATTTATGAAGTCATCAGTCACAGTTTCTGACAAAGCGTTAGAAGCTAGTTTTTCTATTGCAAATTTAATTGCACGTCAGAAAAAAGCACATACAATTGGCGAAACCCTCATTAAACCAGCATGCATGGAAATCATTCGAATAATGTTTGGACCTGGTGCAGTTAAGGAAGTAGAAAATGTTCCGTTGTCAGGTAATACTGTAAAAAGATGTATTGACGATATGTCTAGCGATATTCTGAAAACAGTAATTACCAAATTAAAAGCAGCTGGAAATTTTTCACTCCAAATTGATGAAACAACTGATATTAAGAACCAAGCACAACTAATTTGTATTGTCCGTTTTGTTGATGAGGGCGCTATAAAACAGCATTATTTATTTTGCAAAGTGTTTCCAGAGCGGACTGCCGGTGAGGCAATTTTTCGTGCTACAAATGATTTCTTCAATACTTATGACATTAAATGGAGTAATTGCATAAGTGTTTGTACGGATGGCGCCGCCGCAATGATGGGCAATAAAAAAGGTTTTGTCTCATGTGTAAAACAACAAAATGCGGAAATACAAATTACCCATTGCTGCATACATCGAGAAGCGTTGATGGCGAAAAACTTGCCAGATGAACTATTGCAAATGATGAACGAATGCGTGAAAATCATAAACATCATTAAAACAAGGGCCCTGAATACGCGAATTTTTGAAATACTCTGTGAAGAAATGGGATCAGAATATCAGTCATTATTGTTTTACATTGAAATACGGGGCTATCCCGAGGAAAAGTTCTGGCAAGATTATTTGAGCTTCGCAACGAGGTGAGCCATTTTTTATTGAAGCAAAACATGTTTGAACTACACCATCTCCTCGAGGATGATCACTGGATTACAAAACTAGCATACATGGCTGACATATTCGAGCACCTGAATGAACTCAATAAAAGGATGCAAGGTCGGAATGAAAATGTATTAACGTGCTCTGACAAATTAAATGGATTCAAAGAGAAACTGGAACTTTGGCAAACGGAGTTAGGACGTGGATCACTAGAAATGTACAAAAGAACAAACCAGATTAAAATTGAAAATAATAAGCAGTTCATAATAAATTTAGCTCAACGACATTTAACATTGCTCTTAGAGAAGTTTGATCATTACTTTCATACAATCAATACGGAGCAATACGATTGGGTTCGAAATCCTTTTGCAACGATTGCCAAAAATTCTACCGAAGTACTTTCCCTTCAGATTCGAGAGGAATTTCTTGAATTGAGGAATGACGGGTCATTAAAAATAAAATTCGCTCAAGTTCCGTTGGATGTGTTCTGGATTGGGATTGAGGAAGAATATCCCCATATATCCAAGAAGGCTGTTGAAATTCTGTTACCATTTGCAACCACATATATATGTGAATAAAGTTTTTCAGCGTTAGTCCAAATAAAAAATGACAAGTGGTCATGCTTGAAGGGCATCGATCAAGAACTTCGGGTTGCTCTGTCCAGTATTAAACCAAACATCAAATCTCTGTGTTCATTAAAACAAGCGCAGGTGTCGCATTAGTTATAAGTTGTTAGAGAACAGTTAGAATATAGTTATGAATTGATGGATGTGTTACAAGTATCTACCTAATTATCAAATAAAATAATAAATCAAGTAATTCTGTTATGCCCAGTTTGACATTCCTATACTATTATACTCTTCAAAACGATATTTTGAAGATTATATTTGTTTTTTATCCAATTTTTGTATGTGGTGTGCCGTGGAATTTTGGGAGAGGCTCTGGTGTGCCGAGGGTGACAAAAGGTTGGGGAGCACTGTATTAGCTGACCAAATTCTTAGATTGCATGATGAATTTTGCTCCTGGGTTTCCTGGAGATGGTGAGTCTGTTTTGATCTGGTTTTGAGAGAGTAGGAGAGCGGATAAGATACACTGATGTGGATATATTAGAATCTTGTGCTCTCTCATTGCTTTCTAGGGACATTTAAAAATAGCTCCTTAGGATGAACTACTATACCAGCCTATTCATACAATGAGTTAGTTCTTGTTTCTTCCTTTTTCTAGACAACACTATTAATCACTGTATCATATCCCTCTCTCTCAAACAACTAGATATGAATCATTTATGGTATAGGAAGTAGCACTATGGAAGATACAAAGTCTGAAGAGCAAGACTTAAAAGTCTGAGGGTAATGAGCTCTCATTTATTTTTTCAAGTTCCAAACCTTGGACTTCCTCTTGGTCCCCCAAGCAGGTCCAAAGCCATTTAGTTCTTTGAAATCGGCATGGTCAGCTAAGTGCTGTCTTCTAACTGAGCCTTCAATAGATAAGCAATAAGCTCAAAAAGTCACAGTTGATTAATTTGCCTTTAATCAATATGCTTGTGGTATATATTCTTTAAAAGGGTTGGCCAGAAACAAAATGTCATTTCAAATATAAAAATACCTGATGGTGATCTTAGTGCAGTATCAAAGAACAGCCCTTAATAGAATAAGATTTGAGTTGCTGAACTCCATGGTAAAGTATGGAACATACAATGAGAGGAAATATATATGTGGAGCCCCAGATATAGAATACATTGTGTTAATGCCAATTATATGCCTCAACCAAGACCCGGTATTTAGAGTCTTTACTTGACAAAATGACCTATTGGGACTTTAAAAACAGATTTCCCTACCTTCAGGGTACTGCTAATATGTAGCCAGCAAAACTTTCAAGTTTATAGTAAAAGTTGTTTAGCTTAGAGCTTGTACATACAACAAATTGGTGTCACATGTAAATAATAATTCATTTATATGAATGCATTTTGTTCTGTACTTTGGTATATTCGCACCTGTTTTATCCATTTGTCAGTTGACATAGTGCTGTGACCCACCCCGCCGCCACCATTTGGGTTCTTTTACTCTCTGTGCATGCGCAGAATGCTTTGTGCATAGGGTAAAAGAACCCAAATGGCGGTGGCGGGGTGGGTTGCGGTGGATCTCAGGTTGTGGGGCGCAATATGGCCAGGCTTGTGGCAGTTGGGGGGGAGCTGAGGATGCCGGGGCGACCCCTGGGAAATGGTCGTTCAACCCCCCAAAGGGGTCGCGACCCCCAGGTTGGGAACCGCTGTACTAAACCATCTCTGACATACTGCCATCTAGCCACTGTTTCAAAACTTGAAGTGAAGATGAATTACCAATTCTAGAGGCAATATTTACATTGTTGAAACCTATTACAATTATAAATTTCATCATGATGTTCATTTGA
This sequence comes from Diadophis punctatus similis, assembly GCA_023053685.1. Lineage (NCBI taxonomy): Eukaryota > Metazoa > Chordata > Lepidosauria > Squamata > Dipsadidae > Diadophis > Diadophis punctatus. The sequence goes on along the minus strand of JALIGW010000001.1, from coordinate 213,587,045 downwards.
CATCTCTTTCACTATAATTTAAATCCATTGTTTTTTATCATGCAATCTGGAGTAACACTAAACAAGTCTACCCTATCTTCTATGTAATAGCCCTTTAGCTAATAGAAGGTAACCAATAATTTTCCCTTGGTTTTCTATATTCTAGGCGAATCATATCCATTTTTTTTTCTTTAGGCACCCTTTAATCTCTGTTGCTGTCCTCTAGGCATGGATTAATTTGTCAATGTTCTTCCTAAAATATAGTGTACAGAACTGTACACAATATTTTTATGTGGTCTAACCAAGCACAATATAGAGAAATGATTACTTCTCTTAATCTTGACACTGTAGTTCTGTTGATTATCACTTTGAGAAAGAAGTATTTTATAAACACACAATCAGGGGGAGGGGAGTAAGGGGATTTCAAATTGTAAAAGGAGAGATAAAGAGACAGGGAGAATTACCTATAGTACTGATAAATAAGGCAATTAGTTGGGTATAATGAGACATTCTTTCATAATAAGTAAGAAGAAATCTTAGTTCTCTGTCTTGTTTTAATCCATGCTAAACAATGTTAAGTCTTCTAATGAATTCTAATCGGCTGTTTTACCAAGAAAATTGGTCTTTATTTCATGTTGATGCCAGACAAAATCAAAAACGGATTATTAGGCTGCTGGTTCACAAACTTAGAAAAAACAATTACATGCATATTGAAACCCAGTATGAATTTATGAAAAACAACTCATGCCAAACGAATCTGATTCTTTTTGATTAAAAAGATCAGGTTGACTACCATACCATAGGAATGCCACAGGCATACTATACCTTGAGTTCAGCAAAGCATTAGTCTTTCATGAAAAGATGGCAAAATATATGATGGACTGTGCCAATCCATGAAAGGTTATGTAAGAATGCTTCCAAGCATTATCTGAATGTTCTGAACTTAAAAAATGCTTTAGTCCTTGTTTCCTTGGCAACAGAATCTATATTTTTCCATCAAGGTCATCTTTCTTACTCTTTACACCATTAATCAAAGAATCAGTGAACTGAAAATGGAGGACATACTGATTTTTTAATTCAAGTGTATTATGATAAATAATGAAAAATAGTATTTAAGTCTAATGCATTTGCTTTTTTGTTCTAAAGAGCAGTCGCTTATATTACATTGCATTTTAAATAGTCCAATAGTACATATAATCAGATTTTGGTAACAGAGTATGATTCAATTTAATTTGAAAGCAAGATGACTACCTAAGATCTCATTAATTATCAAGCAGGCTAAAATAAATAGGGCTTCGCAACAAATTATATTTCCCAGAGGAGCCTTTACCTTCAGATAATTTACCTGGCTGATGTGAAATGGATTTTTTTTCATGGGGCCTATATCTAATTATCTCATGCAATCCCTGAAACTTTATAATAATCCTTAAGTATACAATGGTCTGCCTTTGGCTAATTTATTCTGATTCTGGGGCAAAACCCACATTTTCATTGAGCACTGTAATTACTGTTGGGAGAAAGAGACACCAAGAAATTTGTGAAGTAATTTTCTTCTCATTTGTCCCTATTCATTTCTCATTCTTTTTGTCCAAACATAATTATTTATTCTATGGGAGCTACTTTTCTTAAATATTACTTTTCTTAAATATTACTCTTACTCCAAGTTATGTATCAGCTGAATGAGCTTTAGAAGTAGCAAAGCAGGTAATGTACTGTATATAGAAAGGTGTGCTTTTGAACTGTGATGGTAAAATCTAAAGGGACATTGCCAAACTTCTGTTAGATTTCTTTTATAAATCTTTACTAAAATTTTGAATCGGCTTTCATTGCTAAAAATATTGCCTTTCGTATGTGGTCACATGAATGTCTCTTTGGTAGTCACTTTAACAATTTGCCATGGAGGGATATCATTTTCCATTGAATAATATGCTTCTACATTAGCATATTCTGCCTAATTATAAGGCCACCAAGTTTAATGCCACTGAGCTTTAACATATTGCTTTAAATTCTGTCAGGCCTCAGGCCAGCCATAACTCTAAATCTTTTATGTTTCCAGAAGTTCTCTGCATTCAGAAGCTAATTAACAGTAGAAACTTTTAAGAACTCAATATTGTTAGAGAAGTTCTTTATTGCGGAGAAGAAGAAAAATCAAATATATAGAGGTAGTCTTATTTGTCTGAACTTTGGGATCTCATTCTAAGTCTTTCAGGTCAATGGACTCTTGGCTAGGCTTTTGTTAGCGTTGAGACTGGAATGCACCTATTCCATGTTTACACTATTCTTCTTTCAGGTATAAGCTGCACCGTCCGATTATCTTCTTGCCTATTTCAGATTACTGATTCTGAATCTTGGTGGCTCTGTCCTGAGACCTAGTTTGTCTTCACTCTTAAATTATGTAGAACTCGAGTCCTGTTCATGAAGATATCCTTTTCATAGCAGTAACTGTCTTCAGTGTAGCCACTGTTATGTATTGAATATATATAGTTGTGTTAAGCCCTGTTAGTTAGTGAAACTTTTAGATGACCCTAACTGTTAACTCCAACTGTTTTGGAGGGAAACTTAGAACATTCATATTTGGGTGGGCTTTTTCAAGTATTATGATTGGTTAAGGCCCTGTGGGCCCAGGGTATAAATTACAGGCATTGCCTGCTGTTCCTCATTTAGAAGTATTCATTCAATAACTCAATGCCAACATGATCCGGCATGTAACATCCGCTCCATTCCACCCTGTGACCAACAGTCAGGCCGAACGAATGGTCAGGACCACAAAGGAGGCGCTCAAGCGGATGATGACTGGTGACTGGAATCACCATCTGGCAAACTTCCTCCTGTGTCAACACACAACTCCCAGTACAGCAACAGGTCGCAGTCCAGCAGGGCTGAGGTGGGGCCACCGGCTCACCACAAAGCTTGACCGACTTCACCCAGACAGAGTAGCGGTGGAGACGGCTCAGCCAGCTCCCCTCCCAGAACTTACAGCCAGGTCTGTAAGTTCCTAGCCCAGACCAGGTTGAACTGGTCTGGGTCAGGAGCTATGGGAGTGGGGCACCTTGGGTGGCAGCTAGGGTAACTAAGGTAATGGGCCCCTTGTCATACGAGATTATTCTAGAGAATGATCATACAGTCAGATGCCACATTGATTAGTTACGGCGTCGACAGGCCGGACCAGTCCCAGATGAGGATTCTGAGGCATTATCAGCCCCACTAGAGAACTGTTTTCCTCCGAGTTTGCCTACACCACCTGTGCTGCCTCCAGAGAAACGGAGGCACCAAGGGCCATAGAGCCACCGCCACTCATGGGCGACCAAAACGGCCATCACTCTGTCCAATTGTAGATGGACAATACTCCACTTAAACAGGACTCTCCAGTAACATTGTGGCAGTCCACCAGGATCCGTGGGCCCCCAACCTATCTCAAAGACTATGAATATTAAACAGACTGAGGGTAAGAACTATCCTAGGGGGAGGGGTGTTATGTATTGAATATATATAGTTGTGTTAAGCCCTGCTAAACTAACCTTTAGATGACCTTAACTGTTAACTACAACTGTTTTGGAGGGAAACTTAGAACATTCATATTTAGGTGGGCTTTTTCAAGTATTATGTTTGGTTAAGGCCCTGTGGGCCCAGGGGTGCAAGTGGATTTCAGGGGTGAAATCCTCCTGGTTCGGCCTGGTTCGGGCGAGTAGGTAGCGGTTGCAGCGGCTGGTTCGGAGAACCTGGATGGCAGCGCGAGGCTCTGCCCACCCACCCCAACATCATCACTTCCTGGTTTTTTAAAAAAAACTTTTTAAAGCCTTTTTTCCCTGCTGATTCCCCAGAAAGAAAGAAAGAGAGGGAGGGAGGGAGGGAGGGAGGGAGGGAGGGAGGGAGGGAGGGAGGGAGGGGGGAGTGGAAGGGAAGGGAGAAAGAAAGAGAAAGAAAGAGAGAGGTGTTAGAAGGAAAAAATCAGGACTCACTTTCCAGCCGGAAATCGCTTGGCAAAGAAGAAAAACAAATGCTGTCGCTTTAAATCAGGAGTCTCCAAACTTAGCCACATGGCTGGCTGAGGCATTCTGGGAGTTGAAGTCCACAAGTCATAATGTTGTAAACTCTCCAGACTCCTGCTTTAAGTTGAAAAGCCTTCGGAAGCTGCTCAGAAGGAGGTTTTTAATTGCAGAAGTGAAGTGACATTCAGCAGTGGATAAAAGGAAGGATTCTTATATGGTTCTATGTTTTTGAAGTTTTGGGGTTTGGGCAATATGGGCTTTGTGTTTCTAAAAGGGTTTGGGTGATTCCCATTGTGGCTAAATGACTTTCGTCCTATGTCGCGTCTTGAGTGTGGGGCTGCTTATTCTGATTCTACTTCTGTGTTTTGTTAGCTGCCAAATCTTGCCATGGGGAAATTTCAAAATATCCCGTCTTGAATGGGTTTTTTAGGGATCTGTTTGCCTGCTTGTGTGAATGGAGCCAAACGTCAGGCTTCCACTTTTATAGGGTCATTATCTCATTATCTCTATCGGGCAGGAATGTGGAATGAGCTTCAGGCAGGTTCTTTGTTAGCAGCTTGATTTTTCCTTGTTTTTCTGTGAGCCTTTTATTATGAGTAATATTTTATTTGGGGGGGGTTTACTTCCCACAATAGAAAGGAAGGAAAAAGGGAGGGAGGGAGGGAGGACCACAAACTTGGTTGGCACTAGACACAGCTTTAGAGGATGCTTTGAAACAGCACAGCAAAGGCTGGAAAGGACCTCAGAGGTCATCTAGTCCAACCCCCTGCTCCCTGGCAAAATGGACTGCTAAATTGGCCGCACCCACCCAGTCACATGACAACCTGGCCATGCTTACCCAGTCACATGGCCATGCCCACCTGAAGCCACACCCACCTGACCTCCAAGCCACACCCACAAAATAAGCCACACCCACAGAACCAGTAGGGGGAAATTTCAATTTTCACCCCTGGGCCCAGGGTATAAATTACAGGCATTGCCTGCTGTTTCTTAGAAATATTCATTCAATAAATGCTATTGTAGCTATGCTGGTTTGTTTCTTGCCTACTGAAACCCACTACTCAATAGCCACTATTGAGCAGAATCTAGATTTAGGATCTTGGTTTTGCCATTTGATAAAGTATGAAAATAAAACATTTTCAAATAGCAAGTGTGCGGCAGAGCTGTTAATATAGTTCCCACTGTGCCCTTTCTGAGCTCCAGGAGCACTTAGAACAAGCATACTTCAGGTTTTGATAGCTCCTGTAACAGTCTTGTTTCTAAACAAAGTAAGAAGATGGAAAATATCTTGGCAGTTGCTGTACCATGCTTGTTCCTTTCACAATAGATAACATTCTCCATAGTAAGTGAAGCTATCATCCATGATGGGTTGACCTTGTCTGTCAGGCAATGAGGACTGAATCTGTTGAATAACAAAATCGCCTCTGTCTCCATAGCCCGCTTTTGACTCAGTCCTCACCACTGTCAGGACATGTGGTCAAGTGCTCGGGATGATAGCTCCACTTACTGTGAAGTGACCAGTAATCCAGATAAATCGTCATCGTGAGTTTTTTTCTTTCCTCCACCTGCAAACCAATCAGCTGTAAGAGAAAAATGGGGTAGAGGCACTGCAGCGCAGCAAGCCTAGGCTCTAGCCGCCTGGCTGAGGCCGCCAGCCGCAGGTCTGAATCCCCTTGCAAAAGTAAATTCTCCTTCGACCCAGGAGCACGCTCCCTCGAGCGTTAGCGGCTTGGTGTGGCATTACTATTGCGGCAGTGGCCAGGGAGGGAATTCTTCCTGAACATGATTCCAGCAAGAGGACTCGCTGGTGGGGCGGTCGATTTCCAGCTTCCCGCCCATTGCTCCCATAACATCGAGCGATCCCTGGCCACAGAGCAGGAACTCTTGCTGCCCTCAGCCAGGGGAGATTCTCTGGTGCATTTCAGCCTTCAGCTCGCCGGTTCCCCTCCGGATAAGGAGATCTTCAAGAGGCACTCACTTTAGTCCATCTTGGTATGCGTCCGGAAGGGGCACCTCCTTGCCTCAATCAATTTGACGGAGGCCTACCTCCACATACCTGGCCTCCCCTTACACCAGCAGTACTTACGGTTCTGCTATGAGGGTGTCCATTACAGTATTGGGCTCTGCCCTTTGGCCTCTTCTCTGCCCCCAGAGTTTTCACCAAGGTGTTAGCTGTCTTAGCAGCCCACCTCAGAGGCCTTCCCGTGCATGTCCACCGTTACCTAGATGATCTCCTCATTTTGGCTTCCTCCATGCAACAAGCCATGCATGACATCCAGGTAACCATTGGCACCCTCAGACACCATGGGTTCTCCCTTAACCTGGAGAAAAGTCATCTCTCCCCCTGTACCTGCCTAACCCACCTTGGCGCCATTGTCGATTCTCTGCAGTGTAGGGTATTCCTATCCCAGGAGCATCAGGATAGCATTTGTGAGCTGGTGTCCTCCATTCTGCAGCAGTGACGGGTCTTTCTGCACCTGCTTTCAATGCTCCTGGGCAAAATGATTTCATGTATCAATATTATACCCTGGCAACGCCTACACTCCAGAGACTTGCAGTGATTTCTCTTACCTTTCCAGAAATCGGGCCGAGGTTCATCTCCAACCAGAGTTCTGGTCTCCCCAGAGGTCTGCCAATCCTTCCTATGGTGGAAGTCACTGGCCATCGCGAAGGGCAGCTTGTTCCACAAACCTCACAGACTTGTCCTGACGACAGACAACAGTCTGTCAGGTTGGGGGGCCCACACCTCGACAGCTGTGGCCCAGGGACGCTGGTCAGCATTGAAGGCGATGCTCAGCATCAACCAACTGGAGCTGCGTGCTGAGTCTCTGGCCCTCCAGAAGCTGCAACCGCTGACAGTGGGGGCGCATATCCTAATTTTTACCGATGTCATGGCCAAAGCCCATATCAACCGGCAGGGGGGCACCAAGTCTCGTGCCCTGATGGAGGAGGTCAGGACTCTCGGCAGTTGTGCAGAACAACATCTCCTTTCAATAGCGGCAGAGCACATCTTAGGGTCAGCCAATGTCCGGGCGGATTGGCTCAGTCACTCGACTCTAGATCAAACAGAGTGGTGTCTCCACCTGGACATCTTCCATCAATTGTCCATCAAATTTGGTCGGCCGCAGGTCGACCTCTTTGCCACCAGGGAGAACGCCCACCTGCCCTGGTTCTTCACCTGATTCCGAACCCAGGGGCGGAAGGAACCGATGCCCTCCGCAGTGCCTGGCTGCCCAGTTTTCTCTATGCATTCCCTCCGTTGGCCCTCCTACCAAAAGTGGTCTGGAAAATTCTGGACAAGAGAGTGGAGGTCTGCTCCTGGCCCCATTTTGGCCCAGGAGAGCCTGGTTTGCAGACCTGATGACATTATCTGTACGCTCTCCCTGGAGGATCCCAATGACAGAATCTGCAGTCAGCCAGGGGGCAGCTGTCCATCCGAACCCCCGGTGACTTCAACTAACCGCCTGGCGCTTGAGCGGAGCGGTCTGAGCCGCCGTCAGATTCCTCCCAAAGTCATTGACACTATCTTGGCTTCCAGGAGACCATCGACCAAGTGTATTTACTCGGCAACTTGGCGAACCTTCTGCTCCTGGTGTGAGAGGGCAGACTGCTCACCCCTCCACTTATCCATGGCACAACTACTGGTTTTCCTGCAGGACAGCCTCGACAAAAGTCTCTTGCCAAATACAATCAGGCGGCAGGTGGCGTCCCTATCTTCCGTGTTGTCCTCCGGGTCGCTGGACTCTCTTTCACACCACCCCATTATCCGGCGTTTTCTTTGAGGGGCCTCTGCGAGTTGTCCCCCAGTCGTCCATAGATTTCCCACCTGGGACTTGATGAAAGTTTTGAACTCTCTGACAGGAGCACCTTACAAGCTGCTACATTCCTCCTCCCTCCATTTTCTTTCCTTTAAGGTGGCCTTTCTAGTGGCGATCATCTCAGCCAAGAGGATCTCGGAAATAGCGGCCCTTTCTGTTTGCAAGGACCTTTGCATTTTTCATACCGATCGGGTGGTGCTCTGCCTGGATCCCACCTTCATTCCCAAGATAAACTCATGGTATCATCGTGCCCAGGAGATCATATTGCGTACCTTTTGCCCCCACCCTTCCAGAATCCTGGAATGCAAGTAGCACACCCTCGATGTCAAGAGAGCTCTCTGTATTTATCTCAAGCGCACGGAATCGCTGAGGAAGTCCGAAGCCCTTTTCATCTCGTTTCATCCGACTTCCTTAGGCCAAAAGGTGTCCTCCACCACTGTCGGCTGGTGGATCCACTGTACTATTGCTAAGGCATATGACCTATTGGCTGTGCCCTGTCCTCCAGGGGTGATGGCTCACTCCATCTGCAGCACGGCAGTGTCTGCTGCCTGGTCTACCCAGGCTTCCTTGGAAGAGGTCTGCAGGGCAGCTACCTGGAGGTCCCCATCTTCCTTTGTCCGTCATTATAAAATTGATGTTTTTGCTTCAGCCGAGGAGGCCTTCAGTCGCAAGGTCCTCCAACAAGTCCTTCCTCAGTAACGGCCAGGGACCATCAGCGTCCATCCCGCTGGACACTTAGCTTTGGCAAGTCCTATCATGGATGTTAGCTCCACTTACTATGGAGAAGGGGCGTTGGTCTTACCTGATACGCTCCTTCTCGTAGATGTGGAGCTATCATCCAGACTCACCCATTTACTTTAGCATCTGGTCCCGTTGGACGGCCTGTTTCTTCTACTTCGTTTCCTGGTCCTGTTGAATGAACTAATTCCTTGCTGAGAGACATTCTCTTCCAGATTTCTAACTGCACTTTCCTGATGACCACAACTTGAGTCTGTGCTTTGTCTTCATCAAAAGCGGGCTATTCAACAGACTCAGTCCTCATTAGCTGACAGACAAAGTCAACCCATCATGGATGATAGATCCACATCTACGAGAAGGAGCGTACCAGGTAAGACCAATGCCCCATCTAATAGCTTTTCTTCCATAGCAGACGGCACAAAGGGGATTTGTGGAAAGGAAGTGCATGACTTAGATGGGATTTAGAAAATTGCATCTTTGTGAATTACTGTTTTTTATAATAGAGAGTGAGTGGCTTGGACAGCAGAACAGCTGAATAAAATATGTCTATTGTTCATCCACATACAGGCCCCACACATACATGCACACACTACTGAAGGCATTTATCTATGTTCTTATGTTATACATGTTATGTTATGTTATACATATCTTGTAGATGCTTGGAATTGAATATATACTCAGTGATTTATTGTTTGATAATTACTTGGGATGGGCTTTATGTTTTCTCATGTTTTTTTTCCAGGAAGCATATTTCAGATTAAAATATTGGCAATATTTTTAAAATATAAACTACAACCGTCCTTGTTCAAATAATCAGACTGACCTTATAAATTACTGGGTAATGCTGGATTTCAATTGGCCAGGACCTACAACAATAAATATATTGCACAAGTGCAGAAATGTATTAGTTGTAAACTTGAGGATTTATTATTTATTAACCCAAATCTTTTACTCCAATTCAGAAATGACATGAAATTGGTAGCCCGTATTAAGCAGTGGGGAATGATGAATTTGGAAAATCATTGGAGTTCCAAGAGCTTTACACATTTATTTTACATAATTGTAAAAAAAAACCCATGATAAATACAATTTACTATAGCTTAATATGCACAAGGACTCCATATTGATTTTAAAATGTAAAAGTTGAAAAAAAAGGAGATATGGTGCTTACCAAACATGGAAGGGAAAGACATAGTATAGCATTATCAAAGTTGGATAGTTCAACTATTAGTTTTACACTTATTAAGAGGTGGTAAATAGAGAAAGCAGAATTAGAAGTCTTCATATTTTGGTTGTTTGTCGGCAATAAGGAAAAATTGGTATGAGAAAAATATGTATTCATTGCACCAAATGTTGCATGTGTTAAAATCCCTAAGATTTAGATTTGTTTTGTTTTGTTTTATTTTTGGTAAATATGGACTTAATATGAGATCCTGAATGTTCTATCAAGAAATTCTCAGAAATTAGATGCTATGTGACAGGCTACCCTCTCAACCCTCCAACATGATATTCCAATAAAGGCAGGATATAAATAAATAAAATAAATAAATAAAAAAATAAACACATCATATCTTTTCAGACACAACCAAAAGATCTGTGAGCTAAACAATCCGGGGGGGGGGGGAACCTATAAAAATGTAGGTGACATCTTGAACAGCTGTACCTAAAAGATTAAAGCTCTAGAACCATGGGTTTTAACCAAGATCCAAGAAAAGACTGCAAAAAATTAGACTCGAAGTCACATCAGATAGGGAATGGATGGGGCTTTTTTTCCCCCTTCCCATCTGTTTTCCGTTCAAAAACTAATCTTGGATTTAAAAGGCTTACTTGTCTCCCTTTAACTCTAGTACTTCTAACTTTAATATATTTGCTGTGCCTAGATCCTAAACAGTCTCTCATTCAGATTTTAGTTCTTAAATTCATTGTTTAGACTATGATTAAACCTGCAAGTATAAGACTCATTGGTTCAAAGAGGATTATCTCCTAGCTATATGAAATTCAATTTTTCTTTGCAAATCACCCATAAAAATATTGTACTAGTGCATTTCACATGGAGAACTGAAACTATTATAGTAATCTTCATAATATCCAGTCTCCCATTGTGCCAGTTTTTATCTCCAGGCATAAGAGTCACTTATATTTATTATTGAATACTGCCATTTGTGCTGAAATGTTGCATATACAGTCCCCTCTGTGTATGTATGTGCTGTTTATATTTTACATAGCTGTAAAGTCACTGGAATTTCATGCAACCATAGAATTAAAATGGTGTGCCTAATTATGTAAGAACTGAATTTGTATGTATTGCCTTGCTCAATGCTTGTACATGTTTAAGTACTTTGTATGAATAATTTGCTTGCATGAGGATTTAGTCATAGAAGATCAGAAATCAGCCTTCATAAACAGCACCAAACACTCTGAAGCTAATTTTCTTTGAGCGGGAGATTCATTCTTCCACTATACTGTCAGATCTTGCGCTCTTAAAAATATTGAAATGGTGTACATATCAAATTGATAAAGACATTTAAGAATATTACTTTGAAGGGGGTTTTTTTGAGAGGAAAAGTAAAAACATTGTTTAAAATGTGATATTGGATGAAGGCTTGTGAAAATGGAATCTGCTGTTGAAGGAATGGAAATCACATCTGTAATGGATTCTGAGCTTGCCTGAACTTTTAAAAAAGTAAATGATTAAATTGAGTTTTTTCCCATTTGTTGCACTTGGTAATTGTAATAGATGAAGTTCAGCTAGTCCAATGATGTGATTCTTTTTAGTTATTTTCTGATAGCTTCTTGCTCCTTGAGAGTTCAGTACAGGGTTCACATCTTCTTGTTTGGAAGGATATCCGAAGTTCAATTAATGCTCACTATCTTTTAAAGCTGTGGCTAGGAGATCTTGAATGATAAAATGTTTGTTTTTCACCTAAAACATTGAAGAAAATTTCTGGATTAAATATATGCTCTAAAGAGTTAATACTATTGCTGTTGAATCAATGAGTGTAGTCAAAAGGCCACAAAAGAACTGACAGCAGGTGTGTGCGCGTGAGACAGAGGGTGGGGGTGGGAGATGGATTCAATTTTTCAATTCCAGCCAATTTTTCTTTCTTCTGAAAGTTGAAGGTAGAATCATGATAGAGGTACACACTGGCTCTGTTCTTACTGCAGTTAAATAAGGCTCCATTTCAAAAGATCTTCCCTTGTTTCTTACATCTGTAGCAGTGGTGGGTTCCTACCGGTGCCGTGTGGAGCGCAGCTCCGGTAGGAGCCCGGCGATGATGTCATTTTCTGGCGCTTCTCCGCATCCTGAGCTGTCGGGAAAAAGCCGTCCCACCCGCCCTTGTTTTAATACTGACCTTTATTCTTCCTCCGAAGCACAGCTGAGAAGCTCCTCAGCTGTGTTTCGGCTTGTAATGTCGGCCTAAGCATGCGCAGAAGTGAAATTGCCCGATGGAATGCGAGTTCACTTCTGCGCATGCTCGCGATGCGCACCAGTAGTGAAAATAACTGGCACCCTCCGCTGATCTGTAGGATAAGAAACGTTTACAGAAAAAATATAATATAGATGGCAGCATGTCATCAGGAATGTTTCTCACATATCCTGTACACGAGACAATTGTGTATGAAAGTTGCTGAAGTTAAAGCTTAGAAATCGTGGCCCATAATGTGAAGGCAAGATTACAAGATTACAATGATTGAAATGATTAAAGGCAACCAATCCTAAAGTTGCTAACAGATCACTAGAAGCAATCACTGGTGCTATGAGCATGAGCTTACAAGAACTCAAAGAAGCCATTACTGACAGACGGTCTTGGTGAAATGATGTTTATTGGGCCATAAAGATTCAGAAACAGCTGAGCTTCTGAGCAAAAAACACCCATGTTTTCTTTAAAAGACCTTGGAAGATGTGCTTCTGTCATTTGCATTTTGTACATTTCCTGAGCAATATATAAATTATCCAATTGGTAGGTATATATTCCAGGCAATATACAATTTGGTTTATCTGTGGCTCAGAGGTACTATTAGGATGTCCCATGAAGACTTTCTAATTGGTTTTTCATCCAATGGCTTTTCTTCCACTCTTAAGCTAAAACCATGGGGGAAAAGGAGAATTGTATCAATCCATTTTCCTTCATTTGGTTTCTTGCTAATCAGTTGAGTAGTTTGGGTGGATTATGAAAGGTGTGCAACCCTCCTCTCTCAATTCCTGATGATAGAGATAGTCTATAAATGAAAGGTACGTATCAATTGCTAGCAAGCAAAGAGTACAATTTGAAAAGTGAACTGTAACACAAGTCTTAAAAGAACAGTATGATGTGAATTATCAGGTAAAGTACTAGATATGATATCCACATCTATTTATTGGATTTATTAGATTCAAAGCAAAGTTAGCAATAATTTGATTTTTCATTAATATTTTACTCTAGTTCCACTTTAAAGTTCTACCAGTTCAGTTAATGAAATAATAAAAAGCAATTCTTCATTGATTCCAGTTCATATAACAATGTAGCCTAAAAGAATAATTTTAAAAAGCCTCGTATCTCTTTAGTGCAGTTTAGACCTGAAATCTGAGGGACAGGCTTTTAAGCACTGGACTGAATGTTGGAAAGGACTATTTAAAAGGTTTATTAAGGTCTTGGCAGTAGAAAAATGGGAAAAAATATTTAACAATTAGAATAATAAAGCCTGGTTTTGTTAAGTAAAATAAAATAACAAAAGGAAGAAGATGATAATTTAGGAAATTAGACAGTGGAAAGAAAAGTTTAAAGACTATGTTCTGTGTTGCAGTGTATGTGCGTTTTAATCTGCTGATACTCCTAGAATCTCCTGCTTTCTAATTGATTTTCTTCCGTCTCTCCAATGGTTTCATTATAAATTTATTTATGGATCAGTTAGACATGATCTGCAAAACCAGTTTTCCACTAATTTCCTTCAAGAATACATTGTTGACTGAATCATGAAATTCAGTTAAGCAGTGGGTGAATGGAGGGAAAACTCTGTTCTTGAACAGTACTTTTATCCACATTTCAGACTATGCTGCAAACAATTAGGGAAGTTTCGTTCTCTGATTGTTTGCTGCTGATGGTAGGGCAGGAAGCCTGCTCCTAGAGCCCAGTGGGACTTCTTAAGGTCATTAATCAGATTCCTTCTTCCAAGCTCACATGCCCTCCAAATAATAGTACTGTGCAATATGTATTTTCCAAGAATATGTTAACAAATATATCCTAAAAAGGAAAAGAATGATAGGTGTATATGTAGGCATGTGCAAGAAAGAGAAATTTATATTCTGTCTTTTGTGCGGGAGCTCCAGGCAGCATACATTGTGCCTTCTCTTCTTATTTTTCACCATAACAACCCTGTGAGGTAAATCACCTACAGTGGTAAGCTTCTGGGGTCAAAGGTGAAACTCGAATCTGGCTCCTAGTCCTACAGCTTAACCACTACACTACACCGCGATGGTTCTTAAAATGCATGTATGAATGAATAATGTGAAGTGTTAATTGAACTCAAATCTAATTTAAACTTTTGTTTTATGTAACCAAGGATAGCTAACCACTGATTTACTTAATTCTAGTGCCTTAATACTAAATTTGCTGTATGTTGACTTATTGTAAAAAGATACTCGCCTGTGGAAAGATGTTGAGCTCCATTTCATGCTGTAGATTTTAGGGTTCCATCTTCTCCCACATCAGTTTACATAGTTGCTAAAACAGCTCTGTTCTTTTTGCATCTATATTTTGCTCACATAAATCTTCTGTGCGAAAGGCAATTAATTATTCCCTGGCTAAATGTGAATTACATCCATTATGTTAAGAGAACTCTTCTTTGCCTATTGTCCAAAACTTTAGATACAGCTTTCTAGTTCTCAGTATATTTATTTATTTATTTATTTTATTATTGGTTCTTCTATGCCGCCCTACTCCCGAGGGACTCAGGGCATAGGCAGAATTTTACTTGACTATAAAAACATGGTTACAGTATTGAAGATAGTTACTTTGCATTCAGAAGTTATTGAAAAGAAAGAAAATCTCATAAGATGAAAATAGAAGATCTTACTGCAGACAATGGGTGTATTGAAGATCAGCTTTAAGATTATATTTTGGGGGCAAAGGGTAGGAATGCTTGTCTGATGAACTTATCAAACAGAGCTTCTCATTCTTCTTTTCATTCATTCATTCATTCATTTTCTAGAGCCACCCATCTCATTCAATGACTCTGGGTGGCTTACAATTGAAAAAATATATTACAATGAAATATACTAAAAACAACAATATAAATACTAAAAACATTCAGGTTAAATAGACTTAGGAGCAAGATTCCCCTGTCCAGTTGCTTTATCTTTTTGCCTGACTTCCATCCTGGTTGTTCTTCCCTTTATCTTCTACTTCCTTCCTCTTCGTGCTATTTTCCCCTCTTTCTTACTTAAAATAGACAGAACTAATCTCAGGACAATTATGCGAAGTAAATAAAACAGTGTTCATGTTCCAGTCTCCTTTGTTGTGCGCTGATACAAGATACAAGATAGGACAAGTATGTAGGTAGGTGTTGGCTACTGCTGAAGTCAAATTAAAATCTTTTCACAGTTTTTGTGATCTGTAAAATGGATCACTATTTGGCTTGTTCTGGGTAAACAGGCCTGAATTTTAAGAATTGTATGATATCAGTTTGTATATGTTTGCTGCTACAAGTGATATTACCATGGTATGTAAATAGTGTGATAATTATGCACGAAGAGAGTCACCTTGTGGTGAAATGTAATAAATAAAATAATAAAATAATAAATAAAAACTGAGTCATTCATAGGAAGATGAACTTGCTGTAAATATCTGATGGTGCTTTTTATTGCCAAACACTTCACATGCGGCTTATCACTATCTTTCTTTATCCCACAGGGTGTCCACATTGTAAGAACTCAATTCCACATTTCACAACAGCAGCAGAACTCTTTAAAGAAGATCGTAAGGTAACTCTACAGTCACTTTGGATTTTATGGTAGCAACTCCAGCTTATTTGGTCTATTCTTTACTTTCTCTGCTTTCAGAAACATGTGAATAATTTCCCACTTTGCCCCTCTTCTTGATTTCTTCCAGTTAAATGGGGTTAGTGGAGAAGGGGGTATTTTGTCTTGAGGCAATCTCAACTTGAGGTGAAGTGCAGTTTAATCTCTTTTCTAGGATTTAAGGAAAATAAACATAAATATGTAAGAAATCCCCGAGAGCAGCTTGTTGTAAGTGTTACCACTGGTTCTATTACTAAAAGAGACCTACTGTTTTTCAGTTTTAAGATGAAACTTGTCATTAGACTGAGAATATTGCTTGGCTAGATTCAAATTGTGGAAAAGGCTCAATTATTTTCTGAGAATGGTCTTCTAACACATAATGTAGATAGCACGATCATCTTCAACAGTCCCACGGTGCACTAATCAAAGTTCAGAAAGATCATTGCAAAACGACAGAGCTAGTTGTAGGGTTCAACTGGTGAGGTCTAGGAATATTGCCCTATGAGAAAATGTTGAGGGAAGTTACTTTGGGGGAAAGTGAACCATGGAATTCCTAATCTAGGTTTAGTAGGTGGGTGTATCTTTGCATAGATTTATAAATATATATGTATAAACACAAACTTATATATGTATTTGTGTTAACCATTTTTGGGGGGATGCTGGTGCTATAAGTTTTCACCAAAGTGAAAGATATAATTTTGCCACAAACTTTCCTCCCAAGATTGCTTCAAATGAGCATTGCACTATTCTGTGTTGTTCTGGAGTGCAGGTCACAGAAGAATGAATTTAAATTAAAGGAAGGCAGATTTAAACATCCTAAGAGTAAGAGCTGTTTGATAGTGGAACCAATTACCCAGAGAGATAGTGGATTTGCCTTCAGTGTGTATCTTTGGATCAAGTCTAGAGACCCTACTATTGAGAATACTTTAATTAGGATTCCTTCACTGAGCAGGGAGTTAGTCTTAACGGTCTGAATAGGCTTTTCAAACCCTGATTCTGAACAAGAGCTAGAAGTTGAATTAGGAAAGGCATGGAGACAGCAATACATTCCTCCTGCTGTGGCAAGCACTTCAAGAAGTATATAGAATAGAATAGAATAGAATAGAATAGAATAGAATAGAATAGAATAGAATAGAATAGAATAGAATAGAATAGAATAGAATAGAATAGAATAGAATTCTTTATTGGCCAACTGTGATTGGACACACAAGGAATTTGTCTTTGATGCATATGCTCTCAGTGTACATAAAAGAAAAGATACATTTGTCAAGAATCATGAGGTACAATACTTAATTATTGTCATAGGGTACAAATAAGCAATCAGGAAACTATCAATATAAATCGTAAGGATACAAGCAACAAGTTACAGTCATACAGTCATAAGTGGGAGGAGATGGGTGATAGAAACGATGAGAAGACTAATAGTAATAGTAATGCAGCCTTAGTGAATAGTTTGACAGTGGTGAGGGATTTATTTGTTTAGCAGAGTGATGGCGTTCGGGAAAAAACTGTTCTTGTGTCTAGTTGTCTTGGTGTGCAGTGCTCTATAGCGTCGTTTTGAGGGTAGGAGTTGAAACAATTTTATGTCCAGGATGCGAGGGGTCAGTAAATATTTTCACAGCCCTCTTTTTGACTCGTGCAGTATACAGGTCCTCAATGGAAGGCAGGTTGGTAGCAACTGTTTTTTCTGCAGTTCTGATTATCCTCTGAAGTCTGTGTCTGTCTTGTTGGGTTGCAGAACCGAACCAGACAGTTATAGAGGTGCAAATGACAGACTCAATAATTTCTCTGTAGAACTGTATCAGTTCAGTTCTGTATCAGTTCTTGGGCAGTTTGAGCTTCCTGAGTTGGCGCAGAAAGAACATTCTTTGTTGTGCTTTTTTGATGACGTTTTTGATGTTAGGTGACCATTTTAGGTCTTGAGATATGATAGAACCTAGAAATTTGAAGGTCTCTACTGTTGATACTGTGTTGTGGAGGGTTTCTCCTAAAGTGTACCACAATTTCTACGGTTTTGAGTGTGTTCAGTTCCAGATTGTTCCAGTCGCACCACGAGGCTAGTTGTCCAACCCCCCGTCTGTATGCGGTTTCATCGTTGTCTCAAATGAGACCAATGAGAAATCATATTGCATTCTTTTGCACATATGTGAGTGTTTTAAGATCTTGATTATTCAGCATCAGTTCCTCCTTTGCCATGTCATCAATACTAAGCAAACTTATTGCTTTTCAAAACTCAATATGTTTTTATTCTATCTGGCAACCCATCCCAGGCAGACATGCAACCCCACACATACTTCTCCCGCTCCATAGCATGCATGAATACCACAACTTTGTGGATAGCCCATGAGTCTTTCTCAACTACGGTAGTTTCCCTGATAACTGAGAACTTTGTGTGTATAGTATTAAACAACTTTGTCCAAATTATGGGTGAATTCAGAATTTTCATTGCTGCCATTGATTAATAGATTTATTCAAAACCTGACAAAGATTGAGAGGGGTCCTTTTAGACCTCAAGATGGTGATTGATGGGTGCAGCCCTTATTTCAGCTAATAGTAGAAATAAGAAATGTGCCAGCCAACTAAAATGTAGAAGCATAAAGTTTAATGAGCTGGAACCTAAGTTCCAATTGAGGATATTGAGTTTAGAGTAGTTCCTGAAGGCCAGGCATACAGGAAAAACAGCTATGTTTTTATCTACTTTGCTTGACTTTTCAAGGTGGTGGAGATTGATATTCTATACTATTTCTTCAATCATATACAATTCAATTCCGCTGAAGTGTTCTTGGATTTGCTAATGACCTTTATGGATATTCTATACAGACTGTACTGCTGCTCAGGGATGCACTTCAGCATTATCGTAAAGCTCTTTTTAAACAATTCCTTTCTCAAATTTCTATGAATCTTTCTTCTGGTCTGGCTGCTGCTACACAGTTCAGTAGACAACAGATAAGCAGATATGTAAAACAAATTGGACTTTAAAAATCCAGTGAGCTTTTAATTTTCAAAGGAAAATATTTGCATGTGCCACACAGCTTTCTACAAGCTTGCATTTGTCTCCAACATTGTGATTCTCAATTTTCCCTCTTCTTAAGTCAGTCAATATAATACCACAGTGGCGGAACAGATTGTATAACCCAGATAGGAGAATTAAGATACAGAGTTATATCTCTATGCCTTTTGCTAGCTACTTACTGAAAATCCTTGAACTATGTCATTGCCTTCAGAAGAGGTTTTCCTATTTGAGAAACTGCAGTACATATTTTTAGGACCATAATTCCAGGATCTTCAGCCAATGCAAATATTTGGTTTGAACTGTTTCCATTAAAGTTGGCTGTCATGAGAACAATTATGAAACTTTGAAAAGACAGAGTATCTATGGCTGATTCCATTTTACCTCTGACATTCCTTTAGAATTGTATATTTTGAATAGTTCTTGCCCACTTGCCTATTTTGTACTCAGTCTGTGTAAAGGTAATGTTAGTGATTAATATTTAGAGTTATGAGGAAACAAGTTACCTAATCATCATACAGTAGTAAAAACATAAGAATATTAGAGAACTAACACCAAATAAATAAAAACATTCTTAAATGTTGAAACCAAAATATATGCTATTTACATTCATGTAGTATAATCAGTATCACACCCAGTCTTGTGACATCTGAACGTCTAACAAATGTATTCTCTCATAAACTGTTGTGAATATGAGACTGTAAATACACGCACTGCATTTTTATATGGTTTGTATACGTGTAACTACTGTATATGCCTGCCAGGATGACTCTGAGCTGGAAATGGGCTGTACCCAGGGGTGAAATCCAGCAGGTTCTGACAGGTCCTGGAGAACCGGTAGCAGAAATTTTGAGTATTTCAGAGAACTGGTAGCGGAAATTTTAGTTCAGAGAGCCAGCAAATACCATCTCTGGCTGGCCCCAGAGTGGGGTGGGAATGAAGATTTTGCAATATCCTTCCCTCAGGAGTAGGGAGGGAATGGGGATTTTGCAATATCCTTCCCCCAGGAGTGGGGAGGGAATGGAGATTTTGCAGTATCCTTCCCCCTGCCACACCCATCAAGCCACGCCCACAGAACTGGTAGTAAAAAATTTGGATTTCACTACTATACCTAAATTTGATAAATAAAAGAGTAAATAAAAGATTTAGGATTTTCTTTTCCTGTATACCAGCATCAGCAACCAAATATCCCGAAAGCTTTAATCTAGTCACATCAGAAACACCATTAATACTCCAAAAGATCCTCAGCTTTTCTTCAATAACAAGTTACCATCCAGCCTGAGGAGCTCATATTCTAGCACCATATTGTCAGGCCCTTCATCTCATCTACGGATGTGGTTTTCTTGGAGTGATTTGCCATTTCTTTCTCCCACACAGAATGTAATGACATCTTTGCCATTATAACTAAAGTGATCATCTGCCTCCAGCAACTTCATATATTGTTGCCACCCTATGTAGAGGCCAGCTTGCTTTAGCTGGACTGCTGGGCTGAACTTCACACCACGGGTGACCCTACTGGGACTATATATTCTGGGGATACACTCCCAGCCTTCTTTCTTCATCACAGACATTATTCCACGCATATATGCAGAATCCAAATGTAGGCTGATCTCCTGGGAATCACCGTGTAACTTCATTGAGATTATCAGGGAGCACGACATTTCATTGGCATAATAGTTAATAAAAACTAAGCATCTTTCACAGCCCCTTTACAGGGAACTAGCATTCTGTAATATTCATGTGCAGAATCAGAGCTGAAGTCACTTGGCATCCTTTTTTGCATAAACAGGTTTGTCAACTTTAGTTCACTACTTGGTAAAAGTAGTGTTATTTTTAAAAGAGATAACATTTCAGTCTGGGGGAAAACATTGGGGGAATTGAAGACTTG
Source organism: Diadophis punctatus similis (assembly GCA_023053685.1). NCBI lineage: Eukaryota > Metazoa > Chordata > Lepidosauria > Squamata > Dipsadidae > Diadophis > Diadophis punctatus. Next base: position 213,566,626 of record JALIGW010000001.1, on the reverse strand, counting down.
CCCTTTTTCATTCTTCTCTAAAATCAATGTTCAGTAAGCCATTCACTTCCATTTTCATAACAAAAGTCAATATTTGCTGCTGTGGAGATTTATTTCCTTGAATCAATAAACTGATGAGTGGCAGTACATATTTTAACAGCAAAAAAAAAGCCAACTGTTCCTGCAGAAGGCTTTTATTATCGCAACCATAAGAGCTCAAAGAACAGTCCTTGAGAAGGGGAAGAGCACAAGCATTTAAAATGACTTTTTCCTGTATTTTAATCAAACAAAACCAAACATGGAGTTAATAATTTGCTGTTTGTTTGAACACAAACAAACAAACAAACAAACAAACAAACAAAGTTTGTGGGACAATAAATCTAAATTGAAGTACCTTACACAGTTTTTATCTGTTTTACTACATTGCTTGAAAGCACTAGTAGTGCTTTTTATTAAGTATTGGGTGCCGTCACAACCTGTGTCACGGCAGAATTCACTCGCCTGTAGATAATCATTTGTTTCTGGATAGGAACCCCAGATTTTGTTCCCTTTTATCCATTTTAATATGGATAAAAGAATTTGTTAAAAGAATTTTGCCCTGTTTTACAATCTTTCTTGCCACACTGGTTAAGCGAATCACTGCAGTTCTTAAGTTAGTCAACACAGTTGTTAAGTGAATCTGGCTTTCCCATTGACTTTGCTTGTGACCCCAAGAAACTGCAACCATCATAAATATGAATCTGTTGCCAAGTGATCAGGTGGCCTTGGGGCTGCTACAACGGTCATGTGAAAAGTGTTCATAAGTTACTCTTTTCAGTGGCATTGTAACTTTGGTCACTAAATAAACTGTTGTAAGTCGAGGACTACCTGTAGTTGCTTTTGCCTGAATTGAAAGTTCTTTGTTAACCAACCCAAATCCTACCGTATTTCCCCGAAAATAATAATAACATTTTCTTTTGGGTCCCAAAATAAATACTAGGGCTTATTTGGGGGGGTGTCTTATTTTTCCCCCATGTACAGGAGGCCCACTTTTTCTGCTTGTTCACGGCAGGGCAGGAGGCCATGCAGTTCACTAGTGCTGCTGCCGTGAGGCAGGGGCAATGGAACTGCCCTACGCACCCTGCACTGGCTTACCTGAGGGCCCTCACACCCAGGCCCCTCACACCCCGACACCTGCCTCACCTTACAGCTGTGGCACCAACACACTGCTTGGCCTCCATTTCCAAGCAAGCAGAAGAAGTGGGCTGGCAGGCATGTGGGCTCCTGCTGCACATGTTTGTCGATGCTGCTGTCACAAGGCAGGTGTCAGGGCGTAGATAGCCTGGCTGAGGGGGCCCTGAGGTAAGCCGGTGCGGGGTATGTGGGGCAGCTCCATCATCACCCTGCCGCGCCTTGTGGCCACAGTACCGCAAGCAACCAGATGGAATGGGCGGCTACGCAGGCTCTTAGGTAGGGCTTATTTTATGGGTAGGGCTTATATTAGGCACACATGTAAAACATGCTAGGACTTATTTTCAAAATAGGTCTTATTTTCGGGGAAACAGGGTAACACTGAAAATTATACCCTAAACAATTTTGTCTTTCCATACTTTAATCTTCCTTTTCTGTACAGCCTTTTGCTCTCATCTCAGTATCATTTCTGAGATGGAGCAGCGATGAGAACTACATACCATGTAGTTCAAATGTGATAGTTAAAGACACTGAAAATAACCCATTCTGTATCTTTCCAATAAGTCATTAGACAACTTTTTACTAAAAAGAACATCCGACTGTTTCTTGAGAAAAAAATGTTTTAAAAATAAGTTAGTATACTGATGCTCACTCAGAGTCACCTTGAATCGTGAGATGGGTGGAAAATTGATAAATAAATAAAAATACTGCTATTTCAGTAAAAAAAACTTAAAAACTTAGAAAATATATATCATAAAGTTAAGATTTTAAAAGGCTTTTTGAATATTTCTAACTTCTAAAAGAAATATACAAACATGCAATTGAATATCTGGAAAGGATCTCAAGTTAAAGTACAAACAACTGGTGAAAAACTAGGCCATTTTTAATTCCTGACATCCAGCAAAGCTAACTTTTTCAACATTTATCTGGGTTTCGTTTTGGATTATTTCTGAAATTCTTTTCCAGAAAAATCAATTCCTGTTCTACTTGCCTGTACTCTGATAAACTATCAGATAAGGCTTAATCTCAAAAGCTGGCAAGGAATTGACATGTCAGGTTTCTATAAACATTTATAAAAAAATGGGATTGCAAAGGAATGTTGTGGGTTAATACCAGAGCTGACACTATTGTTTGTCTTTATTATAAGGTACTTTATATAAGTAAATAACAAATACAGGAAAAAGGGCAGAAGTGAGCCATGGAGTCACTGAAGCTTACTCCACTACTAACTGTTTTTTGCTGGGTTGAGGAATTTGCTAACTACCATTTTCAGATAGTCTCTAAGAAACTGGCAGATGAATGCTTCAGAAACTCAGTAGATTTTGTATTTAAAAATTACATATTTTTAACTTTATTATTCTGTACCTATTAAATTACATTTTGTATTTCCTTTCCAGAACTTGATAAGGCAATTTGTACACAGTTACAATTTGCTGTATAGCTACTGTATATATAGGAGGAGAAACCCTTTAATGTAAATGCATCTGGATTTTTGAAGTATGCTGTCGAATTTTCCTGAGACTTCATTCTTTGGGATACAGTATTTCATTTTCAAATAAATCAGGATAGCTGTTCGCCAGTCTATCTCAGGGCCCTTCATGACTGGAATAATATGCATTCTTTCCATCCTTGTGTCAACATAAATTGCGCTGTCCTCATAGCCAACTCTATTGTTTTGCAACAAGAAGGCCAGCAGATGGTTCTTTCCTTACAGATCTAATATGGGACAATTTCAGGGGAGCCATTGGAAGATTCCCCAGCTTCCTTTCCTCTCACACCCTAAATCATCCTCTGACAGGAAAACTAGTTATTCTCCATAACAAGCGACAGGTGGGTTGGCAGACTCAAGACATGTGCTCAAGGTGCAGAGTTTAGTTATTTTTCAAGTTGCACAAGTGAAAGGGTGTTTATTGGCCTTGTGTAGGGCAATTTATTTTGCTGTCAATTAAAAAAAATCCCAGCTGCTAGATCAGTATGGAGTGGGAATACAGAGTTCCATAGCAGAAAGCTTGCAGGTACATCATCAGGAGCATCCCACATTATCCTGTGCTTCCCCTGAACCCTGACAACCAGTCAGTCAGGTTGTCATTTTTATCCACAAATATCAGTCTTCTGGAAGACAGATTTCATTATATTAAGATTGATATCCACATATTAAAAAATGATCACGCTGTCATACAAGTCCATTCTAGAAGATTAGCATTTCCCCATAAATAACAAGCATTGCTCATCATATTTAAAGACGGAGCTGGCAGCACCTCGAAGAAACTCGAAGAGTATGCAAAATTTGCATAGCTCAAGTGATCTATAAATTTTGGAATTGCCCAAGTGGTAGTACTCTGCTCCAAGTAATAAATAATAAAGATAATTTGTGAAAATCCTGTTGTACATTTGTCCTAGTTTTAATTAGCTGGTAATCTTTTTTGGGTTGGGAGAGGTCATAAATGCATTGGTCTTTTGAAGTGTATGTTTAAAAACAGGTCCAGAAAATTAGTATGTGTACAAACAGTACTCATGTCACACCTATACAATCACTAGGGCGGTAGCCTACTGGCTAAAAATGACTCAGATGGAAGCCAGTAGACTTCCTAAAATCTGCCTAGAGGAACAGCAGATCTTAAACCCTCAAAGGTATTTTTGATTAACTCGGTTGTCAGATATATTGAATCGATATGGCATAGGGTTTCCGTTGCGCGACACACTGAAGCAAGTTAAACAACGGATTAAAGATATACATGGGCAAATGGACATGGCAACTTTTTCAACTAATCATTCCCTTAAGCTTCTGACAGCAGTCAAAACAACTTTTACCCTGGAAAAATATTTACTCCTAGAAATGCCATCAGTGGAGAGATAATTATTTGTCAAGTTTAGATTTGAACTTTTAGATACTAATGTTAAATTCGGCCAGTATCAGAAAATCCCGTATGACGAAAGAACATGTATATGTGGGGCAAACGCTGTCGAGGATACGGCGCATATAATATTTGAATGTAGGATGTACGAGGAAGTAAGAAAACAATATCTGTCCCCAATTATAAATAAATTTTCCCACTGGAATGTAAGGCATAAATTAACATTTCTATTGAAGGCAGACTCTCCTCCTCTGGTAAGGGCTATCACTCACTATCTTAGTAGGATGACAGCAATACGAGCCAGCTACATTGAAAAGAATTTTATTGATTTTAGAAAGATGAGCTGAGTTAGAGACGAGATATTTTATTTGGGTTATCTAGTTTTAGAAATTTAGTTGTTGAATTTTGATGTTATATATCATATATATTTTTGTACGGTTGTTTCTGTACCTGTTTGTTCTGTTTCTTTTTTTTTTTAAAGGCCTTCGGGCTATTCAATAAATGTATTGTATTGTACTCATGTCACATCTAACCAAAGGACTGATTATGCTTTACATAAGCAAATGTCAAGCATGAAGAATCAGGATCATGTGTTAAGTTTCAGTTAAGATTATTTATTCTCCATGCCTTTACACAAGAATCTAGTCAACTAATGGTCAGTACTAAATTGGTTCTATATAAGAGTTAACAGAATTCAAGAGGAACTGGATTTGGATGCTCATGGGAACATAACAACTCCAGACTGATTTCTTGTTGACTCCAGGCTTTGCCTCTCCTCCTGCATCAGATCCCATTGCACAAGTTTTGTAATGTCCTGGGGCTCCACCAGGGGGCTCCAAAAGGAGCGGGAATTCTAAGCGTTGTGATTGGTTGATGTTATGTTGTGTTCAGTATAAATACAGAGCTGTCAGATCGGGGCCTGCTCCTGTCAGACGACTCTAGTTAGGAGGTTCAGAAGTTAATAAAGCATTAGTCCGACTCAAGCCTCAGCGTCGTTCCTCACGAATATAATACTGGCGACGAAGAAGGAGGTCGAATCCACATCGAGTGACTCCAGCACACCTGAACGTAAGGAAAATTGTGAAAGCACTGTCAGGGACGAGTAATAGCCACCCAACATACATTCGCTCCCTTTAACCCGCCGAGGGAGACCTGGGCCTCCTATGTAGCCCGGTTCGAATGTTTCCTCATCGCAAATGAGTTCACCGAGCTGTCAGGAGACAGAAAGCGGGCATATTTTCTCGGATTTTGTGGGCCTGACATGTTCGAGACTGCCCTAGCCCTTTTCGCCCCTCGCTCGATTCATAGCGTGCCTTGGGATGAATTTATGGAGAAACTTAAAGGTCATTACGCACCCCCTCCTTCTAGATGTGCTAGACGTTATGCTTTTTACCATCGGAATCAGAAGGAGGGTGAGACAGTGAATCAATTTGTGGCTGCCCTCAGGAGGGCTTCCTTAAATTGTGAGTTCAGCAATTTAGAAGACTACCTTTTGGATAGGCTTGTTTTTGGAGTCAGGGACTGCCGACTGAAGAGGTGATTGCTCGCCATGCACAACCTCACATTCCAAGTTGCACTTGATGAGGCTCGTGCTGCTGAACTGTCCAACCAATCCCTCGCTGAGATGGACATTAGCATTAACCCAACGCCCGTCCCCAATGCCTCTGTGACCAATGCCATCGCCGCTCTCCCAGAAGCATTAGAGAGGGAGCTCAAAATTGAAGAGGACATTTGCCGCATTTCTGAGGGTCAGAATAAGGGGGACGTGAGGCAAAGACCGCCTCCATCTCTCTCTCCATGCAGGGGCTGTGGGGGGGACCATTTGAGGGCCCAATGCAATTTCCAGGACGCCATTTGCCGTCGTTGCGGCCGCAGGGGCCACCTAGCAAGGGTTTGCCGGATGGGTAGAGCCGCCCCCATTCAGAGTTATAGAGAGGCACCACCTGCAGGCCCACGGAGACAGCCCTGGGGGGGTCAGCCAAGAAGAGGCAGCTGTAATGCGATTTTCCCCTCCACTAGGGGGAATCTTGCTGTCATTCAGAAAACTCAGGTGCCCGCGGGTGAGAAATTCACAGTTACTGTGACGCTTGGCCACAAGCCGTGTCCGATGGAAGTGGACACGGGCTCAGCTGTGTCCATAGTCTCATGGAGCACCTTGAAACGCATTTTCCCTGGCATGTCAAAGAGCCGCCTAGAGCCATGCCCATTATTCCTTAGGGCTTACCAGGGGTCCTCCATCCCTATCCTGGGCAGGGGACTGTTTCCAGTCAGGTTCAAAACTTTTGCTGGCCGCCTGCCCCTTGTAATTGTAGATGGCCCCCTTACCAGTCTTCTGGGACTAGACTGGTTTCCAGCTCTGGGGTTTTCCCTGGAGGGCATTAACGCAGTGAAAGGGGAAGACATGGGGGCCACATTGGAACAGGAATTCCCCGCAGTATTTGACGGGCAGCTAGGGAAGTATACTGGAACACCTGTGACTTTTAATCTTGACCCTATGGTTGCCCCTGTCCGCCTCAAACCACGGAGAGTGCCCTTGGCACTACTGCCAAAGGTGGACGCTGAACTAGACCGCCTCCTTGCACAGGGCATATTAGAAGCTGTAGATCAGGCGCGTTGGGAGACCCCCATAGTGACCCCTGTTAAGCCAGATGGCTCAATCAGGCTATGTGCAGACTATAAGTGCACAGTGAACCGCGCATTACAGTCCCACGCATACCCTGTGCCCATCGTGCACCACCTGCTGCATTCCCTGGGAGGGGGAAAAGTCTTCGCGAAGTTAGATCTGTCCCAGGCTTACCAACAGCTGCCTGTGGACGACCAAGCAGCCGAAGCTCAGACTATTATTACACATCGAGGCGCTTTCCGCTGCCGCCGCCTCCAATTTGGCATAAGCACTGCCCCGGGCATTTTCCAAGGGTTGATGGAACGCCTGTTACACGGAATTCCGGGCACAGTGCCTTATTTCGATGACGTTTTGGTCACTGCGTCATCACGTGAGGAATTAATCTCTCGAGTGCGTGCTGTCCTCACCAAATTCCAGGATGTGGGGCTACGAATTAAGAAATCTAAATGTGTGTTTGCGGCTAGCAGCGTAGAATTCCTCGGGTTCTTGGTGGACTCCACTGGAATACACCCCACAGCCTCTAAGATCCAAGCCATTGTGGACGCACCCAGGCCAAATTGTAAGGCGGAGCTGCAAGCCTTTCTTGGCCTCTTGAACTTTTATGCAATTTTCCTGCCTCACAAAGCCACAGTGGCAGAACCGCTGCACAGATTGCTGGACGCCAGGGCACCGTGGAAATGGGGCCCCCGTGAGGCACACTCATTTGCCGCTGTGAAAGGACTTTTGACAGCAAACACGGTGCTGGCTCAATACAGCACCCAACTGCCACTAGTGCTAGCCTGCGACGCGTCACCCTACGGCGTGGGCGCTGTCCTTAGCCACCGCTTGCCGAACGGAGAGGAAGCCCCGATTGCATTTTTTTCCAGAACCTTAGCTGGGCCGGAAAGGAACTACGGCCAAATCGACAAGGAGGCCCTGGCTCTCATCGCGGGGGTTCGCAAGTTCCATCACTATCTGTATGGGCGCCGTTTCGACCTCGTGACTGACCACCAGCCACTTCTGGGGTTACTCTCCAGCAACCGTCCGACACCCCAGATGATATCCCCAAGAATGACCCGTTGGAGCGTTTTCCTCGCCAACTACGAGTACCACCTGATCTACCGACCTGGCCGCAACATCGCGCACGCCGATGCCTTAAGCCGCTGCCCCCTGCCTATCCTGCTGGAGGACCCGGCACCTGCATCTACGGTCTTCCACTTGAACGACATCAACCTACCCATCGCAGCAAGCGACATCGCCAAGTCTACGGCTCGAGACCCCGTCCTGTCAAGAGTACTGACTTGGGTGCTGAGGGGCTGGCCTGGGGACACTGTGACTTCCGAATTTGCCCCATTCAAAACGCGCCAATGTGAACTGTCTGTTTTACGGGGCTGTTTATTGTGGGGTGAGCGGGTTGTAATCCCCACGGTTTTTAGGCGAGCCACCCTCAACTTGTTGCATAGGGGCCATCCCGGGGTGGTCCGAATGAAGGCCCTAGCCAGGGGTTACGTGTGGTGGCCGGGGATGGATAAGGCCATCGAAGAAAGGGTGGCCAAGTGCTCCATCTGTCAGGAGAATAGGGCATCCCCGCCTAAGGCAACCCCGCAGGTTTGGGAAACCCCAGCAGGCCCCTGGTCCCGCATCCACGTGGATTTTGCCGGCCCAGTACAAGGCCAGATGTTCTTGGTGGTCGTGGACGCTTTTTCTAAATGGTTGGAAGTCCGCTTAATGTCCACGACCACCACTGACTCCCTGATTAGGTGTTTGGAGTCATTGTTTGCGACACATGGGTACCCCGACGTATTGATCTCGGATAATGGGCCTCAGCTGACAGCGGCCCGATTTGAGGGGTTCCTCGCCAACTTAGGCATACGGCATGGTCTCATTGCGCCATGGCACCCTGCAGGTAATGGCATGGCGGAACTCATGGTTCGCACAACGAAAGAAACACTTCGCAAACTAGGCCCGGGGGATTGGCGAGATAAAGTAGCTGAGCTCCTGTTCACACAGCACACTACGCCATGTACAGCCACAAATAAAACACCGGCTGAGTTGCTCATGGGGAGGCGTTTGAGAACGCAGCTCGATAGACTACACCCCCATTATTCCACAGAAAAGCCTCTAGACTCCTCCCGGCCAGGGCGCTCGTTCCAAGTAGGCAGCCCTGTGTATGCACGCAACTATGCCGGCAGCCCACTTTGGCTCCCAGGGGTGGTAGTCGGCTCAAGCGGCCCGTGCTCCTATCGTGTCCTGTTAGACAACGGCCAGGAGTGGCACCGCCACATTGACCAACTGCGATCTCGGTGGGGGGAAACGGCAGGAGCCAAGCCACAACTGGCAGAGTCCCCCAACCCTATAGAGGGACTCCGACTAGGGGAGGAGGGGGCGCGACGAGCCGCGAGCCAAACTGCTCTTGCTGACTTACCGGGGCGGGAAGAAGCAGTCGTAGAGGAGTTCACCCCTCTCCCCGGGGAGGAGACAAGTCCGGCAATGGACCATGCAGACGGAGACCGCAGTCTGGGAGAACAACCCCAAGAGCTAAGACGATCTAGTCGGATCAGACGGCGCCCAGCGTACCTCGCTGAGTACGCATGCTCCAACTAAAGGGTAAGGGGTGTAATGTCCTGGGGCTCCACCAGGGGGCTCCAAAAGGAGCGGGAATTCTAAGTGTTGTGATTGGTTGATGTTATGTTGTGTTCAGTATAAATACAGAGCTGTCAGATCGGGGCCTGCTCCTGTCAGACGACTCTAGTTAGGAGGTTCAGAAGTTAATAAAGCATTAGTCCGACTCAAGCCTCAGCGTCGTTCCTCACGAATATAATAAGTTTGGTATCTGATCTTACTTGCAGCCCAAGCCAAAATGGTCAGTGACCAGCTGAAAAGGGGCATGCCCTCAGCACATGTAAACAGCTAAAAGAAGGTGGGCAAATGCTACCCTTTGATCATGCCAGCAATATCACCGAGGCATTGTACTTTGCCCTTACTGCAAGATTTGTGTCAGGAAAGAGGTAAAATGTCACATGATGTTAGGCTGCCTCCATAGCATGTTGGGGATGAAGTGCAGGTGATATGATAAAAATAAGTCCCTTAAATGTGTTAGCCAGACAACTTCAGGTACAGATGAGCCCTGAAGTAAAGAAGCTAATGAGAATGGACTTTTCCATCAAAAAATTAATGTATATGCTCACAGATAAGCCAACCCTCAACTTCTTCACCAAAATATCATAAAAAATATGCCACTTGCAGATAAGCAGACCTTTGACATTTTTGTACACTTTAATTTTCACAGTTGACTTATTTGTGGATGGCACATTTTCATGGTATTTTGGTTAAAAATTCAAGGTTTGTTTATCTGCAGATGTTCTTATCTCCAAGTATGTATGGTACTATATATTACCATATATACTCGGGAATAAACCGATTCACGGATAAACCAAACATATTTTGGAGGTATATTTTAGCACCTAAAATTGTTGGCTTATCTGTATGTATATAAGAGTAAATTTATGTTTGCAATCGAGGTACCTATAGTTTCCAGCTTGTCAGCCAATAATAAATTACATGTCCTGTTTTTTCACAAATTATTGGACAAATGTGTTAATGTGTTGTTCTAACTACTTCTAGTCACATTATCAGGCAATTATTTACTTCTAGGGTTTTTGTTCTATGAAATCATTTAGGCTTATTTGGGTTTTCCAAGGATGACTCTCTGGTGCTTTCCTTTTATTGTTCTACAATCCTGAATTCTTCTAGCTGGTAGTTGGTGGAAAGACAGACTTCATTCGCTTCCTTTCTGTCCCTCCCCCATTGCAGGACAACCCAGCTGCCAGTCAAACAGCATTGGGAGGAAGCAGGGAGGAGAAAGACAAAATGGCCACCTACGCGCTCTACAGACATAGAGCTCGTGAAGAGGAGGCTGAATAAATGGAGTCAAAGCCCAGGAGTCAAAGTAATGAGTAAAACTAAAGGCTAGGTAGCCCCGCTGAGAAAGATGCAATGGGAAGGGAGGCAGCAGCTGAGAAAATGGGAGAAAAAAACATGTTTTTCCTTTCTCCAGACCTGGTATGAGGGAAAGTTCTTTCATTTCCCTCAACTGGAGTCAAGATTTGGAAGAGGGAAAGAGTCAGAAATCCCCCAAAAAGCAGAATAGGCAGAGAAAATGTCAAGACTTTGACACAACAGAGATAGAAAGCAGAAAGTGAGATAAAAGAGAGCTCTCTCTGTGTGGGAAAGGATTATCAAGCACTAGAGGGTGACCACACAAATATAAAAGACAAAAGAAAAGATCAACATAAATATATTAGAGATGTAGAATAGAAAGAGATGAAAATATAGTGAAGCTGGACTTTAAATAATGTAATGTAGATAAAGAGCCTCTGAAAAATGGATAGCTAAAATAGAATATATATTTTAGTAGTGAAATATTAATTTCTGAACCAATTAAAGACATTTATAATTTACAGTTTCTTTTTTTATGGTAAACTTTCCTTGTAAAATAAAAGGGAGATACAGAAACACAACTAACTCCCTCAAGTTCCCAGCACTTCCAATCTTTATTGATTCTGGGTCAATTTTATGTATAGTTCAAAAAAAGAACCTGTGACATAGTCACCTTTCAAATATTTGCTATTTAAGAAACATCTTGTGCTTAGCTGAATTTTTTTTGCTGTGTTTTGTCTTTATTTTTCAGGCTTCTTTGCAAAACTTTTTTTTTCTCTTTCTGTCTTCCCATCTTCATATTGACCATTATTTCCATTTCAGATAGTTAATTGACATAGTAGTTTATATGTACATTTAGAAGAGCAGGGGAAGTTTAATCACTGAAAATACTTTGTGTTCATCAGCCTAACAGTAATTGAGGAAAAAAGAATTAATCTTAGATAAGCTTACTTATTTTAAGTATATACAGAAAAAAATATTTGAAAGAGATAAAATTAACATTCCCCAAGCCTTCAAAATCTTTCCCAATAACAGTTTTCCCACCCCCTTTCTCCTTCATATATTCTCTGAAAATAACCTTGTGAGGAGTTATAATTCCCTCAAGACAAACAAAAGATAAAAGGTATTAGACTGTAGTGAAATTAACTGTATAAAGATACTTTACAGGAATAAAAGTCCATTCTTTTCAGGGGCAATGGAAGGAAGGACAAAACTGGAGGAAATTTGTGGGGAAGAATGGAGCAAGGCACACTAAGTAACTGGAAAGTGACTATCTTACATTAGTAGTGTGAAATGATTTGAAGGGATGGGCTTTTACATTGGAATCCAGGGACAAGTTATTAGACAATTTTCTCAAGCTGAAGAACTAAGAACAAGATGTGTAGTTACTTAAGAGTAGTTTCCTTTAATTGTCTTCACCTACAGACAGAATCTTGCCAGACTAAAGCAACTATTTGCATAACTACAATTACCTATATCTGGGAATAGCTAAGGAGGAACCGTTTTAACCCTCTTTCTGCAGACCAAACTTTCTAAGCTCCGCTGCCTCTTTGCCCACTTGGAATGCAATCCCTCCCTCTGGGAATCCAGACTACATTCCACCACAAGTCTGTACTGAGTTGTCATTGAGTCATTACGATCCCTCCTATGGCATGTTTTATTTCTAGATAGGCAGAAGTTTGAAAGATAAAGATTATGGAGATCCTGGTTTGTCAATTCCTTAAACTTGTTTCAAGCATCTCTCTCTCCCCGATGTTGGGGGTTCAATAGATTTGTTTCGCTTTTCATAGTAGTGGGGGGGGGGACAGGCTGCTAGTCAGGATGAAAGGCATGACAACTCTGTGAGAGAGGTCCAAATTTGAATAAAAGAAATAAAGCATTTTGGTTTTTCAAGTTGGTAAAATAAATTGAAAGCCTTAATGTAGTCTCTTGCCTTGTACATTTAAAAAAATCAATTATCTGATTTGTGTGTATGTATTTGCTGAATTTATTACTCATCAGAACTTTTAAGCTACTGCAAAATCATATACATTTTGGCAGGAATCATTTGTATTACATGACCAAAAGGCAAACCAATGCAAGCCTGTTTGGGTGCAAGAAGCACTGAAATTTGGCTGCATTTATTTCCAGCTAGTAATCTCTCTAGAAGTCTTTGGAATATAGGTGATCGTTTTAACTTACTTAAAGTAAGTTTACTTACTTGCTTGTTACATCTGATAAATCCTGTAAAATAAGTCATAGGATAGAGACTGACTCAACTTATTTTACATGTATATTCAACAGTTGATGCAATGTCTCAAATTCTATTTGCATTTGAAAACTAGAGACATAAATTAAAATTAATTTCAGCAGTGTATTTTTTTAGAAGATGACAAACAAGCTCAAGAAAGTAAACAAAGAGATATTAGGGTCCAATAAAAGACATGGTAAATTTTGCTTCTAAAATGGGAACTTTCAGAAGCTTTATGAGAGAAGGGCCCTTGATGTTATAGGAAATCCTAGTCATTTAGGGATATAGAGGCCAACAGTAACTTTAGTTGTGTTTAGAAATAAACTGGAAGTTGCTGAAGCTTCAAAACTATAGGGCCATGGTGGCGAACCTATGGCACGCGTGCCAGAGCTGGCACGCGGAGCCATAGAAGCCGGCACGCGAGGGTTCCCACCGGCAAACCGGAAGTGCGAAAAAACGCACTTCCGGTTTGCCGGTGTGCTGTTTTTTGCACTCCGGAGGGTTCAGGGAAGCTCCCTGAAGCTCCGGAATGCAAAAAACTACAAAACGGACAAACCGGAAGTGCACTTTTCCGCACTTCCGGTTTGTCTGTTTTGTAGTTTTTTGCATTCCGGAGCTTCAGGGAGCTTCCCTGAACCCTCCGGAGTGCAAAAAACAGCATACCGGCAAACCGGAAGTGCGTTTTTTCGCACTTCCGGTTTGCCGGTTTCATCGTTCCAGGCTCCGTTTCGTCGTTCCAGGCTCCGGCAAGTGGGCCTGTGCGGGGGTGGGGGGGGTGCGCATGCGCAGGAGGCAGCATGGGGGGGGGTGTTGTGCGCATGCGTGGGGGGAGGGAATGGGTGTGGGCACGCGAGCGCGCGCAAGCGCCCCCCCCTTTTTCGGCACACGAGCCGAAAAAGGTTCGCCACCACTGCTATAGGGGATCTCTGTACATGGAAAAAAAATGTTGCTCATCTATATTTATTTTCTAGCAAGCCCAAAAAGAGACTACCACACACATTTCAGAGACAGTTTATGAATGTGACTAAGCCATATCTAGCAACCAGATCCATCTTTTCCATGAAGGAGCACAATTGGTACATGTGCTACATCTGTGTAAAAAAACACTTTTGGGCATAGATGTTTTCTAAGTATCTAAGGAAAACACTGGATACAGGAACACGCTCAAAGGCTTGCTGACAAGAGAGGAATAAACAAGGGCTGTGTGCTGCATCCAGTGAATTTGTATCTGGTGGAATAAACACACTTAAGGAGTCCTCATACATAATGCATCACACTGGAGGCAAATATCAAGTGAACCCCAGCCTCTAGGGCTCTGTCCTTGGCTCTGTGTTAGTCAGAATTGTTATAAGTGATCTAGAGGATGGAAGGTAAGGGGTGCTTATTGAAATTGCAGATGGCATCAAACCAGAGAGATTGGCTAATTAGGGAACAAAATTATAATTTCAAACAACCAACGCAGTTTTGAATGTTGAGACTAAACTAACAGGATGTCAAGTATAAAATCCTGCATCTTAGGTAAGAAAAATCACATGCGTACGGAAGAATAATTTCCCCACAATTACATTGAAGTATAAATTAGCTTATTGACAGGAGCTGTACCGGAAGCAAAAGTAAAAGTAGCCTAAAGACTTGTAGCACTTTTTATAGACTTATGCAAATCATCCTTTTATTTGATTGATTACAATTACAGGTACTCATTGGTATGTGGTAGGACATGGTAGTCAGTGTGATTGATAACATTAATTGGGTTTGGGTTAATTCATGTGTGTATTTGAATTCATAACAAGTGGAGACAATTGGGATCATATCCTTCCTATACAGCAAAGGATTTTGGATTAAACTAGGGGCCTAACGTTATTATTTTAGGTTAGCCACTATTCAAAAACCTTGAATTCCCTGTGTTAATTGCTAATCTTTGTTGGTCAGTTATTTTTCTTGTTAGTTCTTGATTCCTTTGGTGCAGCTGAGAATTCCAAATACGGGATTGCTTTTTAGCTGGGTTTGTGTTTTGTTTATTTCAAAAATATGCCTTGGAGCCTTCAAATTTTCTCCTACAATGGAATATGAAAGCTAATGTAGTAATGCTATCAGAAGGATCTAGGAGTACTGGTGACCCACAGCTTTGTATGACTAAGGTATGTGATAAAGCAACTAAAACAGCCAGTGCAGTCTAGAAAAGTATTAATAGAAGCCATTTTCACTGTATTCTGTTCTAACAAGAATACAGCTCTTAAGTGCACCACTTTTTAAAAATGATATAAAGGAGGTTCAGAAGAGAGTTACTAAGATAATGGTTCTGGACACCAATCCCTATGAGGTTCAGTTAGTGGAGCTGGACATGTTTAATTTGCAAAAAAAAGAATATTAAGAGCGGCTACAAATATGTCAAAATCTCTTACATATGTGTTAGAACCAAATTGAGGAAAATGACCAGTGGGTTAAATGTAAAAGATAAGCAACCTAAGCTAAATATTAAGAGTGTTTTCTAGGTCAGCAGTCCCCAACCTTTGCAGATTGGCAGCCCAGCTAGGGGGAAGAGGGAAACCAGGCCACACGAGCATTGGACCAGCGTGCACATGCATGCACATGCAGCTCAAGTTGCACGAGCAGCAGGCCGGTATGTGCATGAGCATGCAGCTCAACTTTCACAAGTTGAGCTGTGCGAATGTGTGCACGGGCGCCAGCCAGTGGTGGAATTCAAAAACTTTTACTACTGGTTCTGTGGGCGTGGCTTGGTGGGCTTGACAGGGGAAGGATACTATAAACTCTCCATTCCCTCCCCACTCCGGGTGAAGGATACTGTAAACTCTCCATTCCCTCCCGATCAGCTGGGACTTGGGAGGCAGAGAATAGATGGGGCGGGGCCAGTCAGAGGTGGTATTTACCAGTTCTCTGAACTACTCAAAATTTCTGCTACCAGTTCTCCAGAACTGGTCAGAACCTGCTGAATACCACCTCTGGTGCCAGCCCACCACTCATGCAAGTCAAGCTATGTGTGTGTGCCAGCCTGCCGCTCAGGCAGCCCAGTTTCAAATTGGGGTTGGGGGTCCCTGTTCTAGATGTTGAGAGCTGTTAAGTGGTGGAACAATTTGCCTATAAGACTAGGACCACCCCTTGCTGGAAGTTTTCAAATCAGGGCACAAATACATAAATTTGTGCACAAGGTAGCACTAGATAATAATACTGTCTATAAGATCACATCCACTGTTACATTCTTTGATGTAAAGAATTTTGGAAAATGAGGGGTCCTTGGTGCTCTCTGAGCTTGCTTGTTTTCTTGTAGACGTTTCATTACCCAAACTAGGTAATATAATCAGTGCTAATTTTGTAGAAGCTCTGTGCAGCAAATTCAGGTTTTAGGAATTATCTCTTTGATACTTCAAATGCTTTTGTTATTTATATTGTCATGCCAGCAGGTAGAATTGAGGGCACATTTTGAACTACATCATTATAACATTTCAGGACCAAATGCTTACCTTAGTGATTTGTTGAATCACTGAGATAAACATCTATCTGTAAAATATTTTCTTTTGAGTAGTCAAGTAATGATCAGGGTTGAAGACATATGGTATTATGTAATTTAGTATTTTTTGCTGTTCTTTTACTTGACTTAGTTACTTCAAGGAGGAATTGAAAATACTGGACAACAAAGGTTTTGCTTCTTGAACACTTTTGTTATAGATTTTTGGCTGCAAATCATGAAAATGACCTGTAATTTAAACTATCACATACCAGTTTATAGAAATCTCCTGTTTCTGCAATTTCTTCTTACCAGTATATATTTTAAGTTTATTCGTTTTAAGTTTACTAATTTCTAATACTTATTGTTTATTGATATCAGTGTTAAGCCTCAAGGCTGTCTTCTTAGACAATGGCAATGTATACCCTTCAGTACCTGTTGGCTATGCTGCACTGATGAAAAAAAATATGGAACTGTTGTTGAAGCACATCCTGTATACAAAGTACAACTGGAATATCTGTCCAAGTATCTAAAAGTAGTGACTCTGCCACTTGAAATTCAGCTGGGATGCATCAAGTACTGTTTTTACATATGCAAATAGAGCAGCTGTCCAAAAGAGTCACATTATATTAAAAACAAAATGGCTTCTCTGAAAAAAATTGGTTCCAGGACAGAAAAACATGGCACACTAACCACTTGTTGACCCGACAAAGATATTTTTGCCTCTGCTTCACATAAAACTCAGACTGATTAAAAAGTTTTGTGAAAGCAATGAACAGGGAAAATGAAGGTGTTTGTTATTTGAGTCAGATGTTTCCTGGTGCCAAGATTAAGGAAGGCATTTTTGTTGGTCCAAATATCAAATATGTCATCAATGACAACCAATTTAAAGGTCTGTTGGTAGGGCCAGAGAAAATTTCTGGAAAGCATTTGAGGATGTGGTTGAGAATTTTCTTGCCAACTACAGAACACCAAGCTATATTCAGCTAATTGACAAACTTCTTACAGAATACAAGATCCTGAAATGCAACATGTCACTGAAGATTTGTGTTCTGCATTCACACTTGGACTTCTTTCCTGAAAATCTAGATACAGTCAGTGACAGTCATCATGAAAGTTTTCAGCAACATATTGCCACAAAAAAAACTGTATCAGGGCAACTGGAATCCATCAGTGCTGGCTGACTATTGTTGAACACTACAGCAAGATGCATCAAATACTTGAGTACCAACAAAAATCAGCAGCAAAACACTTTTAGCCTGTTGAACTCATGCAATATGTCAGAAATATTATGCAATTAAATACATTATAGTCGTTAAAAGTTAATTTCATATTTCTTGAGATTTCTATGTGAAATCTCGCCCTCTCATGGCTAGTTATAGTTGAAGAGAGCAATAACTCATACAGGAGACTGAACTAATCTCCTGCAGGGGGCTTTGAAATTAGTGTAAAGGTTGTTGTCAGGTTTTTAAAATTGCAGGCACACACTGTGTGTCCATGAAGTATTGTGTTTATTCCTGGTTTTTTTTTTTGTTCATTTGTTTGCTTTTCTTCTCAAGGGATCAAAAAAGTGGTTTCACTGTGACTGGCCTCCAATTTCCTGTCTCAGGCAAATTTGCTCCCTCAGATGCTTTCAAACTTCTAGTTAGAGATAAGAGATTACTGTCTCTACTGTAGAAAGTTGTTAACTACCTTTTCCTATATGTTTAATAATACAGGTGTCTGGACTTTACATAAGATTCATTATAAGACTTATTTTCAATCTGTAGCTCTTAGGCATACTTCTGTACATCTGAAATGCATACTTACAGATAGGATAATGTAGATTTTTTTTTAAAGACCTGACAGATGGGGTATGTATTATAATAAATTTGATGGCCTCATCGATTTAAAAATAGAAAAGAAACAAGCAAACAAGTAGACTGCTGAGATCAAGAATAGATCAGGCAGGCCTTCGATATACCCCAGCTATTCCCCCAGTATCTTATTCCTACTGTGTTAATTAAATTTGCAGCTGCCTTCCCTGTGGCATTTTCAGTGAGAGAGGCAGTCAAGAAAGATGGTAATTGCTAGTTAATTTTGAGCTCAGGACCACATATTTCTCAAAATTGGTTTGAATGATAACAGTTTACCTTTTATGTGTAAATAACTCTTCTTAAATTTTGGGACATACCATGAGTTAGTGGATTAAATCTACAATGATGTTTACTTCTTAAAAGGCTTTGAATAGTGGCATTTTATTGCCCTTTGATGTACTTATGGCAGCCACTTTGTGATTCCCATCAGATTGATTCTGAAATAAATCAGGGCACTCTATTTTCATCTTCATTGGAAAATGCTCCTCTAGGAGACCGCTTCCAAAAATATTTCAGAAACCACCCTGACAGATGGTTAGGCTAGAAATCATAACTTTGAGATGTTAGTTTTTCTACTGAGTTCATTTCATTTTGTATGGCACAGTATACTGCAAAGCGATAGATAGATGATGGATAGAGATTAGATTAGATTAGATTAGATTAGATTAGATTAGATTAGATTAGATTAGATTAGATTAGATTAGATTAGATTAGATTAGATTAGATTAGATTAGATAGAACAAGACAATATCAGAACTGGATTTTGAGAGTCTCCATAGGCTCTTGTGTTGCTGATACTCCTCCAGAGGAAGTAAGGCTGGAGAAAAACTACCCAAGGAGATCATCATTACAGAAAAGATCAATACTGGAAATATCTGTAGAGAATTATACGTGAGTCCATAAGTGAAATTACTCAATTATTGTTGGAAAGTCAGAGACCCAGTGGCACAAGTGAAATCCAAATATAAGTGGTCAAATTGTGTGTTTTGAAAATAGGGAGAAGGAAACATATTTTACTAGAGAAGAAGATACAAAATATGAAGTCAGAGATAAATGAAAAGAGGTTAGCCCAGTGTGTCAGGAAGATTACAGATCCATTCTGGAGGGTTTAAAGAAGGAACCTGGCATTAAAGTTTTGCTCGGTTGGATTCTGTGACTTCTGCATTTGCTCACTAATTCAAGGATTGCAGAGTTTCATCATGGAGAAGGAGTTGTGTTAATTAAGCATGCAGGATCTAATCGTTAAAATGCTCAATGCTATTGGACATCCATGCAGCATACAAGTGGAATAACTTAACTGTCCTGTGCCAGTTAGACGAATTAGATTTGCTAAAGCAGCAAATTAACACAAGTTCACTTACTTAACCTAAATCAGTTTGTATTGCCAGGTAAGCAGCCAGCACTTTCTAAGTGCCAGCATAAGGAGACTATGAAATAAGAGAGGCCTGTATTTCTCAAAAGAGGTTGTAGGAGGCAGCATCAGTTGGAGCAAGGAAATAATTATAGGGAGTTCTGAGTAAATCAATAGAACTGTAAGAAATGGCATGCCCATTGCTAATGATAATTGGTAAGAATTGTGTAATAGATGTATATTTAACAGTGACCATGTATTATCAGGAAGTTAAAGGCGTACCAAAATGCATTTAACCATCATAAATCTGTGATAGCCGACAAGGCAAAATGAGGTTCTTATAAGCAGATTGTATTAACTTTTCCATTCAATAGTCGAGGCAGCAATCACATTAAAATTAAAAGTATTGTCTGCATTTAAGCAAATTTAAAACTCTACAGGAGCTTTCTTTGGATGTTTTTGCAAGTATACTATGCATCAATAATATTGGAAAATTCTGAACGGTTAGGATAAAAGTTCAAGGGAATCTTGGAGAAAATAACTTGTAAGCAAATTTGTAACACATCGATCTTGCAAGCCCATTTTGAATGAGGAACTCTTTTGAGAGATTTGTGGAGGAAGAATATGTCTCTATAAATTACACCTTTAATTTCAAATAAATATGTAAAATGTATGCATACAGATATATGTAAATATATCCACAGTAACTCTGGAGAATAGGTTATTTATGTCCCTGTTTTAGAGGCTAAGCTGTAGGTGTACAGAACTGTGACTAGTTGAAGACCAAGTGGTTACATTAATGGCAGAGATAGTATTTTGTTAGCTACTGCCTTCCACTATTATAATAATATGTATTCATTAAGAAGCTCTTCAGTCAATCAGTCATACACACTAGTTACCTCGTGGCTTGATTGCTACAACATGCTGTACATGGGGCTGCTTTAAAAGACTCCTCAGATGCTTACACTGATTCAGAAGGAAGCCGCAGTATGGACAGTGCCTTGGTATGTCCATTTAATACCTCTGCTTCCCAGGCTACACTGATTTCCTGTTTGTTTCCAGGTGTAGATGAAGGTGGTGATCATTATCTATAAATCTCTTCATGGCATAGGGCAGTGGTGGCGAACCTTTTTTCCCTCGGGTGCCGAAATAGTGCGCGCACGCGCTATTGGACGCTCGTGCGTGCCCACACCCATAATTCAAAGCCCCCCACTTGCCCCACTCCCGTGCGTGCATGTGTGATACCCCCACTCCCCCATTTCCCAACTTCCAGTGGGCCCAGTAGGCCCGTTTTTCCCCCTCCCCAGGCTCCAGAGGCTTTCTTGAAACTTGGGGAGGGCAAAAACGCTCCCCCCCGCCACCCCGGAGGCCCTCCGGAGGCTAAAATCGTCCTCCCAGAGCCTCCGCGCGAGCCAAAAATCAGCTGGCGTGCACGCACATGCGCGCTGGAGCTGAGCTAGGGCAACGGCTCACGTGCCGGCAGATATGGCTCCGTGTGCCACCTGTGGCACCCGTGCCATAGGTTCGCCATCACTGGCATAGGGCCTGGTTACTTGAGGGACTGCCTATCTCTCGTAGTATCTGCACAGCTGTATTGTCTGGCGGGATTAGTGCACTCTGGGTTCCTGGAGTGGGGTTCCCTCTGAGATCTGGGCAGGGGCGGGTTCCTAATTTTTTTACTACCACTCTGTGGGCGTGGCTTATTTTGTGGGTGTGGCTTGCCAGCCATGTGACCGGGTGGGCGTGGGCCTCGGGAGCTTGGCAGCGGCCGGAGAAGCGGGGGGCATTGCCCACCCGCAACGCAGCCCCCGCAGCGGGAGCAGCAAGACCGTGGCAGCAGTTCTTCTAGGAGGCTCCGTCCGGCCTGAATGCTTCTCCCCATTCAATGATCCTAGGCTCTTGCCGCCTGTTCCCCCTCCCCTCAGCAGCTCGAGAAGCCTCAAATGTGCGAAAATGCCACGGGAAGTTCGTGACTTCTCGGACTGCTGAAGGGAGGGGAATGGAAATAGCTCCTGCCGCCCGTTCTTTCAGCATCTCACGCGCTCCCTCAGCCATCTTTCCCTGCTTAGACTCACTGTGGGGTAGGAAGGCAGTGCATGCGCAGTGCTGAAAGCTCGGCTTCTGGGCATGCGCAGAATAAATTTTTGTTAAAAAATTTAAAAAAAAATTTTTTTTATGGCGGCGCCCAGGCACTGGCAATCGACCGCACTGGTACTGTGACATCACCAGTGGCCCACTACCGGTACTATAGAGTGGACCGCACCAGTAGGAACCCACCACTGGATCTGGGTGGCCTCCACCCTATTGTTGTTTTGAAGAGCCTTGGAGACCTGGCTCTTTCTCTGGCCTTGGGCGAAGGTGACTGAAGACCCTTGGGTTTATAAATAATAATACGTAAAGGAATAAAACAGAAAACTGATACAGGAGACTGATAGCCACATATTTCCCCACTTAGAATTAGCAGAACCTGTTCCCAGAGACTTTGATTAGACAGATTGTAAGAAACTATAATTACCTAATTATTTTATCAAATGTGCTAGTACTGCTTTCCATGTGTTTATACAGTTAGTCTAACTAAAATTTTAAGGAATCTATATCAGTGTATTTGAGAGAGGGAAAAAGTGTTAGGTTTTGCCCAAAGTACGTACTGGAATTTGTCATTTATTTAATTGTACCCTGTCTTTATTATTTCTATAAATAACTCAAGGCTGTGAACATATTCAACGGCAACTTCCTCCTATTTTCTCCACAACAACCCTGTGAGGCGAATTGGTCCAAGAGAGAGTCACTGGCCCAAAGTTGCCCAGCTGGCTTATATAGTTAAGGCAGGAATAGAACACATTGTTTCCCGCGTTCTAGCTTGGAGCCCTAGCCAACCAACCAAACTGGCTCTTATGACCAAGAATGTTATAAATTTGATCAACTCTATTCAAACTTGGACCTTAACATTTTAAAGCTAAATGATATTTAGATACTGGAAATGCTTTCCAGTTATTGGAATATTCCATGTATTTAGATACTGGAAATGTTTCCCAGCTCATATCTATATATATATATATATATATATATATATATATATATATATATATATATATATATATATATATATATATATATATATATATATATATATATATATATATATATATATATATATATATATATATATATATATATATATATATATATATATATATATATATATATATATATATATATATATATCCATATATATATATATATATCCATATATATATATATATATCCATATATATATCCATATATATATATATATATATATATATATATATATATATATATATATATATATATATATATATATATATATATATATATATATATATGTGTGTGTGTGTATATATATATATATATATATATATATATATATATATATGTGTGTGTGTATATATATATATATATATATATATATATATATATATATATATATATATATATATATATATATATATATATATATATATATATATATATATATATATATATATATATATATATATATATATATATATATATATATATCCATTCAGGATTTAAAGCATCTGAGCTCCATTTAACTGATCCAGTCTTTTTTTTAAATTAATACTATTATTTCTCTCTCCAGATTGCCTATGCTGCAGTGGATTGTGCCAAAGAACAAAACCATGACTTGTGTAAGCAGGAAGGAGTGGATGGATATCCAACCTTTAACTATTATAATTATGGAAAATTTATAGAAAAATACAGTGGAGACAGAGGGGTAAGTATATGCTGGAAAACAAAAGTCAGCTATTTTTAAACGGTAAATAAGCATATATGGGGTGGGACAGCATTTAGCAATGGAAATTTAATGCTTCCAGAAAAAAGGCCGCATTTGGTTATCATCTTATCTCCTTGTGTATATTTGGCACGAAGTCATTTTGGAACCTTTTATTTTGAGTCTTGCTTATTAAATATCTGAGTGTATTTGGCACTAGTTAAAATTAGTCTCAAATTTTTGTATCCAATCCTAGCTAATATAGCAGATAAACTCATCCGGAGGATCTTTGAAAACTCATTTTGAATTAGGTTTTCAGTTGTCCTTTGGGTACACTGAAATTATGAGAGGGCATTCCAGAATAAGGACTTCCTTTAACATTATTGCAGTTACATCATGTGGGAATTCTTACAGAAATAGGGCCTTTACAATTTAATATTCAGTGAATAATAATGTGTTATAAATTTTTCATGTGTTATAGTTTGCTTTTAGAATGAGATTTTATCAGCCCAAAAGTCAGATACCTCCATCTTAACAATTAAGAATTGAAACAATGTCAAGAAGATCTGACTGGAATATTTATTAGAAGGAAGGTTAAAGTTGCAACAGAAAAATTCCAGGTAGTCCTCAACTTACAAACACAATTGAGCCAAAAACGTATGTTGTTAAGTGAGACATTTGTTAAGTGAGTTTTGCTCCATTTTACGACCTTTATAGCCACAGTTGTTAAGTGAATCAGTACAGTTGTTAAGTTAGTAACGCGGTTGTTAAGTGAATCTGCCTTTCCCATTGACTCTGCTTGTTAGAAGGTTGCAAAAGTTGTTCACATGACCCCAGGACACTGCAACCGTCATAAATATGAACCTGTTGCCAAGCATCCAAATTTTGGCCACATGACCACGTGAATGCTGCAACAGTCATAAGTGTGAAAAATGATCATAACAGTCACCTTTTTTTAGTGCCGTTGTAACTTGGAACGGTCACTAAACAAACTGTTGTAAGTCAAGGACTACCTGCATTTTGGAATAGAAAACCTACCTCTATATAAGGCAGCAATACTCAGAACTATTTCCTGATACTTTTGAGTGCAAAGAGGAATAAGCTGTTTGTTTGTTTGTTTGTTTGTTTGTTTGTTTGTTTGTTTGTTTGTTTCTCGTTTTGGTAACTGATGTAGGTGTTAAGTATGAGCTATCCTCACATTAACTATGAAGAGCACTAATTTGTTTTTAAGCCATAGTATTACTGATTTTATCAATTCAGTTACCAAAATTAAATGACTTGTGAAAATGATAAATAGCAATAGCTTATATACTACTCCATAGCATTTACAACACTCTCTGGGTGGGTTACAATGTAAGCATTATTTGTACATTGCCCCCAACAACCTGGGTCCTCATTTTACCGACCTGGGAAGGATGGATAGCTGAGTCAACTCTATTGAACAGGATCGAACTCCCAGGCTGTGGGCAGAGTTTGCCTGCAATACTGCATTCTAGCCACTGGGCCATCAGGGCTCTGTTTAGGTCATGTTTAGATGATGAACACTCATCTAGTGTTTAGATGAACACTCAAATGAATGTTCTTTTAACATTCTTGGGAAATGTATTTTTCCCATGTACTTTGGAAAAATTAATTAGTTGTTACATTACTTCTTTTTTCTTTAATGACCGATGCAGGCTTATCTCATAAACAGCTAAAATATGTGTGCTAGAAAAAAAACTATGATTGCCAAGCTATTATTAAATGACTACCTGTGTACCTTTGCTTAAAGTAACATGCATACTTACCTCTTCTTCCTTGCAGCTTGTTTTAAACAATGTTAGCTCTGTTGACAATAATTCTGGGAATCTCTTTTTAACATTATATTGCACTCTTATTCTTATTCTTATTGAAGAAATCCTCAAGCTTTACAATACTGTTACTGTTAAAGTTATAAATGCATTTAAGGACTCGTGTAAATAAGTTCAGGTTAGGGACCTTGCAAATTTCTGGGGGGATGTTTTAGAGAGCAGGTATTGTAATAGTATTTTGTTGCTGGATCCCATCAAATAATGTTGTCTGAGCACTGGAGCTCAAAACACATTAACTGACCCATTGTACAGGATGGCAAAAGCTACAGAAGACAGATCGTCCCTCAGAGAATCAGGCTCTGTGCCATGAAGGGCTTTGCAAGAGATAACTAGCATCTTGAATTGCACCTGACAGCCAACTGGGGAGAATCTAAATATGTGTTCTGCTCCTAGACATCTCCAAGGATCATTTAATTTATATCTCAGAATACTTGGGAAATCCCCTGAGTTTAAAATATGGTTGATGATGTTATTGGCAGTTTCAGACCGTAAACATTGCACCATCCCTATCTTCTGTGCATTGTGTACAATATAGTTCTTTAGATCTTGATTTCTAGCTACTCTGCAGGGAGTATGGAAAAAGGTGAAGAGTATGAATTACTATGAAGGAAGACAGGATTGAACATCTTAGAATAGTCATTCATTCATTCATTCATTCATTCATTCATCAAATATCTATAGCTGCCCTTCTCAGCCAAGTGACTGGGAGGCTTACAATTCTAAAACTATAAAGCAATTAAAACAATTAAACAATTAAAACATCCATAAAATAAATATATACAGTAGTCGAGATTGTTAACCACCCAACAGTAAAACCAAGAAGTGGAACCATTGACACATTCTGAGCCCCAAGCCCAAGTATATAGCCAAGTTTTTAAAGCCTTTAGAAAAACCACCTGGGTTGAGGCTATTCTAATCTCTGAGGAGAGAATATTCCACAAGGCAGGGGCTATAGCAGAGGTAGCCCATCTTCTAGTCCCTGCCAGTCAACATTATTTGACTTGACAGGATCTGCAGCATGCATTTAAAAGCTCATTTAATTTGTAGAAGCGTTATTTTCAGTGGTTACATAGGTAAAGATTGCCTGTTTTGTTAAAGTGACGAATCATAAGCAGCTCCATTGGGCTGGATAATGCATTTTGGATAACATTTGTAATAGCAGGTAGAGTTCTAATCAAAAAGTAGTTGTTGAGGGTGTTTACTAGAGTCTCAAATTTTATAACTAGTGATGCGTAACATTCTCAGTTAAGATTGACAGATGCAGCAGACAAAGTAAAGTAGCTCACTTCCTACTGCATTGTGTGTCCAAGCATTTTGGATAAGTTGTCAGCTCTAATCTAAACTTCTCAGAAATATTTAAATAAAAATATTTAAAGACATCTGCAGTGGCTTAGCTTTAACCCTCACTGTTTGTTGGAAAAGATCTAAGGATGCTGAACCAATACCCTGTTGATTATAAGTATCATTCTTGCTGCTGAGTTGCCACAGAAAAAGCAAAATCCATTCATACATACATACATACATACATACATACATACATACATACATTCATTCATTCATTCATTCATTCATTCATTCATTCATTCATTCATTCATTCACGCCTTCATTTTTATATTATTGACTCCCAAAGATTTCTGATGATTTTCAATTAAACATAGTATTACACATCTTGGAAATGTCATGTTTTTTTCTAGAAACCATTTGTTTTGTGTCATGCTAATCAAAAGGCTAATAGCACAGAAGATCAT
This sequence comes from Diadophis punctatus similis, assembly GCA_023053685.1. Taxonomy (NCBI): domain Eukaryota; kingdom Metazoa; phylum Chordata; class Lepidosauria; order Squamata; family Dipsadidae; genus Diadophis; species Diadophis punctatus. Next base: position 213,539,807 of record JALIGW010000001.1, on the reverse strand, counting down.
TCATAAGGACAGTTTGACACTAGAGACAGAAGCTTATCTTGATAATAATCCTTTCTAGACTTGACTTTCTAGACAATTAGCTCTTTATTGAGAGACCAGTTCGGATAAAAAGTTGGGTTTTTTTAAATCAAGTTCATAAACCACAGTCCCAATAACTTTACATCCCTATATATAAAGAAAGGCACTTGTAGTTTCTCCCTATTTTTTCTAATAATTAAGCCTTCATGTATTGTAATACATAAAATGTTATATATGAACTAATTATTGAACTAATAATAAAGGAAATTTTTTTTACATAGGGAGTTGGAAACTATCAGTTACCCTAAATCAGTGGTTCTCAACCTGGGGGTCGCGACCCCTTTGGGGGTCGAATGACCCTTTAATAGGGGTTGGGAGACTTCGCCCGGACACCACCATTTGGGTTCTTTTACCCTCTGTGCATGCGCAGAACGCTTTGCACATGTGCAGAGGGTAAAAGAACCCAAATGGCGGCAGCAGGGGCGGGGGGGGCGGGGAGCAGGTCATGGCATTAGGAAGGTTGAGAACCGCTTCCCTAAATAAAAGACTGTGGAGAGACTTATGTGAGTATGGGAAGAGAACTTGGCCTATTCCTTTCATAACCAATAACTTTCTCATTTGAGCACCTCCATCTAGAGCAGAGGTGGAGGATGATGGCCCCTTTCAGTATATGTTTCAGTATGTAACTAATTGTTTGTTTTTCTCTGACATTCTAGGAATCTGGATTTTCAGTTTACATGCGAACTCTCCGAGAGCGAGATCACGAGAAGATAGGGAAGAAGAAAGATGAATTGTAATTTCTGCCTCAAAAAGAAACAAAAAACAATTCCACTGCACTGTGAAGGGTCTCAGGGTCACTGGTACAATGCCTGAGATTATACATCTTTTAAAGAACAGACTTTGTTTTTATAGACCGCCATTGCCATTTTCTACAACTTTGAAAATAAATTGAAATCATCCTCTCTCTCTCTTTTTTTTTAAAAGAAAAATACCGTCATTGTTGCCATATTCTGTTATGGAGAAGAACAAAAGAAGAGCATTTTCTTGCTGTTCAGTGCACCTATGCCCATTGATACTCCTATGCAATCTTTTTGTAATCTGTAGGTTTGATAGTGATTTCCTCTGACAAAGTAATCTTTGCGTGTGTGTGTTTTTTTAATTTTGAAAAGAGATTTTATGAGAAATGGCTTTTAAAAATGGGAGGGGGGGAAATAAAAGAAGATGCAAAAGAATTCATCAGATGTAAGGTCAGTTAGGGGAATTAGAGGAAGTAGAACATACTTGTCCCCTCAGAGGCCTTGACCCAAAGGTTCTTCAAGGGCAGTTTTATAGGGCACGTGTGCCTGGCACTTACTTCAGGACCCATTTTGGGATAAAGGGTCACTTTCAGTCCAGGGAGTCCGTGTTCTGCACAGTGTCACTTTGTGTAGTTGATGGGACATCAGCAAGAACAAGGCACCATGGCAGGATTGATACAATTTAGGGGCTGCGGGAGGGAGAATAGCTTTTCCCGCAATCAGTGGAGACATTTCTAGCCACGTTCAATTTTGCCAAACGTACAGCATGTCTAGTTACGATTAGGACAGTGTTGGCGAAACTTTTCGGCACCGGGTGCCAAAACGGGAGCACGCTTGCTGGGGGGAGCACCGGAAACCAAAAGAGCAGTTCCCCAGCGCGCATGCCTGGTCTTCCGATTTCTGGCACGCATACCTGGTTGTGCATGCGTGCACGAAGACTAGCTGGCCAGCATGCATGCACGCGCTGGAAGCCAGACGCTCAGCTTCCCGGTGCGTGTATGCGTGCCAGGGAGCTACTCTTCTGGTTTCTGGCACTCCCGCATGCGCAAAGACCAGCTGGCCAGCGTGGATGTGCACACTGGAACCCGGAAGAGCAACGGGCGATGGCTGGTGTGCCCAGGGAGATGGCTCTGCGTGCTACTTCCAGCACGGGTACCATAGGTTTGCCATCACGGGATTAGGATGTCCTCTTGCCAACTTGCAAAGATTATGCTTCTTCTCCCCCTCTCCCTCCCCCCCCCGATTAATGTGGGAAAGTCGTTTTTAAGATGCTCAGGGATAATAGGAAACAATGAAGCAGCATTGGGCCATTTCAGATCTTAATTGACTGTAGTGGTGTTTTACTTTTCCTCCTCTTCTTTTTGTAATATGCCGTACCTGAATTGTTTACATATCTTTATAGAATGTATGATTGATTAAAATCAATGTCTCTGCAGCAGTACACATCAAGTATGAAAATGACTCTCGGTGTATGTGTTGACATTCATGTTGTCAGATGCTCCTTTAGGTGTAGTGCAGGTAGAAGCTTCTATTTAATTTATGACAACAACTGAGTCTTTGCTAAGCATTCCACTTGACTGTTTGACAGAGGCATTGATATTTTTGATAGGCAGAACCGTCATGCAACTATATGTATTTATGTCCCAAAGGCTTGTCTGTATGTGGATATTAAAAGAAGCATAACTTTTTAAGAGCTCTATAGAAACAGATCATACTTTTTTTAAAAACAACAACAATACACCACATGTCTGGCCCTGTCAGCAGTGTAAAGAAAATACAGCATTAGAACCAGCTTTTACAAGTCTGTAATTGTGTGCTGATTCTGTGAAGGTGATCTGGACACTGTGTCTTTATGGGTTTATGATTATTATTTTTGTGATTTTTGAATTGGATCCAAAAATAAAAAGATTGGAAATATGCGATATTGATTCCCTTTATTGTAGAAATATAAACTGCCTGAAATTGTGCAAATGGGTAGTAAACCATTGGTACCATCCGGAAAAATCCAGCGTTTTCATTTACTTATTCTCTCTCCCAAAGTAAGAAAGAAGAAAAGCTTCTTTGCATTTTTGATTCCTTCGCTAGGAGGCTCCTTTGCTCCCTCTGGTGGAGGATTCAAAGAAATTATAAAAGTTGATCAACAACATCTGGAATATCTCCATATCTACTTCTCTGCAGTGCATGGGGAGCTGCAGAAGGGAATGTGCATCTATGTAAGGGAGAATAGGATAAATGAAATTTGGGACTCAACATAAACTTGCAAAAGTTTTGGAGTTGGAGCAGATCCCGTGCACAGTAGGGAGAGGGAGCCTGGAGAGGTTGCATAGAATGGAATTTAATTTGGAGACCAGCTGCAGTATCAAGAATTGTAAAAAAAAAATCATTTTACAAAACCTTACCTCTGTCAAATATAACCAGTCCTCCTTCCACACTCTGGAATCTCTTTTGTTTGTGGAATGTATATCTGAATAAGCTTATATTTGACAGATGGTAATCTGTTTTAAATGTCATGAGACCACAAGCTTATCCATGTTATTCTGGCACCTTCCTGTACAGAATCCATTCCTATCACCTATCACATTTATCTTAATTCTATATTATTATGGTTTATGTCTCTTTTTTAGCAAACTACAATTGATACGTTCATTAGAGACTGGTTAGCAGTGTAGCCTACAATGGTGAATTGTTAACAAGTTTTCATTACCGCCTCATAAAAGAGGGAAAGAATAGTTACTTTCTCCTCTTCCTTTCCCTCTGCACATGAGCATGTTCCAAAATATTGATTTATCCTTGTATAAGTAGAGTATTAAAATGCAGTCTTGATTTTTTCAATAAAACCCAGAGACAAATATTTAAGCTGAATTGTACACACACGTATTTTATATTTTGCCCCATGTTACTGACTTCATAAACCAAAGTTGCTGAATTCATTATTTCCTTGAAATGTGTTCCTAAACATCTCCTTCCTTCTTTTCATAGCACGGATGGCTAAACAGGATTATATTGTAAAAAAACAACAAATTGGAGAATGATTCCTAGTTTGTTGAATCCTTCACAAGTCCAAATTGCCAACCTGGATTTACAGTTCCAGATTTGTTTGGAAATAAGTCGGGAGCATGATAAACTTTGCATTTCTGATTAACTTAGCCACTTACGTTTGATTTTTTTTTTTTTTTTTTTTGGTATTAGCATTATGCTAATGGTAATCAATGATTTTGCCAGCAAGTCAAGGTCTCTTCTTTCTGCTAAGCTGGGATTCATAATTCTGTGTGGATGCAGCCACAACATCTTACGTCATGCTTCCTTCTGACCCTTGGTTCATTAATAGAATTACTTTACCAAGGGGACTGAAAAAGGAGACCTCATAGGGGTCCCCAGTCTTCTTTTCATTCTCAATGCACTTCCTGCTTTTTTTTCCTGGCCCAATTAATGCTTGTATTTGTTTGGCACTCATTAATCAGTTGGAGCCCCTACTATGAATTCCGGTGAATGATGATAGGCTGATTTGCCTTGTGTGGTAGTAAGCTTGTTAACCATAACATAAATTTAAGCAATGGTACCATGCCAAGCAGGATCTTTTATTAAACTCTGCATGATCTTTCTTATTAGACAGTTAGCTGTCTGGAAAATTAATGCCGTGGTTTTTTTTTTCCTCTCTCTTTCTGAAAACAGTCTAACCCTTACTACTATCTTCATTCTTCCTATCTTTTACTCTGAATGGGTTATAGAATTTTTTTCCTGAAGATTTTTAGCAATATAAAAGTGATTGTTCGTGTATTACTGGATGCATTGTTTTGTGTACTGAACACAGAAATAATGGAATTAAGCTTTGTACAGATAACTGTTTATTCTGAGCTGCTTTTCTTTCTACTCCCTCGTGCTACTCTGGCATATTCCACGTTAGGGATTGTTTGTGTACTAATTGTGTTGTAGATACTCACTAAAGGCTGAGAAGGTGGCACTTTTTACTCCTCTCTTAAATTCAGCAACTACGATGGCAATCAAATGAGACAGGAAACTAAACCCAACTTCCGGTTTCATAAAATGTAGTTTGGTAGATCTTGGGAGCATCATAGACACGGTATACCTTGCTTCGGGTGAAATGTTTTCACAATGTATTTGATTATATCCATGTTAAAATGGATTAGATACATTTTAGTTGCAATAATAACAAATAGTATCGGTTAGCTGCATCAGTAAAATTGTATTCATGTCTGTATCAAACGAGAAAGAGATCTTTGAGAAGAATGCTAGAAGACTCTGTCTTAAACCCTGTGCAGTTTAATATTTCATACACGACATCAGAGTGGGGGTAGAAGAGATGCTTATGAAATTAATAGATGACACAAAACCAGAAGTGATAGCTAACATCATGGAAAACAAAAACAGATCTTAAAAGACTCAAACATTGAACCAACATGGAATTTGAAAGATATGTACAATTTTGTTTTAGTATTACAAAAATTAAAGGCAAGAAGAAGAAACCTCTTGGAAATGGTGGGGGGACTGAAGTGTAAGCAACATGAACCTGTAGTGCAGTGTGATTACTGTTACGTTCTGACGGTTAATAGAGCCTGCCCATTAGCATTGTAAAATGAACTGCCCTCAAGTAATGACCAATCATCCCGGTTCTCCCCAGTGCATTTATTAAACAAATGCCCAGGTCATTAAGTGAAATTCAAGGGTAGGGGGAGATCCTGGGAGGCCTAGTGCAGGTACAAGGCCACCAGGGGTGAAATTGAAAAATTTTCCCTACCGGCTCTGTGGGCGTGGCTTTGCGGTCATGTGACTGGGTGGGTAGGCGTGGCCAAGTCGATGTCACTTCTTTGCCCTAATGACCTACAAAAAGAAGATAGACCAATTATTATACCCAAAACAATAAAAGAGGTACACAAATACTTACATAAGAGCAATAAGACTCACCCCTCATCTATCTACTTGCTTTCCCCAACCTGGTGCTTTCCCATTCGTTATTAAACTACATGTCCCAGCATCCTCGTAGTCGAGTCGACCGGAAGAGGTGAGCAGTGACCGTGTGTGCCTGGGCGGGGCCAACCAGGGGCGATTTTTACTGGCTCTGCGAACTGATTCAAATTGTCCCTACCGCCTCTCCCGAGCCGGGCTGAGGTGGTTGAATTTCACCCCTGAAGGCCACCTTCCTAAGGCCTCCCCACCACAAGATACCCCATGCTCTCCTTCCCACCCCTTGGGTGCCTTGCATATTCCCCCCCCCCAATACATCTTACTATCTTGCCAGTGAGAAACAATGGAGAAGTAAAACATTGGGTGTGCTTCCCTTTCCTAATTCTGCCCTTTATCATAGCTAAAGAAGAAAAACTTGCAGTGCCAATTAATGATAAGTTTGTATCTAGAAGCCACACACAAATTTTGTAAACTAAATAGAAAAATTTAAAAGTGGACTAGCGGACTAACGCTACACAATATGCTGTATTAGCCTCTAAAGAATTCCCTTGATACTTAGATGGTCTGCACTTTGGGAGAGAAGAGTCATAGATAGAGTAGGACTGCGGGCTGACCTGGGCATTTCACCTGCTCAGTTATAATTTCATCTCCTTGTCAGTAGCCACAAATTAAGTTTTTCTTCCCTTTTTTCCCCCTAGGATTTCAGCTTGGGGGGGGGGCAGAAATGTTAATTCCCACCTTCCCTGTGCAAAAGCTAATCTGCATAAAAAGCATGCAGCTTGAGCTACTGAGATTTTTTTTTAGTTGTAGAAGAAACTACTTTTGTGAAAAAATATCGATTTTGTATTATATTTCTTTCTAAAGATAGAGTTTTATATAGTAAAAAAATAAAATAACGGAGGATAAAAGAGGTTAAAACTTTAAGGGCCAAACTTCCTTCAGTTATTTTCTGCGGGCAATTCAGTAGATTTTATATCACATTTTAGCCCAGACTTTGCTCATTAAACAGCTACGGAGCTCAAATTGATACACGCTGGTTTGTAGTGTCTGAATCTTTTGTAGGCCATTAAAGTTTAATTGTTGATTTCAGACATCTTGGCTGAAAATGAAATGAGCTATGAAAGCATAAATAGGAGGCAAATTATATTTGCATGTTAAATGGGAGAGGGGAAGGAAGAGAAATCTTCTAAGGCCAAAGACTACATGACAATATACCAATGGGAAAACTGGATTCTTTAATGTTCAAGTCATTGTCGAGTAACCAGGGAAAAGAACTGCTCAAAGCACGGTAATTGTACTGAACATGCTCCAAAGCCAGGGATTCAGAGTGCGCTCAAAAGATGAAGTCACTATTGGCAAGTTTAAGCTTTAATTTTTAGTTAATAAAAAGTCTGCCCTTCTCAGCAATTAATACAGATAAGGACGCAGCCATCAGCTTTGGAATTCACGGACAATTTTGTTTGTGGTAGACAAAATGGGACTTGATGGGAAAAGCTATAGCCATTGCCTCCAGTCTAAGGCTAATTATACTTTTGTCCTTCCTACAGAGATCAGCAATGAAAGGCCTTCCTATTTCGAATGTAAACACTGGGGATGAACTGATTTCTTAAAAGCTTAGATCTGGGAACTATTATATTTCCCGTGTTAGATGAAAAACCAGGCCAGGGATACAGATAGTATTTGATTAAAGAGAACGTGCTTTGTGAGTGGTTATTATGGTTTTAGCTAAAGGTTTCCATAATTGCGCTATGTAAAACTGCGTAGTTACTCATGGGCCTTAATTTTCCCTTTCCTCCACTTTACTCACTAGATTATGGCAAGTAGTAAGGATGGTAATTAATGTATGCTTCTGCCATAATTTGATGTAAGTGTCGACATGCTATAAGCTTCAATTTAAGAGGAGTACTCTTAAGTCCTTGACTTACGACCACTATTGACCCCAAAATTTCTGTTGTAAGGGAGACATTTGTTAAGTGAATTTTGCCCCATCTTATGACCTTTCTTGCCAGTTGTTAAGTGAGTCAGTGCAATGGTTGTTAAGTGAATCTGGCTTCTCCATTGACTTTGCTTGTCAGAAGGTCGCAAAAGGGGAATCGTGACCCTGAGACACTGCAACCGTCATAACTATGAGTCAGTTTCCAAGCATTCTGAATTTTGATCACGTGACCATGGGGATGTTGCAATGGTAATAAGTGTGAAAAGCAATCCTAAATCACTTTTTTCAGTGCTGTTGTAACTTTGAAGTATCACTAAATGAACTGTTGTAAGTCAAGGACTACCTGTATGTCCGCTCTGTCTTTACTGCCCCTTCCTTTTATGGGGCATCTCTTACATCCTTGATATGTAGGTTTTAAAAAAAGTATGTAGCTTGTGCAGACTGAGAGGCATTATTGCTCTTGAATTGATCTGCTAGGGGCTGCAATTCAGAATTTGGGCAAGAATAAACATGCCTTTATTTATTTATTTATTTATTTATTTATTTATTTATTTATTTATTTATTTATTTATTTATTTATTTATTTATTTTTCAAATTTATATGCTGCCCAACTCCCTTGGGACTCTGGGCGGCTTACAACAGCGAAAAATTGAACAATCAATAAAAAAGAGATAAAAAGTTAAAATGCATATAAAAGTTAAAAATGATTCTAACAGTCATACAAGGGGTGACCAATATTCTAGCTGGTCCCTAACCTCAAGCCTGCCGGAAGAGCCAGGTTTTAACAGCCTTGCGGAAGGCCAACAGGGTGGGGATAGTCCGGACCTCCGGCGGTAGTTGGTTCCACAGAGTCGGAGCCACCACAGAGAAAGCTCTCCCCCGACATTGTTTGGCTGACGGGACCCGAAGGAGGCCAACTCTGTGGGATCTAAGTGGTCGTAGGGAGGTATGTGGTAGCAGGCAGTCCCGAAGATATCCTGGTCCTGAGCCATATAGAGCTTTAAAAGTGATAACCAACACCTTGAATTTTGCCCGGAGACTAATTATGAGAAGAAGCCTGCTGAGTCAGGTCCACAGTCCATTTAGAACAGCACTGTGTGCTTCCTGTGGGTATCTAGTATTGAGAATAAAACTTCCAGGGAATTATCCAATACCTTTTTTAAAAAAAAAAGTTTTTGTGGTTTAAATGATTACAACAACCAATGGCAGCAAATAGCCATGCATTGGGTACAGATGAAGCCAGTACAATAACTAGAATTGGCCTAGATTTCAACTGAATTTAAATCAAGTGTTAGTATGATGGTTTTTCATGGATTTAAAAATCCCATTTTAATTAAAATTTAAATCCAAAAGGCAATTCTAGGGGTGACTTTGAGAAGGTGGCGTCTCAGGGCTTTTCAGAGGAATATGTCCAGGTCAACAGATCATCTGTCTCAGCTGAAAATGCAGAAAGGCTATTTCAGAACCGAAGTTGGCATTTTTGTTCCATGAACAATGTATTCATTAATAGATTCAAGAAAAAAATCATGAAATATCTTGCTTTAAAAAATGCATAAACTAGTTGATTGGAATGTATGTTCAATATTGGAGGCAGAGTAAGGAGCCTATTGGTGCCTCTACCTCAGTATGCCTTTTAGCTAAAAGAGCAGATGGACATATTTATGAGCATACATTCCAAGACATGTATTGTAAATCAGGTTTATTTTAATGGTTCTGCACTGTATAAAATGTGCATAGCTTTGTGTTAATGGCTTTTACAAATTGGCAATAACTACTGATCTATAGAAAATATTGATCACCCTATGACTTGGGCATTCCTACACATTACACAAGGAGAGAGAGAGAAATTCAATCATAATATTCTTCTATTCTTTAAAACACCAGAAAGACATACTAGGATCTCATGACGTGCACAAATTTATTCAATATATACAACTGGCAGCAATGATTCTATAGTGCAATAATCTATGGAGTAGTGATTAAGTATTCTGATCAAACAGTGTAATTTAAACGTTCCTAATTGGTTAGCTCATCTGATAATACATAATCTATGGTAGCCTGCTTTAAGAATGCTATGAAGACTTAAATAAGATAGGTTTACTTTATCAGACAAATCACCCAGATCAATTTAGTGGAACAACATGGACCAAGGTAATTTTTCATACTACCCATTATATGAATTTCTGTATGTGACAAATGTGTTGCAGCTATTTAGTCCTATACAAATATGAAATATTGAATGACTCCCAGTACTAATTTCCTATAAATTTAATATAGTTTGAGGAATATCATGTAAAAGATAAAGTCATTTTGAGCTGGCCATACACACTGAGAGTGAGAATGACAGCTCGACAGACAGACAAATAGAACATCCAGCTATTACTTTTAAACCATTGATGTACTATTTATTTACAATGGATTGGATTCAAAATTTCTTGTTCAGTTTGTGGAGAGAAGTTAAAAACCAGCAAAGGCTCCCGTGGGACATGTTTTTGACTTCAGCTCCCATCAGTGCCAACCAGCATGACCAGTAGAATGGGATTAGAGCGTGGGTGTCAAACTGGTGGCCTACGGGCCGGATGTATCATGCACAGGCCATGCCCACCCCAGCACTGTGAAGGGAAAAAACAGCACGAAATGTCACATGACGGCAACGTGACGTCAAAAGTTTGACACCCCTGGATTAGAGGAACTGTAGCCCCCCAACAGGTTAGCTAATATAATTTTCAGCAAATTACAAGTGGAGCTCAATGAAAATTGCTATTATGTTCTCTGGTGATTATGTCACTTGTTAAAATGTCATGTGCATTTGCAGTAAAGCAACTTGCAAATTTTCTGTATTTGTATAATACAGCCATAAGCATGCGCGCGACGGAACCCGGAAGTGCAGTAGCGATGGTGCGCATGCGCACACAGCTAGCTGCTCTCTTCTGGGTTCCATCGCGTGCATGCACAAAGACCAGCTGGCTGGCGCGCATGCGTGCGACGGAACCCGGAAGAGAGTGGCTGGCCACGCGCGTATGCATGCTGGACCAGCTGGCCTGCGCGCATGCATGCAACAGAACCCGGATGTGCAGCTGCTCTCTTCCGGGTTTCGGTGCTCTGGCATGCTAACGCACACATGCACGCGCACCCGCCCACTCCTGTTTCGGCACTCGGTGCCAAAAAGGTTAGCCACCACTGTTATAGGAGAAGGCAGGAAAATAATTGGATTACTCACAAATGATATGCAGCCTGGGTGAATATATCATTTGATAAAATAGTTCTCACTGTTCTCCTAATTATTATTTTCAGCTAGGATGGACCAATACAAGCCACCCCAAAGTAGACTGTCCAATAATGGAAATTGCAAACTTCAAGGACAGAACTAGGGCTAATCTTGTGTTCCAAAACTTCCTTGTGCTGAAATAATATGAATTTAGAATAGACTAGAGCAGTGATGACGAACCTTTTTTTGCTCGGGTGCCAAAAGGGCGCGTGTGCCCACACCCATAATGCAATGCCCTCCCCACTGTGCATGCGCGCACAACCCCCGCTGCCCGCTCCTGTGCATGTGCGCAGACCTCACTGAAGCCTCCGGACTTCCAGTAGGCCCGTTGGGCCGTTTCTTGCCCTCCACAGGCTTCAGGAGGCTTTCCTGAAGCCTGGGGAGGGTGAAAAACGGCCAACCGGAAGTTCATTTCTGAACTTCCGGTAGGCCCGTTGTGTCTGTTTTTCACCATCCACAGGCTCTGGAGGCTTTCCTGAAGCCTGGGGAGGGCAAAAATGTTCCAGTAGGCCCGTTGGGTCCGTTTTTTCGCCATCCACAGGCTCCGGAGGCTTTCCTGAAGCCTGGGGAGGGCAAAAATGGCCTCCCCCGCCTCCGGAATGCCAAAAATCAGCTGGCCAGCGCACAGATGCGCACTGGAGCTGACATAGGGCAATGCCTTGCGTGCCCTCAGATATGGCTCCGCGTGCCACCTATGGAACGCGTGCCATAGGTTCGCCATCACGGGTCTAGAGCATACTTGTACCAGTAATACCTAAGGGCATTTTTCTTAGATTCTTCTCTGTAATTCAATTATTAATTTTAGTTAATTGTTATTTAAGAACAAAATGGGATTGGGAGGTTTTGAAACAATTAGTACAGGACAGTTGCAGCAGAGATTTAATCAAAGAAAAAATGTTATCTCTTCTTTGTAATTTCTCCCCTGCATTTAATCTTACAAGTTATGTCTATGATCGATATTTCTACGTTTCATTTGTAATGTCTCCTTCCACTAGTGAGCATGGAAAGTTAGCTGTGCTACTTTTGTGGTTTAAGAAGCATCCCTTATGTAATGACCCATTGTAAGAGAACTCCAATTTATCAGCGATATCTCAATTTGAAACAAATTGCTTGGAATTATAAATTCTCTTACTATGGAAGTTTTATAAAATTCGGAAAGACACTTGACTTATCACATTTTCTATTGCTCCTCTTTAACTGTGTACATATTTGGCATGTGAAGTGTGATGTTTTATGTATTTACTGCTAAATGATCTATAAAAGCTAATCAGATCTTCATGCAGAATTGCTCAAGTTAATGAAGTTGTGGTTCTCGGTTGAATAATCATTAAAGGTGAAGTCTAACATTCAAACTCCTTGTTCTGTTGTGGAAGGTGTAATAGTCAAATTGATACCTATATTTGTAGAGAACATGATGGCTAACCTAACTTAACCTAAATTATTGCAGGCTTATTTTTGACCTTGTTGATCAAGCTATGGTAATAAGCCATTTTAGTGGGGGTGGGGAGGAAGACCCAGTTCAACAGCTTTGGAAGAAACAGATCAGTAAAAATGTCCTGGTACATTTTCAGATTATAAATCATGTTGATTAGCACTCCAGAAAATCTATAATAGCCTTGAAGACAGACCTTAAGCTAGTATAGATGTTTTATTGGAGGCTGGGTGATATAGACAAGAGGTAAATATGAATGATACCTAATAAGGTAATGAATAATAAGATAAATAGTGGAACGCTCAAGACGTATCACATCAATCATAAACTTATATTTGTATAGTCCTGTGAGTGAAATAGAAGATGTAATATTTTCAGCAGTGGCCATGCTGGCTGGGAAATTCTAAGAGCTAAAACCTATAAACCTGGAATGAATCTAGGTTAAGGAAGGCTAGAATACAGCCTTGCAGAAGATGGTATCAAATCTTGGAAATGTGGTAAAATCTATTTTCCAAAAGTGTGTTATGACAAGATCCACGGGTAAGGGTTTAAGAGACTTCTACACTTCAGCCATACATTTAGTTTAATTATCAACCCAGTTGCCAAAAATGTGAGAAAAAATGCAGCCCCATGCACTTGGGCTGGAGGGGATCAAGGTATGGTTGGCCAATGGAGTCCTTGGGCCACTCTTTTTATATCCTTGTTTTTAATTTAATTTAATTTTATTTTATTAAAAGTTCTTATAGGCCGCCCAATCCCGTAGGACTCAGGGCGGCGTACAACAGGAATAAGAACAATATATATCATACATAAATTTTAAAAACATTTTGTAATTTTAAAAAGAACATTCATTCATGGGGGAATCCAATCTTCACCCTGCCTGCCGGAAAAGCCATGTTTTTAGTATTTATCCTCAATGGCAAGTATGACAAAAATTTACTCACCCTTTTCTCTCTCTTTCTTAATAATAGAACTCAAGAGGGCCATTCAGTGAAATTGAATGGAAGATGCTGGACAAATAAAGGAACATTTGAAGAATTGGAATTAGGTATTAGTTTGAAGCAAACACCTGGCTGTTAAAAAAAACCAGTATTATCTTCTATGTCGTTCTCTCTCAATGGCTTCTAGTTGTAATGGCAGAAAAAAATCATTTCTATTTTTATTTAATTTCTCATTTTGTTATTAGGTGAGATTCCTCATTGATATTAATTGTGAAAGTTTGTGGAAATTTATTGCCAGAGAAGTTGTACATTGCTTTTCTTACTGTGTTTCACCTTTATGCCATAGGAATCTTTGCAATACCAAGCCAGATTATTTGTTCACCATCTGGTAAATTCCAACCAGCAATAGGTTTCATCATTTGAAGAGCAAGATTTTCTCATCTGCTGCTTGGCGCTGATGTGGGCTAAATTTGAGAGCTAATAGATGTAATACAGAGTTTTTAAGAAAGAACTATTGAAATAAGTGGAATGAAGTTCGATATAGATACCTTGATTTCAGTAAGTCAACTTTCTTCAATCCAATTCAAATAATTCAAACTTCTCCACTAAGGTCTTCTAAATGAATAAGACCATATTACTCTTGATATGACTCGACGTTTTGGTGGACTCAGTTTTCATATACACGGTAAAGCATTTTGCTCTTCCATCAACCAACCTTTAGGAACGCATTTGTATACTGTGAAAGGACTATAACTTTTTTTTATCAATCACTCTTGAGATTACAGTGTTTCTTTAAAATATAACCATTAAGACATCTGGAAAACTTTTGCCATTAGCCTTCCTACTACTTCCTTCCATGAAAACCTGATATTTTCAGGATGGACAATTTGTTATTTGCTGTGAACTAATTTGCTTTTTCTTGCATGGAACCAAGAGTGATCCCCTAAAATAGTCTTTGGCACCTTGTTTAGTTTGAAAGAAAAACCTATCCAACATTTAGCTGCTTGAGTTCCTAGAACATATAACTGAATATTTTTGGAAAAGTGACCAGCACAACAACTGATACTTCAAGTAATTTATAATCCCAGGAACAGTGCCTCCCTTATGAAAGGTGCACCACTGAGCCTTGGTGGCGCAGTGGTTAGAGTGCAGTACTGCAGGCTACTTCTGCTGACTGCTGGCTGCCTGCAGTTTGGCAGTTCAAATCTCACCAGGCTCAAGGTTGACTCAGCCTTCCATCCTTCTGAGGTGGGTAAAATGAGGACCACAAATTGTAGGGTGCAATATGCTAACTCTATAAATTGCTTAGGGCTGTAAAGCACTGTGAAGCGGTATGTAAGTCTAAGTGCTATTGCTTTTGCCATCATGACTATTGGTTTTATATGCCCAACACACCAAATCACAAGCAAGTTAATTATATTGTAGCCTAATGGGTTGTGTGACCTAGACTGTGAGATTAATTTATAATACATTGAGTCATATGAACTGAGAAAAAATAATTTGACTGAGTCAGTCATGTTTCAAATAACCATGGGCAAATATTTCGTTTGAAGCTGGTCACTATATTTATAACTCATAGCTACACCGTATATCAAGAGAATTTACCAACTAGATTTGTTATATGTTAATTCAGCCATTCAAGAATGTTTATGTTTTGTTTTTCCTGGTAAAGAATTGTGGAGATACTGTTGCTGAGAAATAAGCAAGGTAGCATCATTTCGCTGAGCAACAGCAGAGGAAGAAATGGTAGAAGACAAGAGGCTGCCAAACAATTTTCTGACTCAAAGAACACAGCACATCATCACTGCCTTTGTAGTTGCTGTTTATGATGTGTGTAAATAAAGGGAGGGCAAAATATGTAATATCTTTTGAACGCTTACACAAAGCCTAGAAAGCAGCTTTGTTGGTATGGTTAAAAGGTAGCTCAAGAATCCTTATAGTAAACGACCATGCACAATGTAATTCCTTTGTGGTTTCTTCATTTCTGACATAAAAATAAATACATCACTAATTAAATAAAGCGACACATTTCCGAGTTATTAATTATCAGCAGCCTTTAGAAGTTGCACTTCAAAATCACTCACCCATGGAAATAGCACAGGCTTTCAATGTGAGGGATTGGGTTGCCTTTAATCTGCCACGCAGAAGAAAAGAGGTATCAATACACTGCTAAAATATAGGCCAATAGGCACATGTTAGTCTGCTTGCAAAATTCTGTATTTATTATCTTGGATTCGATACAGAATTCATGAGGGTTTTTTTTAATGTTTCTTTGCTGTGACTGATGAGGATAGGAAGTGATTCCAAACATTTACAAATGTGTTGTTGTATTCTTTTATTTGTTGAAAGAATAAAAAGTAGTTGTACTGTGTTCCTATTTTTCAAACAAACAGAAGTACAGGAACAATGCCAGATGAAAAAAGTCTGGAGTTTTATCAAAGAATGAGATGGAGCTATGCAATGGATATTCTTTCACAAGAAAATAGTATTTTCCGCTAAATGCTAAAATAAAGGGCTGCGGACTTGTTTTTGAAATCGACATGTTTACATACAATTTTAATGCTGGATTTTTAAGATATACTTTATTTTCTTCTTAGACGTGCATTCCTTGGTATAGGTGGTGTTTTCACTGCCGATTTCTCTACAAACGTGAAACTACTTGACTATAAATCATTTACAGGAAAAAAATATTTAGAATGGTTTTCTCATTTACTTTAATTGGTTAACTAACACCCAATTAAATTGGGGAGGGAGAACAACCAAGAATGGATCAGTTGAAATACGTTTTTCTGCCTTCAAAAATATTGAAGTGTACACAAAATCTGAAAATACGTTCTACTACAATAACAGAAAACCCAGCAAGACTGCACAGTAACTATCATAGCAGCATTGCTGGTACATAGAAAGAAAAGTTGGGGATGTGAAATTTACCCCAGAAACCTATTGCATCAACACATCTCGATTCTGCCTCCTAACTCCTGCCATCAATTCTCTTTCAGGGGATGCCTCAACTAATGCCCACTTCAACCCTATTATGCGAGAGAAAGGGGCTCCCACAACCTACTGTGCCTTTCTGACATCTGTAGCGTGACCTTCTGGTCCTGTAACAGAAACATGTGGCTAGTGTTTCATCCCTCCTTCCAATTTGAGGTAAATCAGTCTCATAAAATGTAAACAAAATTAAACTTTACTCGACGACATGAGCCCCATTGGGTCATCGTTTCAGATATACAGTATTTCCTAAATGGAGAAAGAGAATGACCACGGATGAGCAAAAATGACAGTGCGGTCAGGAGCAACTTCTAACTTTCGAGTTTTCTTGTGGGAAGCTGCCAGGGAGCTTTGGTAATCCACCCTTCCTCTCTCCCCTTCTCTCCCCTGCCTTTTTCCCTGCCTCCTCCCTCTCCCTTTCCCTCTCCCTCTCTCTCTCTCTGTCTCCCTTCCTTCCTTCCCTGTCATTCTGTCATTTCCTTCCTTCTTTCCTATTTTCCTTCCTTTCTTCCCTCCCCCTCCCCTCCCACACTAAAATTCCTGCCAGCTTCCGCATTTAATTTGCTTATGAGAAGAAAGTCGGTGGACAGGTCAGCATGACATTTTAAGTCCAATTTGAGGGTGCCCAAGAGGTGCTGCGTGGGTCATGGGAGGGGTGTGGGCTGAAGAGGGTATGTGAGGGGCAGTCAAGAGGTGCTGTATGGGTCAGGGAAGGGGTGCATGGGGAAGCACAGATTGAGGCATGTGGGGTGGGTGTCATGAGTCAGAAGGGTGCACAAAGGTTTCTTCCTCTCTGTTCCTGCCTCCCTCCCTCCCTCCCTCCCCCTTTCCCTTCCAACCATAACCTGAACCCAAAGCAGTCTCTCCTGCTGCTGCTTCCCTTAACTTTTCCCAGATCAGACACAGAAACTTTTTGTTCTGTGTCCCCAGAGTTGTGCTTTTATTTTCTTTTTTTAAAAAAAAACCTTTCTCTCTGGAAAATGAACAGTTGAAATCATTTGCTAAGCAGCCCATACATGAGGGAAGGTGTGTGTTCAAGCTTAAATGCTTTCTACTATTTAGATTGGCAGGAAAGCTGCAGTTTTGTGAATATTGGCTGGCCATTCGCACCAGTTATGAATTGTATTCCTATGGCTTGGGATTCGACTTCTTTCACAGGGCAAAATAGTCAAGCATCATTGCTACAGCTGTGTTGTGTGGTGATATGAGAGATTGTGGAGGGATTAGAAAAGCAGGATCAAATCGGTTGTTAAGATTATCTCATAAACCGAAAATCAGCCCAAGGTGGGGGGGAGACATCTGGGAAAGAGCATTCAAGGAGACTCCACCTTCATTAATTGACTATAAATTGGAAATTCCTATTAGAGTTTCCGGAATTTTGTATTGACCCCAGGCAAGTATTTAAAAATACCTTACTGAAATCTGTCTTGTTCTTACTTCACAGGTCTCGCCAGCGATGCAGGGCTTGACACCTGCTTATCACTACAAGACAGATTGGCTTTACTTGGCTAAAAGCCCATGTGGCCATGACACCAATAATGAAACGGTACCACTAGTACATCAATCTGACAGAGTCGTAAGTGAGTTGCTTAAAAGCAAAGAGCATTTCTGTCCACAGCAGTTCATCCGGAAAGTAGTAAGAGGCTTTTATGGGCAGAGATTTTTGTCTCTGGATCCTCTGAGTACCTGTCTTCTAATTTCAACAGCTTTGGAGAATAAGTTGGGATCATAGCCTCCTACCCTTCTTGGCAACGAGGTCCTCAAATGTCTACCAACCCATGGTAAATCTTTCTCCAAATGCCGTAGGAGAAAAAGGGACGAAGCGACTTTTACAGTTTACCACTGGAAGGATTTATATTGTGTCTTCTCTCATTTTTCATTTTATTCCACACACAAGCTTTGTATCAAGTGCCTCTATCCTATCCTAAAGCAGGTTGTGGGGATGGTTCACATCTGTTGGCTGCCTTGAAACAAAGAAAAAAGTGGTGTGTTTCCATGCAAAATGTCATTTTCTTTCAAAATAGTGATGGGATAGTAGTCACCGAGATGACAATGGTCACATGTGGCCTACACATGCGTCCACCTCTTGGGGTAATCCCTAAGCTATCTGCATTATTTGTAAGCTGGCTGCCTCATTCTGTCATGTAGTTGAAACAGCGATAGTGGTATTTTTTGGCAGATAGGGCATGATCTGAAAAGACATGAATTAGAAGTCTTCCTGAAGCTTAGCAGGTCCAGCTTTGGTCAATAATTGCTTGAAAAGAAGACTGACACTTAAGAAAAATATGGTGATGATAAAACAGTAGTTACAAAAGCAAAAAAATAAAAATGTATCAAGCTTCTAGGGTCTCATGAGACCTTCCTTTCATTTTTACCACCAATTTTCACAGAGGAGTAACCAGTTAACTAATTACCAGATGTACTATATGTACCAGATGTGCAACTGTACCTTCCTCAATGGTTACTAAAGAGCCAGATTTGTCTAGTGGTAAAAGTGCTGGGCTAGGTTTAGGGAGATGTGAGTTTTCATCCTGCTTTAGATAGAGAAACTAACTGGATGACTTCGGACTGGTCGTTCTGTTTCTTAGCTGCAGGTAGGAAGCAAGAAAACCGCATGGACTTATTGGCACACTCACTAGGAGTCAAGACTAATTCAACATACACACAAAATGTGCTACCCACCAACACTTAGAGAATTATTTTGAGTTGTAGCCCCTAAACCACCATCAATACATCATAGTCTCCTTTCAGTTAAGAGCAAAAGACCATTTTAAGAGACCCTTTTCAATCATGCTTTACGTTGGGTAATATTAACATAAACTAGACGACTTGCTTTCTGCTTTTTCATGTTCAGAAAGCAGAAACCATTGAGTCTGCTGCCCTCCATTTTCTTTCTCATCCCAGTTCTCTGTCTCTCTGACGCAATTAGATAATAAATCTTAGAGGTGATGAATCTTTCCTTTGGAAACCAATCCTTGATAAAATAAAGCGCGAGTAAAAGTCTAAATAACAAGATATTTATTCCAGTATAAAATTAATATAAAAACACTAAATCTTAATAATTACATCTTGACAATCTAAGAGAACCTCCTTCCAGGGAGGATAGCAGCAAAAAATAGTAATGGAGAATGAGAATGGAATGTAACACTTGCGCAGTTCACTCTTCACGTGACCGCTTTACTTTGTTAAGAACCTCTGGGTCATAGAGTCTGACATATGAGTACAGCTGACAATCAAAAATCACCTCGTGACATTCTCTCTTTCATACATAGTTCATGTAATCAATGTAAGTTTTTTAAAAGGTGGGGGGATAAATGTTATTGTTCAAATTGTAAATATCAAAACCAAATGTTTTTAGGGAATATTATGTATAGAATTATCTTTAAGCACTCTTACATTGACTGTCATAATTGTTCTGCAGTGTTTATATAGCTTCTGTGTTGTGGTAAATAACCTTCATCAAAATGATCATAAGAATTCCTATTTTAATAGCTCTAGGGAACCTATCAAAATTAATGAAGACATGATAATTCAAAACATTATTAAAAGCCAGCCCTATCTATTAAGAGTTTTGGATTTTACATACAAACAAAACAAAGCTTTGAGTTCTGAAAAATGTTCAGGCTCAAAATAGTTGATTGGAATAAAAGCATTGTTTGATAGGGCTCTTCAAATATTTGAAGCTACCGGAATGTTTACCTTGTACACTTTTTGTACAGTGTAATAAACATGCTGCAGCTATTTAGAAATCCACTTGTCAAATGTAGACATTGTATTTCATAATTTCACGGCATTTCTTTTGTAAGAAACTGTGATTCCTCCATCCCTAATCATGGCAGCAACTGTCTTCATACCACAGGTGGTCCTTGCTTAATGATAATTCATTCAGTGGCGGAAATTACAACAGTGCTGAACGAATGGTAGTTATAACAGTAACCAAGTCCCACCATTGTGGTGCTCCCGTGGTCACGTAATCAAAATTAAGGGCTTGGTAGTCTACCTGTATTTACGACCACAGGTTGCACTTCATCTCCCTCTTCACCCACCTATCTCTATCCTTTTGGCCAATCCCTGCTGAACTTTGCCATCTTCTTCCTTCTGCTGCTGACAAGGTGTATCTCCTTGTATCTCCCCGCGCGCGCTCACATTTGCGAACCGGTAGGGAAGGTAAGTGAATACCGCCACTGGGTACCATATTTTGGCTAATGATCGCTTTACTTAGCAATGGAAATTCTGGTCCCAATTAGGGGCTTTAAGCAAGGATTGCCTGCATATAATACTTGTATTGAGTAATAATTATCTAAGATATTGAATACAAGTTATTTCAGTTTCAGTTGAAATATACCCTAGAGCAGTGATGGCAAACCTTTTTTGGCTCACGTGCCAAAAAGGAGGGAGTGCAGGGGCGGTCATGTGAGTGTGTGCCCACCCATAATTCCATGCAGGGGGCCCCATGCATGCGTGCATGACACACACCCCGCTCCCGGCACACAATGGCACACCCATTTTTTGCTCTCCCCAGGCTCCAGAGCCTTTCTAGGAGCCTGGGGAGGGCGAAAACGGCCTTCCCCACCCCTCGGAGGCCCTCCGGAGGCCCGAAATGGCCTGTTTGCCAACTTCTTCAAGTTGGTAAACGGGCCATTTCTGGCCTCCGGAGGGCCTCCGGGGGGAGGTGAGAAGACCGTTTTCACCCTCCCCAGGCTCCTAGAAAGGCTCTGGAGCTTGGAGAGAGAAAAAAATGGGCCTTCCCCACCCCCTCCGGAGGCTGAAAACAGGCTGTTTCCCGACTCCTAGTGGGCCCAGAAGGCCCAAAAATCAGCTGGCCGGGCACGTATGCGCGCCGGACCTAAGCTTGCATTCCCACCAATATGGCTCCGCGTGCCACTTATGGCACGCGTGCCATAGGTTCGCCATCACGGCCCTAGAGAAATAGAGTATTAGATATTTAATTCTCCCTCATACCATAGAACATTACTCCACAGCAGGCTTTATCTGTCAGGATTCCAGGGAAACCTAGGACCTATGAGATATTGTGAACAAAAAAAGAAAAGAAAAGAAAAGAATCAGGCACCACGTGCCACTGGCCCGTTGCTTTGTTGTTGTAAACCAGGGGTGTCAAACTCGATTTCATTGAGGACCACATCAGGGTTGTGTTTGACCTCGGGGGGGGCGGAGTGGGCATGGCCAGCTCGATGTCACTCGTGTTGGGGGGTGCCTGTGGTGGCCCGAGCGCTCTGCCAGAGAAAAGGGGGATCCTGAGCTCTGTTTTGGGCTGCGATGGCCTTCTGCAACCCTCTGCCAGTGGGCGGCCCTCCCGAGCTCCATTTTCACTAGCCAGAGGCACCACAGGCCAGTCTTTCGCTGTTTCCAGGGTGGCCCCGCGGGCCAGATCTAAGCACCCTGCAGGCCGGATCCGACCCTTGGGCTTTGAGTTTGACATCCCTGTTGTAAACATTGTAAAATGCAGATTGTGCAGGTTATAAGTGAATTGTACTGTGAAGTTTTTCCTCTTTTTTTTTTTTTGCAAGTTTTATGCAGGTGTTCCCTGAGACCTGAACATCATTTCAAGGATTACTGCAATGTAAAAAAGTTGAGAAACACTGCTCTACAGTAGGAATCCCTAAAAATTCAGAATTCCAAAAAGCAATTGAGGCATATTATAAATATTAATAAGGAAATCACTCTGGCACACATGATGTAGACTATAACCGATATTGAAGCATCTGGATGTTTTCTCTATAGTTGTGTCAAGAGAGGAATATTCACAAAAACACAGATTGTCAACACTTAATTTAAGCTAGGTAGTCTAATGAATTTCACCATTTCCAAATATTCGTACAGGTAGTCCTTGACTTATGACTACAATTGAACCCAAAATGTATGTTGCTATGCTAAGGAAGATGATTGGTAAGTGAACTTTGCCCCATTTTACGACCTTTCTTGCCACAGTTATTAAGTGAATCACTGAAATTTTAAGTTAGTAACACAGTTGTTAAATGAATCTGGCTTCCCCATTGACTTTACTTGTCAGAAGGTCACAAAAGGACACTGCAAAATAAATGCATGCCAGTTGCCAAGTGTCCAAATTTGATCACATGATCATGGGGATGCTGCAACAGTCGTAAGTGTGAAAAGCGGTCATAAGACACTTTTTTCAGTGCTGTTGTAACTTCAAATGGTCACTAAACAAATGGATGTAAGTTGAGGACTACCTGTATATATTATGGTACATCTCTGTTGACCTCAAAGCTTAGGGTGCTTAGACATATAGGAAATAGTAGCAAGCCACCTAAAAAGCCCTGCTTTGCAGATGCCAGGCATTGGCTTCCCAGGAACCCATAAGGTATGTTGGTCCATTAGTGTTACCAACCAATCAAATAAAAGTATGCATGAATAAATAACTTTGGCATAAGTTTCAGTAAGCCAAAAGAAATCTAAAGATTATATTGTGCAAATGGGAAGATACATGTTTAATGTGTAAGGACTGCAGAAGTCAATATTTTAAGGGCAAGACTTGACTTATTTTACTGGAATTTAACTCTTAGTTTGGCAAATGGACACCTCATTTCTTAATTCTACCTCTTTAGAGCTTTTCTTATATTATTTTTTCCTAATACCCTGTTTCCCCCCAAAATAAGACATCCCCTGATAATAAGCCCAATCGGGCTTTTGAGTGCATGGCAATAAGGCCAAGCACTTATTTCAGGGTTCAAAAAAATATAAGACAGGGTCTTATTTTCGGGGAAACACGGTATGTCTGTTTTGACCCCGTTCCCCAAACACAACAAATCCTCTGTAGTTGAAGCAATGATTCCTTTATTAGGAGCACCAGCAGCCCCGGCAAAAAGTTTCTCCTTCACCTCATGCTAACAAGCCTGTCCAGCAGGGGAGATGAATAGTTGTCTTCCACACCTATTCATCTCCGCCCCCTGTCTTTTATCCCCAGAGTTAGGGTGGGGCTTTGCTAGCAGCGGTGGCTCTTCCATCCCAAGGATCGACCCACGGATTTCCACTGCTCTTCTCTCCTCTGCCTTCTGCGCATCCATGCATCAGGCACTGGACCCAGGTATTCCTCCTCAGTCACCTCCAGACCTGGAGGCTGTTGATTCTCCATCTGAGGGCTGACGGATGGCCCAGGCTCCGCCTCTCTCTCTCTCTCTCTGCCAGCTCCATTCCCTCTTCCCCCTCAGAGCTCTCAGGTTGCCTTGATGCTGACCCTGACTCCCACACCATCGCCTGCTCTGATTTGGCTGCTGGAGGGGCCGGCAGCTGACAGGCCACAACAATATCACTATGTGCCCTGAAAAAGAGAAAAGAAACTGAGGCAGGTAGTGAATGTCCATATTTGTCCCTGTCCTTTATTCTGTGGCCTTCGTTTTTGTTCTATTTATCTGTGGCTCTCTATTACAATTTCCTCACAGCTCCTCCAAAATACTTTCCTAACAGCTGTTCTAATTTGCCATGGCCATTCTCCACCTCATCAACTTTCTATCTAATTTCTAATCTCATATGAAAAGTATTTTACTCTCTTGCCAGCATTCCTTCGTTTCTTTTTCCACCAGTGTTACTATTTTACTATATTTAATCTCATCACAAATTCTGAAATGCATTAGAAAGGAAGACCCTTGTGGGGGAAGTATCACTGACTCAGTGAAATGGTTCTTGAGAAAGGATTGCAAGTAAGAAACTTAGGATGCACCACTGTGAAAGAGACGGCTCTAAAATTATTTAAATAAATAGTTTTAGATACTTCCCTGGCATACTTCACAATTAGTTCCTTAACAGCTTCTGTTTATTTAATTTTTCTCTGTTTCACTTAACAAACTGTTCACTTTTTGTGAATGATAATTGCTTGTTTACCCTTGTGAATGAGTAACAACATATAGCCACCTGTTGTGGCCCGCCAGCTGCCAGCAGAGCTGCCAGTAGACTCGGACGATGAGGAGGTTGGGGAGGAACTTGGACCAGTTCTGGAGTCTGGGGAAGGCTCTGATGGATGCTCTGCATCGGACACAGAGATAGAGTCAGGGCCGTCCGACATTTCCCAGCCACCGGAGAGGCAGCTGCCTTTGGAGGCTGAGATGAGTGAGGAGGAAGAACAGCTGGGGTCTGTTCCAGATGCACTTATGCACAGAGCAGTTAGGGAGAGGTGAACAATGGAGGTCAAGGAGTCGACTCGAGAAGCAAAGCACACGTGGACGCTGAATGGCCCCTCCCTGGCTGGGGAATAAATAGAAGGAAAGGGGAGTGGTGGTCATAGGAGAAAACAGTTAATGTTTCTGGAAATTTTGCTCATTGTGTTTCGTGCATCAAAGACTGCTTGCCAGAACTTAATTTGCAGTTTTTCGGCTGGGAGCTCACGGCCCTGTAATTATCGCAAGGAACTGATAAGGTCTGTTGCTGCTGGGTGAATGCCATTAATTCACAACAGGTAAATAAAGAGGGATTTTTCATGACCAGGAGTTTGCTTCTTGCTTCTGCTAAGACTGGGTCAGAACACCACCCTACTAAAAATTTCTGTTTGCATCATTAAAATTTTAACATATTTACCATAGATTTTCTATATAAAAATGAAATTTGTTACTTCATGAACCTGGCTTGAGAAAGAGAAAATAGAAGATTGGTATGAATGTCAGAAAGTTTATTGAGTCAGTTTTCGTTCTATGAACAGGTGGCAACCTCTGCATAACTTTGCATACACTAGCTTTTCACACTATAAACGCTAGGGGCAATAAATGTAAAGATCATTAGCGGAAGGATTCTATTTGGTTGTCTCCTTTCCTTGTCCAAAAACTTACTTTGTGAATCTCCACAGGGGTCTCCAACCTTGGCAACTTGACTGAGCCGAGGTGGCGCAGCGGGTAGAGTGCAGTACTGCAGGCCACTTTAGCTGACTGTGATCCGCAGGTCAGCGGTTCAAATCTCACCGGCTCAAGGTTGACTCAACCTTCCATCTTTCCGAGGTAGGTAAAATGAAGACCCAGATTGTTGGGGGCAATTTAAATATACATTGCTTACTGGTGTAAACTGCTTAGAGAGTGCTTGCACTGTGAGGCGGTATATAAATGTCACAAATAAATAAATAAATAAATAAATAAATAAATAAATAAATAAATAAATAAATAAATAAATAAATAAATAAATAAATAAATAAATAAATAAATAAATAAATAAATAAATAAACTTTAAGACCTGTGGACTTCAACTCCCAGAATTCCACAGCCAGCTTTGCTGGCTGAGGAATTCTGCAAGTTGAAGTCCACAAGTCTTAAAGTTGCCAAGGTTGAAGACCCCTGGATTAGACTATATCCCTGGGATTTTTTTTAAATTCCTATCTCAGTTTAAATAAATTCAAGTACATGGTCAAAACAGTAATTTAGGCAGAAGGAGAAATTAAGCTTGCTGTGGAGAAAGAGTAGAAACAAGATGAGAAATAATGGATGAAAGCTTATTTGATATAACAGAGCGCAGACAAGTGGCAAACCAAATGAAAATGGGAGGGTAAAATCCTTTCAACACACTTCAGAAAGCAGAGCTTTCAGATAAACATGAAACTCATCAGGGAACTAGGTAATTGGATATTGAGAATCCTTCTTCAAAGTTGTCAGTTCAAATCAAGTGCAGTTAAGTTATGATGCAGCGTTACTAAGATCTGAAAATTGTTTTTTGGCCTTTGTGAGATTTATTAGGTAGTCTACACACTGGGGATAGTTGTATATAGAAGGCAAAAACAACTTAACAGCTATTACTGATTTCCAGGCTTCTTTTCCAAAAAATAATTATACAACCATTTAGGTAATGTTTAAAGATGAATTATTCTGCGCATTTAAAAAGAAGCAAACAGCTCCATACATCCGATATTTATATCAGAGGTCAAAGATGAACTATACTGTTCTTTAATGAGATTAGTTTCATTCCTGTTAGATTTAGTTCATAATGCCTGGCGCAAAGTCACTTGATTTTTGAAATATTCCATATCCAAAATGTCATGGGATTTTTTTTCCAAATAATTTTATTCAGATTTATAAGAGAACAGAATAAAAGTTCGAGCTATAAATAATACAACAGGAAAATATGAAGAAAGAGAGAGGGAGGGGTGAAACAAAAAAACGGTGGGGGAAAAAGAAAGAATGAAAAAAGAAGTCACTTCCCCTTTCATGCAAGCAGGTAAAAACAATTTTATCACAATTTCTAAATAAAACAACATTTTTATCCCCTTACCTCATCTCTTAAATAAGGAAGCAAAGATGAAACGCTACATCAATCAATCAATCAATCAGACCAAACACCTGCGGATATACAGTAACAACAAGGCTTTGTTTACAGCTAAACTCAAGCAGCTACTGTTAAGTTCCGATACTGAAGAGGCGGGAGACAGTAATGTGGCTAACAGCTCTTTATTCCAGTATAGTCAGAATCTAGCAAAAGAATCAGCCGGGCAGCTCTTTCTTAAATAGAAGGCTGCCGGCTGGTCCAACCAATCAGCGATCTCTATTTTCCCGCTCTGCAAAGCGGACCTTGGTGTAAGCAGTTAACTTCAATTCAAACTTCAATACATAACAGCTACACCATGCCAAAGAGGAAGCCTATAGGAAAGGAGCAGTAGTGGGTTCCTACCAGTGCTGTGCGGGACGCCGCATCGGTAGGAGCCTGGCGATGATGTCATTTTTAGGCACTTTTTCCCGGCTTCTCAGCGTCCTAAGCTGTCGGAAAAAAGCCCTCCCACCCACCCTTGTTTCAATACTGATCTTTATTCT
Source organism: Diadophis punctatus similis (assembly GCA_023053685.1). Classification (NCBI taxonomy): domain Eukaryota; kingdom Metazoa; phylum Chordata; class Lepidosauria; order Squamata; family Dipsadidae; genus Diadophis; species Diadophis punctatus. The sequence goes on along the minus strand of JALIGW010000001.1, from coordinate 213,512,743 downwards.
TCCTCCGAAGTACAGCTGAGAAGCTCCTCAGCTGTGTTTCAGCTTGTAATGCCATCCTAAGCATGCACGGAAGTGAAATCGCCCGATGGAATGCGAGTTCACTTCTGCGCATGCTCGCGATGCGCACCGGTAGCAAAAATAATCGGAACCCTCCGCTGGAAAGGAGATAGAAAGCTGTACTATCAAGCCAGAAATATATTAACAAGGGAGATCAGGGCAGCAAAAAGAAGCTACTCTGAAAAGCTAAAGAATCAGTACTCAACAAATGATCCAGCAAATATGTGGAAAACTCTTAAAAATATCACTGGTTACAACAAACCACCTTTCCATGCAGAAGGAAATAGACAACTGGCAGATGACCTGAATGTGTTTTATTGTAGATTTGAGAAGAAAGCACTGTCCCCTATCTCCACCACCTCCATATCAGATACACTAACAACATCCAAGCCTCCTATAACTGACCACATCCTTTGGGCCCCCCCATATCTGGTGATTACAGAAAACGATTTGCATGGTCTATTTCACAAACAAAAACCTGGAAAAGCAACGAGGCCAGACAAGATAACTCCTTGCTTGAAAGCTTGTGCTAACCAATTGGCCCCCATCTTCACCCGCATCTTTAATAAATCATTAGAGATGTGCTATGTTCCTTCTTGCTTCAAACACTCTACTATCATCCCAGTGCTGAAGAAACCTTCCATCAAGGAACTGAATGACTACAGACTGGTTGTTCTGACATCCGTAACTATGAATACCTTTGAAAGGCTAGTGCTGGCCCACCTGAAAACTATCATGGATCCACCATTAGACCCCTTGCAATTTGCCTGAGTAAATAGATTGGCAGATGATGCTGTCAATATGCTCTGTACTACATCCTACAACATCTTGAAGCGCCAAAGACCTATGCAAGGGTCCTTTTTGAAAGTTGTAAGAATCTTTCCCCAACACCAGTTTTTGGTTCTGAGTCTAAACAGAGGTAACCCTAACCCTAATTTAATTTTAATTGCCAATTGGGTTAGGGTGAGTACTGTTTAGACTCGGGGTCAAAAACTGGTGTTGGGGAAAGATTCTTACAGCTTCTCTAAGGATAGGGAAGGTGGCAACTTTTCCTTTGGACTTTATTTATTTATTTATTTATTTATTTATTTATTTATTTATTTATTTATTTATTTATTTATTCATTCATTCATTCATTCATTCATTCATTCATTTAGTGAAACTTATATACCACCTCATAGTGCAAGCACTCTCTAAGCGGTTTACACCATTAAGCAATGTATATTATATTCAGTGGTGGGTTCCTACAGGTGCGGTCCACTCTATAGCACCGGTAGCGGCCCGCTGGTGATGTCACAGTACTGGTGCGGTCGGTTGCCGGTGCCTGGGCGCCGCCATTTTTAAAAAAAAAATTAATTTTTTTTAAAAAAATTCTTCTGTGCATGCCCAGAAGCCGAGCTTCCGGCACTGCGCATGCGCTGCCTTCCTACCCCACAGTGAGTCCAAGCAGGGGAGGATGGCTGAGGGAGTGCGTGAGACACTGAAAGAATGGGTGGCAGGAGCTATCTCCATTCCCCTCCCTTCAGCAGTCCGAGAAGCCACAAATGCGCGGTGATGATCCCAGGCATTTTCGCACGTTTGAGGCTTCTCGAGCTGCTGAGGGGAGGGGGAATGGGCGGCAGGATCTATCTCAGTTCCCCTCCCTTCAGCAGTCTGAGAAGCCACGCCCACCCGGTCACATGGCTGGCAAGCCACACCCACAAAATAAGCCACGCCCACAGAGTGGTAGTAAAAAAATTAGGAACCTGCCCCTGATTATATTGCCCCCAACAATTTTACCTACCTCAGAAGGATGGAAGGCTGAGTCAACCTTGAGCTGGTAAGATTTGAACAGCTGAACTGCTGATCACAGTCAGCTAAAGTAGCCTGCAGTACTACACCCTAACTGCTGCGCCACCTCGGCTCATAGGACTTCATATTCCATCACAGTAAAATGCATGGCAAAATACCATTGGCAATTAAAATTAAATTAGGGTTAGGGTTAGCTCTGTTTAGTCTCAGGGCCAAAAACTAATTTTGGGGTAAGGGTTCTTAGAGCTTCTCTAAGGACAGGATAGGTGACAGTTTTTCATTCAAATCTCTACCCAACACCAGTTTTTGGCCTTGAGTCTAAACAGAGCTAATCCTAACCCTAATTTGATTTTATTGCCAATGGGATTTTACCATGTATTTTACTGTGGGGCAGAAAGAAGTCCGAATGAAAAGCTGTCACCTGCCCAATACTTAGAGAAGTTCTAGGAATCCTTTCCCAACACCAGTTTTAGGCCCTGAGTCTAAACAGAACTAACCCTAATTTCATTTTAATTGCCAATGGGATTGTCACGATGTGAATATATTGCCAGTTGAGCTTCTCTACTATATTTCTAGATCTACTGTATTTTCTAATCAAGCAGACATGTGACATGTATTACTGCACATGTGTGCATTCCAGGAATCTTGTCTCCTCCTTCCTTCTTCTCCTGCGAGCCTCGCCAGAGGCAGATGTGAATTCTTAGCTGGAACAATGTAGCTTATTTAAGGTTTATGTTTTGTTACTTTTATACTGAAACAAATATTTTGTTAATTAGAATTAAATCTCGGTTTTATTTTCTTAGTAAGAATGACTTCAAGGGAACAAGATCCATACATCGCCTCAGTAGGAATAAATTCCTATCCCGTCAGGGATTTTAACCATGTATTTTACCGTGATGCATAATGAAGTCTGAACGAAAAGGTGTCACCTGTCCTATACTTAGAGAAGCTGTAGGAATCTTTCCAACACACCAGTTTTTGGCCCCAAGTCTAAACAGAGCTAACCCTAACCCTAATTTAATTTTAATTGCCAGTGCGAGTTTACCATGTATTTTACTGTTGGGGAGAAAGAAGTCTGAACAAAAAGCTGTAACCTGCCTTATCCTCAGAGAATCTCTAAGAATCTTTCCCCAACACCAATTTTTGGCCGAGTCTAAACAGAGCTAACGCTAACCGAATTGCCAATTAAAATTAAATTAGCATTAGGATTAGCTCTGTTTAGACTCAGGGCTAGAAACTTGAGTTGGGAAAAGATTCTTAGAAGTTCTCTAAGGATAGGGCAGATGACAGCTTTTCATTCGGAGTTCTTCGTGCATCACAGTGAAATACATTGTAAAATCCCATGGAGAATGAAAATCAAACTAGGGTTAGAGTGATACGCATTGAAGCCAAATGGCTGCTTACCAATTCCCCTATGTATAACTGACAACCAAAGGGGGCCTCGGGGGTTAAAAATTTGGATTGCAAACAACTTGTTTGATAATTTCACAGGCTACTATAACCTATGTTTCACCGATATAATTGGCACACTTTCCCATTGTATTTTATTTAATTTTTTTGGCCTACAATGTGGTTTTTCCACATTCTATGTTTTCTCCAGAAAATTTCTCCACCATTTTCCTCTTCTGATGATAATTAGAAAACAGTGTTGTACCTTAGGCATTTATCTTTTATCCAATGTAATTTGTGTCAGATTTACACTTGGAGTTGGCAGTAAATCACAGCTTTCCAACATTTAACCTCTATTCAGCTTTTGGCGTTACTTTGGCTTTACTTTCTTGGCCATATTAGAATGCTGTTGATGTGTATGAAGCTTTATTTTAACAAGAATTCAATGTGTGTATAAGTATTTGCTCTGGCGTTTAAAGTCTCAGCTTATTTCTTCCAGTCTTTTCAAGTTAATGGATATTTGTTGGTTAACTTGGACTGGCTGAGATAGGTTTATATATCAAATTTTTCTAGTCCATTGGGAAACATTTATTCCTACTCCATCATCTTTAGCTCTTAGCATTTCCACTTTTCAATTGAAATTATATATTTTGGAATTTCGTTCCAAGCTTGCTACTCAGATAGAAAATGTGTTATATCGCTTGGATTTTCATTGGGCAATAGTATTTGATTAAAAGTCTTTTTCTAAAGCTAAGCATCTGTGCTTATGTTACAAAGTCTCAAACTATAAAATGGTTGGTCATAATGTTTATCAAGTATATATTTGATTAATGGCAAATTTAAATGTTTTGTCCGTATCTAGAAGTAGACCCTAGTAATATATTCATTTGATGCTTATTTTCTGGAAAATATTGTTGGAAGAAATGTCCACCTGGGTTCAGTTCCAAGTGGGAAGAAAGACACTGGAAACATGGAAGTTGCTTGGAAAAAAGGTTTATTAATAAACAGGATCACATGGCTTGAGATCCTGGGCAAAAAAGGGCAGAGATGCTGAGAGTACCTGGGTTTTATGCCCTTTGTTTGGCTTTGAATTTAAGCTTGTGTTCTGATTGGTTGTCAGACTCCCATGGGGCCATGCAGAGGTAACTTTTTAGGTTGCTTTTTTTGAGTCCCAGGCTTGGTTGACTCTTGCTGGGTGATGATGTAACAAAAGGGCATTGGGCAATTCCTACTATGGCTCTGCCTGAAGGAGGTAGATCTTTGTTATGTAGAATAGACTGGCCCAGGCCTTAATGGCCCATTGATAAAGGTGGGGGGGATGAGTTTCTGCCTCCCTTTTAGGGGAAATATTCTGTCCTTTTAATATTTCCTAAAATATCTCATTTTCCTAGGAGAGGGGTGGGTGCTAACTTCCTAAAATCTACCCCTCCCCCCCAAAAAAACATGTGAACGGGACACACATGTTCTTGGCAAAAGATTAAACATTGACCAGATCAGGGAGACTCAATGGGTGCCTTTTAATTTTTCTGATGCAAAGGGGAAGGCATTGATAGAGGCAGCAGAAGAAGGATTCCTTCAGTGCCTCCCAAAAGGAGAGCTTTCAACCATGAAGGTCTAGCAGGGAGGGCAAAAGTTCTGGAAAGAAAATTACAGTATCCAATTTTCTATGCCAATTACTTTAAGATGTCAGATATCACTTTCTGTGAGCTTCCAGTCAGGTTTCAAGCAAGCACAAGTCACAAAATTCTTCACAGCCATGGTTTTCCTTTAAATTACAGGCTGCCCCTTTCCAAGGAATGGTTACTAAACCTGCTCTAGTTCTTACTTAATGCATCCAGGATTTGTGAGTCCAAATTGAGGTTAGCCAGTGTGCAATCCAGACTATTTAATATTTTTAAAATTACACACAATGAGCCCTGGGACTCCTACTAATGAGACCACCAGTGCAAGATATCCTTCTTTACTGGGCAGCATCATTTGTGAGTCACAGTCAGGGCTTGGGTTTTGGAGATCTCTTTTCTGCTATCTCTTCAAGTGAGGGAATTGCCTGAGGGGAATTGCCTCCTCCCCCATGGAATTAGCAGGGAGATATATGCCACAGAGCAAAAAGGAGCAGCTTTGTGAGGAGGTAGGTGAAGGGGATAGTTTCAGTTTAATTCTGAATGGTGTGTCTCTGTATGTGTGCTTATGTATGCAGCTACTTCTAAAATACAGGCAATACAGACATGCTGGACAAATTTTCCTCCCACCAGACAAAAGTCCAAGGTGTTCAGAACTTGCTGTGGCAACCACTCCCAAATACAATCCCTACATGACTCCATTTAACTGATGAGTTATAATTGTGAATGAAGCAAAGAAAGAAAACCTTACAATGAATTTCCATCCTCCCTCATAGTCTTTCCAGCTGTCTTCTGGGGATTGAAAAGAGTCTTTTGGTCTTTTCTTGTCTATCTCAGGGTCCTGTCTTTCATGTCTGCCAGGTGGCATGCTTGGTGTTAAGGCTGGTCAGTCAGGCTTGGGAAGGTCTGCTCCACTCTGGTTGCTGTGATGGCTTTCAGGTGGATGACTGGACCCAAACCCAATTTCTGGCTCAAATGGATGGAACGTCTCCTCTGGAGGCAGCAGCTGGATCAGTGTGATCTGCTTCTACAGGTTGCAGAGTCATCTGTGCAGGGCTGAAAGCAGTGGTGAAATCAAAATTTTTTACTACCGGTTCTGTGGGCGTGGCTTGGTGGGTGTGGCAGGGGAAGGATACTGCAAAATCTCAATTCCCACCCCATTCCAGGGGAAGGATACTGCAAAATCCCCATTCCCTCCCCACTCCTGGTGGAAGGATATTGTAAAATCTCCATTCCCACCCCACTCTGGGGCCAGCCAGGGGTGGTATTTGCCGGTTCTCTGAACTACTCAAAATTTCCGCTACCGGTTCTCCAGAACCTGTCAGAACCTGCTGAATTTCACCCCTGGCTGAAAGACGAGAATAAGGTCCCCTCCCCCTTTTTGGGTGAGGAAAGGCATTGTAGGGGAATAAGAGATGGGGAGATAGAGTGGGGGTGGGTAGATAGCTTGCAGATAGAACTTGAAAAGAAACAACAACACATCAGCATTGCAGTTACTAAACAGATAAACTGGTGACAATATGGGGATATCACAGATGAGAAAAGGGGGCTGGATTCACATGCTTCAGGAAAGAGATGAACAGGTAAAACAATTTAAACACATACAGTAAGTGCAAGACTGAATTTTTTCTTGTAAATGAACTTAAAACGTTTCCTCATAAACTTGGGTTGTTATTTTGGACTTCCGGTTTTGGCTCCGACAACGTCGCTGGCGCTCCTTGTCGGGCGTCCTTTCGGCTCCCTGTAAAAGCCGCCAGAACAGCTGTCTGGCGGCTTGAAAATCTCTCCCCGGGTGAAGGGGAGAGATGAGAGCAAGACAGGCTGGGTAGAGCCCCCCTAGTGCCCTAGAAGTCAACTTAGGGCGCGAAGGGTGAGGGCTCCCCAGGGAGCCTGTCTGTTCCTCCGGGAAGTCGGAAGCCTCCGCTTAAAAAGCGGAGCAAGATGTCGCGACCACCGCTGCTGTAACAAAGAAAAGTATAACTATTTTAAACTTAAAGAGAGCAGCCAGAGAAAGGCAGGAGTCCAGAAGGGCATTAATTTTGACTTTAACTCCACTGCTGGAATTTACTTTGGAAGCAACAAAGTAGCCTAATAAGGAAGAAGCAACAATATGGCGATTGGAGATTTGAGCGTGGAAGAGAAAGAGAAAGTTATTTTTACTTTGTTACCAGTTCTTTCCTATGGAAACCTTTGAGCTGGAGAAATGATCTTTTTTCCGTTTGTCTCCTGATTAAATTTACAGCTGTATAAAACATAAAAGACTAACTGGCTTTGGAGTTGGGAATAACTTTGTTGAGTTTGCTCTGGAGTTTTTTTTCCTCTTCTTTGTCCTTTTTTTCTGAGAATACTGAAATGGCTTCTAAACCTGGAAAGACTGTTGTGAATAAAAGAAATGAGTATTTTTCTGATCACACTTCAAAGATGCAATCTATGCCTGATTTAACATAATCAAAGTCTTTAACACCTGAAACTTTATTTAATAATTTGAAAATCATGAAAAATGAACTGATTATGGATTTCAATTCAAAAATTAATGAATTAGATAAAAAAATGCAGGCTGCTTTGGAGAAAATGAATTTACAACTGAGAGCTGATGTGTTGAAAGTTTGTAAAGGATTAGCAACAAATATGGAGATTTTGGAGAAGGATTTGGAAAAAATAAGCAAGCTTTGACAACTTCAGAGGAATACATAGCCAAGGTTCAAAATGATATAGTAAATTTGGAAACAGAGGTGTTGATGTCTCAATTCAGAGAGATGAAATTTGCTATAAGAGTTAGGGGCCTGAAAGAGGGAAAATTTGAAAATTTGAAAGAAAGGATGGTAAAGGCCCTGGAGCAGGTGTCTGGAATGTCTAAACAGGAATTGTGCAAATTGATAAGATATATAGAGTCAACTCTTGGTATGCAAAACAAAACCACCTGCCAAGGGACATTGTAATATATTTTACTACAAGAGCTCTGCGGAATAGAATTACACAGGCGACCTTCAAGAATAATCTTCAGGTAGATGGTCAGGAAATAAGGATATGGAAAGAAATTCCTGCTAAGATGCTTAAAGCCAGGAAAGAATTTACCTTTTTGGTGGAGGAACTAAAAAAACGAAATCTACGATATCAATGGAATGCACCAACAGGAGTGATTGTGAAATTTTTGGGAAAAAGATACGGGCTTAACACAACAAAGAAAGCTACAGAATTCTATATCAACGTTTTAAAGGCTGATATCTCTAAAATTCCAGAGGATAGAAGCATGGAAATGATGGAGGAGAAGAAAAATCCAGATATATTTGTCCAAGAGGAAATAATTCCAAAGATTCAAAGTGATTGGCAGAGCCAGGTAGATGTTTGCGACGTGGAAAAGGAGATGGAGGATTGGGGTCAGATGGGAGGTGAATCGATAGACTCGAAATTGTCAAATGACAGATGGTGTTGAAATCTATAATTTGTCTAAGATGAAATAACTCCAAAGAATCAAGTGATTGGTAGAGTCAGACAGTTGTTTGCAACGCAGAAAAGGAGACGGAGGATTGCGGCCAGATGGGAGGTGAATCGATAAATTTGGAATTGTCAAGAGACAGATGGTGTTGAAATTTGTTCCTTTTTAGATTACATTATATTAATTTGATATAGTGTAATATTATGTTACTAATATTTATTTTGTGGGATTTTAGGATTAAGTTTAAGGTTTTTGAGGTATAAGGGGTTAGGTTTTACTCATTTTTTATTGTTATTATTATTATATATATGATACATTTTGAAGTTGATATTTTAATATATTAATATTGTTATTAATATTGGGCTTGATTTTTTAAATTTTTTTTAAAAAAACTATGGGAATAAATAATTTGGTAGAATATTTTAAATATTGAGGTATTGTGACTAGGTATAAACATTACTTTTGTTATTAATATATATATTATATGTTCTGAAACCAATAATTTGATATATTGTAATATTATGTTATTAATAAGTTGTTGGACTTAATGTAGGTTTATGTTTAAGGGTTTTGAAGTATAAGGGGTTAGTTTTTATTCCTTTTTCTTATCATTATTAATATATATTATATATTGGGAAGTTAATATTTTGATATATTATAATATTATGTTATTAATATTGTTTGATTTTATGATCAAGTTTAGTTCTTGAGGTTCATCTTTGTTTCTCTTCTATTTTTCTTTTTTTCTTTCTTTTTTCTCTTTTATAATTATTAATATAGACTATGTAAAAGATAGAGGTTTAGAGATGTGAATTATAGTATGAGATGTTGTATGATGTTTTTTTAATTGTTTACTTTCTTTTTAATTATTTATTTTCTTTAATTTTTATTATTTTTATCCTTCTTCCGATTATGTTTTGAATAGTTTAGAAAAATTCGGAGTTAAAGATTCCAAAAAATGGGGAAATTAAGAAGTTGTTTTAACTTAATTTAAATTTATTTTATTGAATATTATGCCCTGTACTTTCTCTGGGAAGTCCGGGGGGGAGGGGGGAAGGGAAGGGAGTGGGTTGGGGGTAGGGGGGATGGGGGGGGAGAAAAATGAAAAATGCTTGTACTTTGTATTTATAAAACTTTTTGAATAAAAAAAAAACTTGGGTTGTTATTTTAAGACACAGAGAAGGGAGGAAATAAAATTGAACAGACTTTTCTTTTCACTCTCTGTTTCATGGGCCAGACAAAACGAGGGTGAAGGCATTTTCTTTTTCTAGCAATTAAACCGTCCCTTTTTTTGGATTGGAGACATTTTAGTTTCAATTACCTCGAGGGCACACAAAGACTTAGACAGACACACACAAAAAACAAGGAGGAAAAGGAGAGGAAAACAGAACTGTCAGGTTTACACACACACTGCTCATTCCCACCTCAGTTAAATTAGGGAAGGCACAAATGTTAACAAACATACCACGTGGTTGCATAGAAGACGAGAAAGAGACAAACAAACAAACAAAAAAAACCCCCAACATTCCTATTTATATATTTCCCTTTTCTTTTAAGTACCTTTAAAGGTAAAGGTAAAGGTTTCCCTTGCACATATGTGCTAGTCGTTCCTGACTCTAGGTGGTGGTGCTCATCTCCGTTTCAAAGTCAGCGCTGTCCGAAGAAGTCTCTGTGGTCATGTGGCCGGCATGATTAAACGCCAAAGGTGTATAGAACGCTGTTACCTTTCCACCAAAGGTGGGCCCTATTTTTCTACTTGCATTTTTTACGTGCTTTTGAACTGCTAGGTTGGCAGAAGCTGGGACAAGTAACGGGAGCTCACCCTGTTACGTGGCACTAGGGATTCGAACTGCCGACGTTTCGATCAACAAGCTCAGTGCCTTAGCCACTGAGCCACCGTGTCTCTTTAAGTACCTTTATTTAGCCAAATTTGTCTTCCTGTGTCATCCCTCATCAAAGCCCATTTCTTACATACTGTATCTCTCTTGCTCTTCATTTTTTCATTCCGGCTAGGACAGGCCTCTGCCGTTCATCCCAAGCCTTGAGCAAATCTCCTAGGGGACTCCTAATTGTCACCTTCGAACTGCTGCTTCCCATGTTCCCTCTCAGATGTGGGGCTCACTTTGGCTCAGTCAGGTACAAAAGGAAAAAAAAACTTCCGCCTCGCGGTTTTCTGGACAAAAAAGCGTCTGGGAGAGACTCTGGTTCCCTTTTACAGAGTAGGGGCACTCCCTTACGAGGGAACTCAAGCCACGGTTTTCAGGTCCCTTTTTCGCGGGCGCCTGGGAGGATCTGCTGCCTTTTTTCCTACGCAGTGAGTACTGCCACGGTTTTCAGACCCCTTGTGGATCTGGGAAGACCTGCCGCCCCCTATGCGGTGAGTACTGGCACTTTCTGAACTCAGCTTTGCTTTTGGGCTTTCACAGGACAAAACAACAGCAAAAAATTTCCTTCCCACCCTTCAATCACAGCCCACTCGGATTTCCCTATTATATACAGGTCCCACACTCAGATGGCCCCCCCTTGCTTTCCCTGTTCTGTCGGTCATGGCTTGGAGGCACTAGCAACAGGCAGGGTTGCGGCTAAAGGCCAGAGTAATGAGATCCAGCTGCTGTCCAAGGGTGAAGCCACTCACACATGCACACACACTCTTCCTCCTTCCCTAACAAAAGGTCCTGTGCTCTGACAACCCCCCCACATGCTCTCCAGATTGTTGGTCTTTCTGCAGTTAGGAAATGCACAAAGGAAGCAAGATCCAGCTGTGATTGGGAGAAGGGTCCTCTCACTCATACACATGCAGGCATACACACATTTCCCATGCTTTTCTGGGCTATAAAATTAAATTTTAGAGGTACTCACTTTCTTTCCAAGCAGCCTTTGAGCTTCAAGACCCCTTTAAAACCTTTGTTCCAAATGGCCAAGGTCCAGGAAAACTCACCCAGAGACTCAATGGTTCTGCTGCTGGCAGATTACCTATTATTTTATGCCTTAAAGAATTAGCTCAAATATGGGCTCTGGCACTTGCTTGAGTGAAGGTATCATCCCATTATAGGGAGTCTGGGTTTAATATGTAGAGGATTGTAAATTGTTCTTTCTCCTCAAAGGCTAAGAAATCATATGACCCTAACAACTATCAAACAATACTGATTGACATTCAGTCGTTTAACATTAAAAAGCAGTTCTTTCATCTGAAGCCACCCTACTCTTCTAATACCTCTGGTGCAGCTCAGGAGTTCATGGATTCCATGACAACCATGGACCTGACCCAAGTAATCCAGGGTCCGACTCATGAGGGAGGTGACATGCTTGACCTAGTGTTTCTCTCGGGGCAGTGGAGATGATCTGAAGCTAGGGGACATAGTCACCACCTCGTTGTCGTGGTCAGATCATTTCCTATTGAGGTTGGATTTCACAACCCCACTCCTCCCCCGCAGGGAGGTGGGACCGACTAAGTGGTTCCGCCCCAGGTACCTAATGGAGCCGGAAGGATTCCGGAGGGAACTTGGGGAAATACCTGAAACCCTAGTCCACAATTCATCTGAGTCCCTGGTGGCTGTCTGGAACACCGCAGCATCAGGGGCATTAGATCGGATTGCGCCTTTGTGACCTCTCCGTGGCAGTGGATCCCGGAAAGCACCCTGGTTTACTGAGGAGCTCCGGGAGATGAAATGCCACAAGAGACGTCTGGAGCGACGCTGGAGAGCCAGTAAAACTGAATCCAACCAAACACTTCTAAGAACTTTTATTAAGTCTTATTTAGTGGCGATAAGGGCAGCAAAACGGTCTCATTTTTCCGCTCTTATTGCATCCGCAGATTCTCGCCCATCCGCCTTGTTTAGGGTGACTCGCTCCCTCCTTGCTAAAGGGGGGAGTGAGGAACACTTGCACGGTAGAGCTGAGGAATTTGCTCAGTTTCTGATGGATAAAGTCGCTCAGATCCGGTCGAATCTGGACTCTGGCTGGACAGAGCCCATTGAGTTGACAGGGGCGAGTCTTACTATGGAGCTCACCCATTTATTCATGTGAATTCGCAACAGTTGACTCGCAATGTCAATAAACAAGTTAAAGGATGTATTTATATGACATCCAAAACTAAACCATTCAGTTGAAGAAGAAATATATACTTTAATTTTACTTCCATGATATATGTCTTCTTAATGTCTATTTTTGTATCTGAAATTACTTCTGTACTGCTCTACTATTACTGTTGTACTGACTGGAAACTGGGACTTGTAACCTTATGAAAAAAATTGGAAAGATGGTTAGTTTTTTGGAAACTACAAAGAGGTTGTTTTGACGTTTAGATAACAAGAATACAAAATTTGGTTAATGAGCTCTGAGAGTAAAATGGTGGCATGGACATGAATTTTCTGACTGTGTTGTGCAACTATATATCCAGTTTGTAATAAACACTGAATGGGGCTGATACTCAGCAACCGTAAAACCACAATCATGAATCCACTGTTTACTCACTTTCATTCTAGTAATTGTTTCAAAATAACAAAGGATTTAATGCAGAATTTAAAGATCTTCCTGATTATATTTTATTCCTTTTTGCCCAACAAACTTGGGCATATATCATCACCCAGCAGCCAAAATATTTCTACTTTGTTTACTATTCCAGTATAAATATTCCCAACTAAATCCCAAACAAACTGACGTCTGCAAAGTCAGCTCCCCATGATCCTAGTGTTGGAAGAAATGTCCATCTGGGTTCAGTTCCAAGTGGGGAGAAAGACACTGGAAATCCATGGAGGCTATTTGGGAAGATGGTTTAATGGTGGACAGGACCACATGGTTTGAGGTCCTGGGCAAAATGAACACATGGGGGGGAAGAGGGAGGGAGGGAGGGAGGGAGGGAGGGGGAGAGAGAGAGAGAGAGAGAGAGAGAGAGAGAGAGAGAGAGAGAGAGAGAGAGAGAGAGAGAGAGAGAGAGAGAGAGAGAGGAGAGAGGTGTATTCTGATTGGTTGTCAGACACCCATGGGGCCATGCAGGGGTAACTTTGTAGGTTGTCTTGAGTCCCAGACTTGGTTGAATCTTGCTGAGTGATGCAATCTCCCCAGGTGCCATGTGGTGAGTTCTGTTGCTAGATGGGTAGAGGGCAATCCTATCATGTCCTGAGGGCCATGTCTTAATCCCATCACCCTAGAGCTGAAATTGGGGGGGGGGGCAGGGAGCTGCAGGGAGCTTCTTTGTCTTTAAAACATGTTTCTCCTTTTCTCATCCAGGGAAATATATTATTCTGCCTTTTTAATATTTCCTAAAATATTTCATTCTTTTAGGAGAGGAGTAGGTGCTAACTTCCTACAATAGATATACAAGTAATCCTCGATTTACGATCACAATTGAGTCCGGAATTTATGTTGCTAAGTGAGAACTGAGTTTTGCCCCATTTTACAACTTTTCTTGCCACATTTGTTAAGTGAATCACTGCAGTTGTTAAATTAGTAACACAGTTGTTAAGCGAAACTGGCTTCCCCATTGACTTTGCTGGTCAGAAGGTAGCAAAAGACGATCACATGACCCGGGATACACCACAACCATCATAAATATGAATCAGTTATCAAGCTACCGAATGTAAATCACAGGACCCTGGGGCAACAGTCATGAAGTGTGAGAAATGGTCATAAACCACTTTTTTTCCGGGCCGTTGTAACTTCGAACGGTCACTAAATGAACTGTTGTAAATCGAGGACTGCCTGTCTATCACCGGGATTTTAAGACCTGGGTGGAAGTCGCTCGTCAGCCTGACCCAGACCTGGATAAGGTAAAGGCTCTCCGACACCGTTCAGAACAGAACTCAGCGCAGGACGGACTCGTCTCCAAAGTATCTAGAACAGTGTCTCCCAACCCTGTCAACTTGAAGATGTCTGGACTTCAACTCCCAGAATTCCCCAGCCAGAATTCTGGGAATATCTTCAAGTTGACAAGGTTGGGAAACACTGATCTAGAATAAGGGATTGGGATCTCCGTACGCCAACCGTTAAAAATCCATCCGTTCCCCTCACGGGCCGATCATCGGCCCGTAGAACCAGCGACTGCTCTTGTCGTCAGAGCAACGCGGCCCGCGGAGATCACAGGGCGCCATTAGGCAACGTCACGTGACGTCCGCTTCAACGAGCCAACTCGATGATTGTGACGTGTCGGAGTCCCAGAATTCCATGCGGGAGGCTTTACACCAGCGGCGGTCCGGCGGCCGATGGTGCCGTGTCGACTAACCCAGGTAATTCCGCCTCCTCGCGCTCCCTCGCCCCTCCAGCCTTTTTCCGGTTGCCTAGCAACCGAGGCAGCCGTCAGGCGAAGCACAGGCCCCCAGTTGAGGGTCTGGGCCAAGGGTGTAGTGGTGTGGACGCATTGGCACGCTTGGGTGGATGTCGCCTTCCTGGATGAGAGTCGTCGTCGCCGTCGTCTTCGTCGGTGCCGCTTACTTCTACGCCTGGAGAGCCGCCATGGAATAAGCGCTCCCTTCTGCGGATGGGAGACCTGTCGCAATCATGGGAAACAGCCTTGTTGCCATTTGTGTCTTCGTGCGCTTTCTGGGGTTCCAAAATTCTTCCGACAAGGTTCAAGAGAAAAACGTGTCCTCGTCAATTGGCGTGTCACATAACCCGAGGAAAAAGCCCTGATGTCTCTTTCTAAGCGGAGAACGCCCTAAATGTATAGGGGTGAACGCGTGCTTGGCTAATCTTTCAGAGAGAGAGAGAGAAAAAAAAGCTGTAGGAAGTATCTGAAAAATTAAATAACTTCATTTTGCAAACAGTCGGATAGGCCTGCTTCTTAAACTCGGTGCTGTTGAACTATGAGAGGGCCTGTTAATAGCTGTGTGGAAAAACTGTTTTCTCTCCCCCCCCCCAATTGGATATTGAGGGAGAAAGGGTGAGAAGTTTGTGGGCATCCTTCTAATCTAGAGCTACCCAATTTGGGCTGCAATCATCTGGACAACCACTAGATGATGGCAGAGGTGGGGGGTTCTATAACTTTTTGCTGACATTTGATGATTTGGTGGCTTTTTATAGCCCATATATAGTAGCTCAATTTTTCTGCCAAGAAAGACATAGTTTTCTTGTTAGTGAAATGTAATTTCCAGCAGCCAGGATGTCCAATGGAGATGAAGCTGGGAGTTTTAATTCAACATACGGGGAAAAAGTTATTAACTTTCTCTTATTCAGGGCAGCTATTCAAGTATTGCAACTGAAAGTTATTGCAGAGATTAGTAAAGATAGTGGTATAGGTAAGACAGTCTTGCCCACAATGGTGTCTTCTAGATGTGTTGACTGCAATTCCCATCAACCTGAAACAATATTTAATGGGAATTTTATAGTCTTGTACACTTGAAAAGTGCCGCATTGTGGAAGATCCATAGCTACTTTAGCATTCAATTGAGGTTGAATGAGGTATTATTCAGGAGTTCTTTATTCTTTTGTATATCATCTTGTAGGAAGTTTTCTGAACGGGCAGAGCAAGATGAAAAACCAATGTACATCTACTCATAAGCACTATTGATATATAAGAAATTGTATATGATTGCTGCTTTTAAAGCTTTCAGAGGATTCTTACATGACTCCTGCTTGTATTGTTTTAACATCGGTTTCAATAAGCAAAATAAGGTAAACAATAAAATATTAGAATACGCTTCCCTTTAACTGAGTCAGTTACAGTATTACATTTTGAAACATTTGGAATATATCTGTATGAATCTATATCTTAATGGTTGGCTGATATCTGTTTCCAAGAAAATGTAAGAGCATTTAAAAAAAATAAAATTAAGACCATTTATATTTAGTTTAACGTCAGGGTTTCACATTTAGTAGTACAGCATTTATTTGCCCATCAGGTTTTGCAGTGGTAGCTGTTTGCTGACCATGTCTAACAGCCTTTATCCTACTTCAATCAGAGTGGGAGATCTAACTACTCATGTTATTCATGTTCTACCTGGTTGAATTCCACATTTGTGTTCCACATTGTGCTCCACATTGAAAACTAAAAATTACATTTGGCACAGAATATATAGTCTACCTCTTACCTGGCATGTGTCATCAGGAGCATAAAACTCCTATATTCTTCCAGTACATTTCTGGGTGCAATTCAAAGTGCTGGTTTGACCTTACAAGTCCCATTTTGCTTGGCCAGGTGGCTGATTTTGTTCTGTTGATTTTTTCACATTGTTTTGTTATTACTACATTACTTACCATTTATTTTTGATATTTAATATATGTGTTCATTTACTGCTGGGAGTCCTAACAAATTACAGGTAGTCATTTAATGACCACTCATTCAATAGCTATTCAAATTTAAATGGCAGGACTGACCTACTGGTACTACAATCAGATCTTTTATTTGTGGCTGTTGCAGCATTTGTATATGCTGGTTACATGTGTGTGTGTGTGTGTGTGTGTGTGTGTGTGTGTGTGTGTGTGTGTGTGTGTGTGTGTGTGTGTGTGTGTGTGTTGGCTTTATGTTACCAAGATCCCTATCCACATCATAGGCTTTATCAACTGAAATTGATTTCAGACCTGGGTTTGATAATGAGGCAACTTTGATTGCTTTGGTGAATGATCTTTATTAGATGGAGGAGTACATTTCTCTTGCTTTTCCCCGACCTTGCAGTTCTGTCCAGTTGAATACATAGTATCCTCCTGGACTACATGACATAGGTGATTTTAAAAGGGAAGTTTTTTCTACCAGTATCTAAACAGCAAGACAGTGACAAGTTGATAAAAAGTCTGATACGTCAAGTGTCTACCTCTAAGCTATTAACGCCTTGAGACAACTGTAGCATCTTGAAGTAGATGCAGAAGCAAATAAATAATTAATATAGTGCTTTTAGAATAGGCACAAAAGTAACCATATTCTATTTACTGTTCTGTATACTTAATAAAAAAAAATCCTTGTCATTTTCAACAGAACTGTAAAATCTGAGACAAATAGCAAAACTAGAAACACAAACTTGAAAATCACGGTAAAATTTATTTACAAAATAGTGAACAGTGTAGACTTCAATAGGGGAAGAGTTGATAAAAGAGAGAATACATTTTGAGTAATGAATTGGGTCAGTTGGGATATACTCTATATCACGGGTGTCAAACTCGATTGCGTCATATGACATCACGTGACACATAGTGACATTTTTTGCCTTTGCGGAGCCGGGGTAGGTGTGGTATGTGCATGATGCATCTGGCCTGCAGGCCGCCAGTTTGACACACTGCTCTATATAAAAGCATGAAGGATTAGGTAATATTAGACACCTGTGACCTATGAGTCCTCATTTCAGAGATATTTCCTTACCAGATACCTCATCACCTTCAACAATGGTAGTTTCTAATGTACTTGAAAAGTTCTTAAAAATTTAGGAAGATATTTAGAGATATATCTGCTTTAAAAAGTGCCCATGTTGAACTATATAGCACACTCAAATATCAAAAGTTGATCAAAGGAAATTTTTCTGACACTTTGTATTAATGTCATAAAATACCGTACTTTATAATAATGTTTATGTCATCAATTCCACAGGAGTTCATTTTGGACCCATTTTTTAAGTTTGCCTATCTGAAGTAACTTGGTTCAAAAATTGTTGCCCTATGATGCACTGTTTTAGTAGTCTATAGACAGATGTAATTGAGTAGGCATAGCTCAGCGTTTAGTGCAAACTGAGCAAACATGTAATGCCTTAATGATTGGGGGGGGGGGGGTATAGTACAGATAGCCCTAGACTTGCGATCACAATTGAGCCTAAAATTTTCATTGCTAAGCAAGTCAGTTGTTAAGTGAGTTTTGCTCCCTTTTATGATCCTTTTGCCACAGTTAAGCAAATCGCTGCAGTCATTAAGTTAATTATGAAGTCATTAAGTGAATTTGGCTTCTTCCGTTGACTTTTCTTGTCGGAAACTGGGAAGGTTACCAATGATGATCACATGATTTCAGGACAGTGTGATTATCATAAATACATACCATTGCCAAACACACAAATTTTGATTACATGACTGTGCAAATGCTGCAAATTGGTTGTAAGTCACTTTTTTCAGTGCCACTGTAACTTCCAACAGTAACTAAACAAATGGTTATAAGTCAAGAACTACCTGCATATTATATTTTTCAGCATGCTTAATTTGGTATCTAAATGAAACTTCAACAGGCTGAAAAATCTGTCTGTGATTGGGTGAATATCATATACCCAGGAGGCTATAATGGTTGAATAGACCAGTGTTTCCCAACCTTGGCAACTTGAAGATATCTGGACTTCAACTCCCAGAATGCTGGCTGGGGAATTCTGGGAGTTGAAGTCCAGATATCTTCAAGTTGCCAAGGTTGGGAAACACTGGAATAGACAACTACCTAAATATGAGATGTAATAGGACCTTATTTGTCTAGTTTTTCTTCTCAATATAAAAAAGATCCTAACTTGGTACTATTTCTTAAAGAAGTCCCAAATATTTTCAGGCAGCATCTGATCATCTTCAGAACTACTATTACTCTGGAGAAGTAAAGTTTTCTTGTCATGGAAACATGCAAGACTAGCTTAATAAGGTGAGGGTCTGTAGGCATGTCATTATTATACTAGTAAACTTTGGAATTGAAAAGAATTATGTATGTGGCTGCTAAGATGTTCCCGGCCTAAACATTGGAGTTTTAAAGCAAAGAGAAAACTTAATTATTCATCAGATGGGAGCTGTAACTTTATGTTAGAACTGCAATTGTTCGAAATGACAGATATGGACTCTACCCAGGGAGATAATGGATTTGCTTGTTCGTTAGAATTATTTCCATAATGCTACATTCCAAAATGATTCCTGGTGGTTTCGGGTAGTGTTAAAAAAATATCATAAAAAGACAGGCATAAAAACTCAATTAAAATATCCAATTAACAGCGTCACCTCTCAGCATCCAATCTCAAACATCTCCTTTTATAAATACTGTAAAGTGAGACGTGAATATTTCTTAATTACATTTTATGTATTTTACAAAATGCTGCCTAGAATGTAGTTTAAATTCCTACTATGAATTATTACTAGCAATACCTTTTGTATTATGAATGTTTTAATAAACTCTTTTCAGCATTATAAAGTATAATATATTTAATGACTTGGAACAGTGTCTCAAACTAAATCATCTGGTAGTGCTGATCATCGTATAATGAAAACAGGAGTGGGGACACTTAGATACATTTGTAGGAAGTTCCCCTCTCTCACTGAAATCCCTAAAGTGAGGCAAACTCCCCAAACAGCCCAGTGTGGGAGACTACGGAACCTTGGTGGATAGAGAAAAGATAGAAAATAGAAAATATGGTAATAGTTGAATGCAGTACCTTGGAAATGAATATTACTGCCTAGAACACTAAACTGGAACAATCCTGGTACCATGTATAATATGTTAGTGGTTATGTAGTCTCTTTGTGTGTGCTTCCAGTTAGAACTGCTTAGCAGAATAATTATAGCGAATATATGCTCTTTCTAATTTAACCCAGACTGGTAAACTACCAGTTAGGTAGCCATCCTGGTGAGAAAAAATAAGCTCCAAGCAACCAGTTTTTGGAAGCTAGAGAACTCAAATGCAAACGGTTTTGATAACTACAGTATATGAAAAGGAGTGGATTAGTACAGCTTGCTCTTGTTAAATATTGTGAAACTAACTCAGTCTTCTCAGTCATCAGATAATGATAAGTCTAAATGGCATTATGAATGAAGGGGGGAAAATAAATATAACCTTATTTGTGTGCTCTGTTCTAGATTTTACTTTTTATTGTTGGCAATGTCCGTTATCTTGTCTGCCTCAGTGGTCCGAGTGAGAGATGGACTCCCTTTATCTGCTTCTACTGATTATGAGCAAAACACAGCTGTACAGGAATGCCGAAAGTACTTTAAAGGTCTTGCAAAGAGACTCACTGAACTTCCAGACCGATGCACATTACAAGCAGGAAAGTATAACATAAAGTAAGTTTTCTCTGACATGTGTATTCTTTCTGCAACATTGCGGTCTTTATTGTTTCATATAACCTAGATACATTAGTTGCTCTAATAACAGTGAAGAAGACATCTTTTTGCTACAGTGACATTTAGAAATTACATTCTTATTAAGAAGCATTCCTCCTCAAATCTACAAATCTATTATGCTTACCTGCAGAGGGCCTGCTCTTGAACTACTGCCAGAGCCAGCTAAAGAGGCAGGGCAACCCTTTTGAGGGATGTTATTTATCACAGATTGGATTGCCCTAATGATTTTGGTAGAATTATTTTAAGCAAGATTCTTCTGGGTCCATCTCTTTGTGTCTCAAATATTGAATCTCTGCAATGCAAGACCTGGCATAAAAAACTGCTTCATTGCATGCTAACTTTGTTAACTGCAATGTTATCTATGGCAGCACTTATAGTTATACTGTAGACTCAGTTGTATCTTCTATATTATTTAAGGAAAATAACTCTCTTATGCATCTTAACCCTATATTTTTATTATACTAATATTATATTTTGAAATGTTTATTTATAAAGAAAAACCAGAGAAATCTTATAAAGCTTTCCTTGTGTTTGTAAAATGCATCTTCTTTATTATTGAAGAACAAACTTGATGTTCCAGTCTCCCCATTTTTCTGTACTATTATATTTTTGTAATTCTTTAAAGATGAGAGGGGCAGATAGTATGTTTTTTATAAGATGAAGTATCCCCTAGGTTAGATTTTATCAAGAAAATAAATGGGAAAATCTGCGTAATTCTGTGTAAAGGAATGTAAATTGCTTCATGCACAATGCAAAGATAAGAATATTTATCGCATCTACGTTTATACCCTCTGCATTTGATTTATTCAATCTTAATATATAAATTTCCTGAGATACTTCTGATAAATTCTTGAAGTTTCAGAAATAAAATATTCCTAAAAAAAACCAAGCAAATGTATCAGCATAATTATTTCAGCAATGTTGAATGTATGGCATGTACACAAAATTGTCTTAGAATTGCTGTTTTGAATGCATAAGAAAATGATGGATTAATGGATTATTTTAATGGAATTCTTCATAAATGAAGAGCATAAGCATATGCTAAGATTTTAATTCAGAGTGATTTTTACATTTTATAATAAGTTGACTTAAAGTCTTTGCTGGATTCTGATGAAGAGGCATCCTTGCTAGAAAAGTATTTCACTCTCTCTCAGTAAGATAATTCTGTTGGCCTTTTTCATTATGGAATGAAATAAATGTGTAATTTAATTTAATTTAATTTAATTTAATTTAATTTAATTAAAAGTTCTTATAGGCCGCCCAATCCCGTAGTTAGGAATAACTGATAAATAAAACATTTTGAAGACCATAGCCTTTATTTATCTATTTCCTCTCTTCCTCTTTGAAGGAGAAAAACTCACCTTCATTCTTCTGATGTTTTTAAGTATATTTGTATATGAGAGAACAAGTGAGATACATATGCTACACCCATATTTATCATCCCCACAGCTGCCCTCTTTTTAAATAATATATTAAGTATTGATAGGTAATAGCAAAACATTAAATCCAAGTAAAACTTCATTATTCTGTGAAAATAGCCTTATAGTTAGAGATGTAGAATATTAGATTCCCCTTATAGAACTATGGAACCATGCTGGGGAGAGTTCAGTGGCTTCTGGGGGTACATTCTCTGAATTAGAAATAGTCTGGATCCAAAACATGTCCAGCATACTTTAAACTGCTTCTGGTTCAAAAGATTTACCTCTGGGAATCACTCCCAGAACAGCATGATCCAAGAGGAGGTTCAGCAAGATCACATTCTGTTTCTGATTCAGTGAGTTTTGTACGCCCTTAATTTATTTTCTTATGAATAGTAATACTTTCATTAGACTCATCATTATTTCTCTTGTTGTAGTTATGTATAAAGCCTACTTAAGCTAATCTGTGAATACGTTATTTTAATTTTGAAATATTAAAGACACATTTTCCTCCCCCACCAAAATACAGCTTTATTAGTTCCCTGGGAGTGAGTTACATGATGCTCTGCACTGAAAATTACCCCAACGTCCTTGCCTTCTGCTTCCTGGATGAGCTTCAAAAGGAGTTCATTACCACATACAACATGATGAAGACAAATACAGCAGTCAGACCTTACTGTTTCATTGAATTTGGTAAGGGGTTCAGCACTTTCTTCAAGAACTGGCTTGATGTTGGGCTTTTAAACGTGTGTAATATATTTACTTCAGCATGCTTTACAAAATGTAGTATTTTGCATTCTTTTTATTTATGACATAAAAGAACACAACTTGGCATTAAAATATACATTCAATCATTGTTTGATTCACAAACAATGCACAGTGATCTAAAAATCACTTCCAAATGCCTGACAACAATATTATTTCATAGGGATTTGGAGCAGCCCAATGGATCTGTTTTATTCAGGAGTAATTCTCCTGCAGAGATGGAATCCGGATCTTCTACACTTATGAACAAGGAGGAAAAGGTGCTTTAGAAGATCTAGGACAGTGATGGCTAACCTTTTTTGGAGCGAGTGCCCAAAGCACGTGACCAAAACCCCAAAATGCAATGCATGTGCCACCCCTGCCACCCCACGCATGCATGTGTGGCCCCCTGCATGCGCCACACATGCACACGCTGTCCCACGCATGTGTGCATGGCCCCCACACGCACCCTGCGCATGCGCAGCAGAGACCCGCCCAGCTGGTGGTTTATTGTTGATTGAGTGCATGGTTTTATAAATGTCCTGCCTTTGTAAGGCAATATTTGTGGGAGTCTCCTATGATGTTACCTTCAAAACAGAAAGCTTGTGAAATAGGTAAAAACTTGTGAGTGGTTGAAGGCAATTTTAACATCTTTAGTGTGTAATTAAATTATATTGGAAATGCATTTAATTTCATTATTTGTGTTTGTTAATCTACAGACCATGATCTTATAGAAGCTTTGTAGTCCTAAAAATCCTACCGTATTAATGGGATCTGCCATTTATATGGAATAACCCAAAAAGCAGCCCTACTTTTAAAACAACCAAATCCTAATCTAACAAAAGTAGAGAGCAAAGCCATATTTTTTATTTTTTAGAGATCCAAGGCTTAACTTTCATTGAATTTGTAATATCAGAAATATCATATTATAAGAGTATATACACACTTGGAAACCAGAATAGTGCTTACTACTCAGAATTGAAGTAAACTTTAACATGGACAAATGTCTGGAGTACTGGTACTTGTTCATATTACAAAGCCTTAAAAATTGGCATAATTTATAAACAGTCCATAGTTTTCAGAAACCAGAGGAATGTACAGTAAGACATGGGATGACTATATTTCACACAGCTTGATGTCTCTTATGGCCCTGTGTTCTGCTTATTTTATGACCATCTCACTTAATGCCTACTGTTTCCGTGGGGATGCAGTAAAATTTATTTATTTCTGTCATATCCTACAGTAATCTGCATAGATTCCTGGTGGTTCCCAACATTAAAACAATATTGAAACCAAGGCAACAATATAGTAATAAAGCATTGCAGTGATACAGATGGCATGAATTCCTCATTTCCCAAATACTGTCTGGAAAAGCTTTGATTTTAATAGCTTCTAGAAGGGTATTAGAATGGGTGCTGATCTCAACTCAGTGGGGAAGCTGTTTCCATAAAATAAAGACTAGCAGAACAACATTGCCTCTGAGCCCTTCTTCAGTAACCGCCATTAATAGGAAGCAGTTAACATATTTTTGAAGGGAAGCGTACCAGTTGCCTCCTCAAATCCTGTTGTGCTGCTTCATTCTGCCAGAGGATGTGTGCTCCTGGGGTGGATGAGCAAAGAACATCTGGAATATGTGCCAAGGGTATAATATCCCCAGCAGGTTCCCCCAAGGCCTAAAATTCATTCCAGTCACTAGCTAAAGAAGTAAAAATTATCAGAAGAAGAAGAAGAACCCAAACCAAGAAAGACAAAAGATCTCAAAAAGGAACTTAACCAAAACTTTCAAAGAGCTGTTAGAAAGATACAAGAAGTATTACAAGAACTTCTGTAAAGACATTGAAAGCAGACAGGAGTTCAAAAAGATCTTTGAACTCAGATTTCAACCTCCAATTTGCATACCAACAGATGCCAGTAGATAGATAATGCTATGCAGCTCCTGGGTAGTCTTCAGATGCTGCTCCATGTAAAGTGCATTGCAGTAATCTAGTCATCTGGGAATAAGTACTTGAACCACATTGCTAGTAATAGTGAAATAGTGCATTTCACCTCTCAGCTTTATAATAATATCCTCATTTTTTTAAAAAAATATTTTATTGACAAAGGGTACAAATCTCAGTAAGGTTATACTGCGGTAAGCTCTTAAGAATTAAATGGAATATACTTTTAAGTCAACGTGTATAATGGCGCATCAGGTTTGATAAGCACAGTGATACTTAGCATGAAATTATAAATAGGCTGAGAATAAGTAGAAATTAAAAAAAAACACCATTTCACCACCCTTGCACTCACTGTAATGTGTATTTTGCTAACTCTTAATTTGTGGTTGTCACGCTGTGCTTATATTCTATAGGAAAGTATTTCATGCTATAGGTGATGGCATTCTAAATATTATGAATATAATGTTATAATTCAGAAAACTGCCTGGGGCTCAGAACAAATGCTTATTTTTCCTAAGAAAGTTTTCCGAATTACAAAAAAACCTAAATCAAATGTAATTAATTAATTATATTAGTTGCACTTTCAGGCTTGCCAATGCATGCAACATTAGTTTATTCATAATTAAAATTGTAGCATTTAATCTTCTGGTGCTGCAAAATTAATTAGCCCATGATATACTAGGTAGAAAACAGCAGCAACATTAAAATTTTCCATAGTGGTTGTAAGAATTTTAAATAATGAATTTAAATGTGTGCATCTGAGATGTATGTTGCCCATAAAGCTATGGGGTCCCCAGTGATGTTTTCATCAAAAATCTAAAGGGGGTTGCTTTAATTTTATACAGATAATTTTATTCAGAGGACCAAACAAAGATACAACAATCCACGATCTCTGTCAACAAGGATAAATCTTGCTGACATGCAAACAGAAATTAGACTGAGACCACCTTACCAGATTTCCCTGTCAGAACTCTGTTCAGCCAATGGATATCCATATGGATCTCTACAGGAAAACAAAGATACAAGAAAAATGTCTCCAGGTGAGATGATGGATTTAAGTTTACTTATTCAAATTTACTTATTTTGGGATAAAGGTAGAGATTGATCTGCTTCGTTTACTGCATTCCTTTTGTAAATTTCATGGCCAACTGCAACATGAGGACTTTGGTAATGTTGGATTTTGAATGACTTACTCAAGCTCAGATGGGGGGGGGGAGGGATCCTGAGCTAGTTTATCAGTGCAATGTGAAGAACTTTTTCCCCTTGATGTCCCAATGAACAGTTATTGTTCACAAGGATAGTTTCATCACATTGTGAATGGTGTGTGTGTGTGAGAGAGAGAGAGAGAGGGAATTAGGGACCTTGACCCAGAAGAAGATAAGAGTGCTGTCTCCCAGGAAACCATAGATCTGATCAGTCATTATTCTCCCTAAAATCAGAAGACGAGATTGAATGACAATGAATACCCAATCCCTTGATCAGTCTATAATGGTCATCTATAAGAACTCAGTGTTGTAATGGAGATTGAGAACTAATTTTAAAGCCTATTTCATTATGGCGATTTTGACAAGTTGAGTTTAGATATATGTTTGAATGAGTTGATGCATTTAAAACTATTCTTCTATCCCAGCAGCTTCTCTCCATTTACATTTTAAGCTGTCCACAATTTAGTTCTTGGCAAAGCAAAAAGGGTCTTGCCTTATAAAGTTTGGAAAGAGCACTGGTCAGACAGAAGCAATCCTCTTGAGAAATTCCCTTTGTCATTTCTGAGCATTTTCTGACTTTATGAACTACTTTGGAGAGCCTTTTCTGCTGCAGCTGTTCAATGCCCACGAGGTAGAATGGCACCCCTCTTTCTATCAATGTTCCAGCTCATTAACTTCATTGTTGGCACCTTTACACTTCGCTGATTTAGACAGAATGATTTACATATGGTTCATTCACCTTATTGTCCCTCTCTCTATGTTGCCTAGACTACAGGGGTTTTTGCCCTGTGTTTCCCCCCCTCCCACATTCAGTTTCTGTCACTTGTAGAATCTCATAATAACACTTGTACACACATTCAGTATGAATTGGCAGTTGTTTGTGCGTATAGTTGGCATTTCGTGGAAGCGATGAATATCAGCAAAGGTGCTTACAGTCTATATTCTCTTTGCTTTTTATTTTTGCCTCTTCGTTGCCCTTGCGATCATGGAGAGAATGGCAAATTTGGAGCTCTTTTGTATCCCAGGAAAATAAAATGCCTACTAGAGTGTGGGGTCCTTGGGGCTCTCTGAGCTTGGTGGTTTTCTTGCAGACGTTTCATTACCAAAGTAGGTAACATCTTCAGTGGTTTTATTGCTAATGAAACGTCTGCAAGAAAACCATCAAGCTCAGAGACACCCAAGGATCCCCCAGTTCAGAGCTACAAATATTCTCTTCTATTGAAATTTAAGAGTTTCAAAAATTGTCCTACATCTTTTAGCTTTCCTCCAATTCGTTTCACGATGTTCTGTTTAACAGAGGCCTAAAACCAAACCCATCTTGCAAGGATCAGCATGGCCTGCCATTACATAAGAGATATCCATATAGTTGACCAAGGAATAATTGACTAGATGTGCATAGTAACCTTATTTTTGGGGGGGGGAGGAAATGAGTCTGGAATATTTTTAGTAGTATTCTATATCTTATAATGAAAAATATATGCATATGGGGTGTTTGTAATCTTCTGTACCCTCTTTCAGAAGCAACTCTCATTGGTATCTTGATGCCTTCTGAATAAGTGTACTTTAAATCACTCTTTAGACCTGTAACATGCTTTAATAAAGAAAAAAACTGAAATGTGAAAAAATACAATTTTAACAGCCTGATTTTACTTATTCATTGGCTAATTGTTAGAGTAACTTTATGTCTGTGTTTTCATTTTGTGAATTTAAGTCTCATACTGCATAGCTTAGGTACATTAGTTTGATACAGGTCATCCTTGACTTACAACCATTCATTTAGTGACCATTCAAAGTTAGAATGGCACTGAAAAACGTGACTTATGACCATTTTTCACACAACTTGTAGCATCTCCATGGTCATATGATCAAAATTTGAATGCATGCAATTGGCATGTATTTATGACGGTTGCAGTGTCCAGGGGTCATGTGATCACCTTTTGCGACCTTCTGACAAGCAGCGTCAATGGAAAAGCCAGATTCACTTAACAACCATGCTACTAACTTAACAACCACAGTGATTCACTTAACAACTGTGGCAAGAAAGGTTGCAAAATGATGCAAACTTCACTTAACAACTGTCTCATTTAGTAACAGAAATTGTTAGTTCGGTTGTGATGATAAGTTGAGGACTACCTGTATGTTATTACATCTTGTAGAAATGAAGTTTCTACTCAAGCAAAAAAAATACATTTTTCTATTGGGGGGAGGCTGCATTTTAATCTGCACTATAATTCAACAATTTCTAATGTGCATTTCCAACTTTTCTATTTAAAAGTTGCAAATTGACCACTCATTTCCTGAATTAAGCTGTGTTTCTTCATTTAAAGAACAAAACTGAGAAAAATAGCATTAGCAGGTTTTGCTCAAACATTAAAGAAAGCTTTTAAAATATTTATAGTGTTTTCTTCTCTCTGCTACCAGCCCCTCACCAACGACTGGAACCTGTGACGCTACCGGGAATTGTTTCCTTTCTTCTTAGCCTTTTATGTGCTGCTTTGAATTTAATTCGTGGTTTTCATGCTATAGAGAGTCTTCTACAGGTACTGTTGTTACATTCATAACTTTGAAACAGGAAAAAAATCTTTTGACGATTAAGAGGGTAACTTTATTTTTTTCAAATAATTTAGCAGTGTTTAGCAGAGTAAAATCACTCTGGAATAGTAATTGGATAAGAACATTATCTTTCCCTATCAGGCTGACTTTCCCCATTCCTGAGCTGAAGTGTTTGCCATTTCATTTTCCCAGTTTCGTGAAAGAGCAAGAGGGATTTTTGATGCAGACATGTTACAGACATAATTCTCTTCTTCTTTTTCTCTCTCCCCCCTCTCCTTTCCTCCCTCCCTCTTCACCCAGCTTTCTTAAAAGGAAATAGAGGCCATAGAGAAATCTGGACTGGACTATGTTAAATATCTAAGAGCTGCATTCCTTGTTAAATTGTCAAGGGAAGTGGGAACCTGGGTTGCTTGTCTATGTCTCTTACATAAAATAGTTTGATGCTGATATGTTTTAAGTTTTGTCCTAGTGCATGCTAATATTTGCTGCTGATTGTAAGGGAATTCAGGATGTATTAATCCAGACAGGTGTGGTATTTCAGACAATTCCTTATGAAGGGATGGAATCACTATATCCATGGTGAGAGCAGGGACTAGACTGGATTCAAAGACTTTTGCACTGAGAGAAACATCACATACTCTCTCTCTCTCTCTCTCTCTCTCTCTCTCTCTCTCTCTCTCTCTCTCTCTCTCTCTCTCTCTCTCTCTCTCTCTCTCTCTCTCTCTCTCTCTCTCTCTCTCTCTCTCTCTCTCTCTCATTAAATTTCTGCCTTTTGTATTATCATTAAACAACAATATACGCTCTGGCCATCGTTCCAGTCTTCCTCTGTTTTTCTCCCTCCCCTGTAACTTGTTTGGAAAACCTTCACATATTCCTCTTTTCTCTCTCTCGCCCTCTCATATGGAAGAGCCAACTGTAAACAATTATATATAATCCATTTGTATTGTGTGGTCATATAAAACACATATGGTGGGAAGGCAGGAATTTTGTTCTGGGTTAAACGGTCAAGTCCATTGCAAAACAAATGGAATTTGGATCTTCTGGGTCCAAATTCCCTGCCCAGGATCTTTAGGTATTCCAATTGACAGAAAAGTGCTGTGTTATTCTTAGCTCTCTTGCCAAAATAATTGAATTTATTCTCTGGGTTCCATGGCTTTTTAGTTTATAATTTTACTTTGTGAGAGCATAGCACCATCTGCTGGCTATGTTCTATTTTACATGATTCTCATTGAACCAAACTGCTCTGGTTTAAGGCCAAACTAAATATGAAAACAGCTGATCAGCTTGTTTAAAGGCAATATGCAAAAATTACTTAAAGTGGTAGCATGGCTTGTGTCCAGTTCTAAGATTAAAAGGTAAACATCAGGCAAATTGCTAAATTTCCCGTTTCAACCCGGTCAAGACTTTACATAATCTATCATGGAAACTTTACTTTTCTCCCAGGCTGTTGATGGAAGAGTCTACAGCAGTGGTGTCAAACTCGATTTCATTGAGGGCCGCATCAGGGCTGTGTTTGATCTCGGGGGGCCGGGGTGTGGTGCGTGGCCAGGGGTGGGCGGAGTAGGCATGGCCATGGTGGGTGTTTGACACAGGCTCAAGATGCATTTTTCCCTTCTTTCTTTCCACGTTCTTTACTATAACCATTTTCTTATCTCTTCTAACAGATATTACTGGCAAAGATTTATTACTTCATACTCCACTAAAATTTTTATTACTAAATTTATACCCCTTTGTTTAATAGTAAATTGCTTTTCCAGGCAGAAAAACTATTTATACTATTGTATTTTTATTATTCAACTAATAATAAAAATACAATAGCATAAATAACATGATAATACAAGATCTAACAGCAGAGGTAAATTTCCAGGATAGTAAATAGAAATGGCTGTTAATTATAGATTGTTGATTGTAGATTAAATGGACCTACAGTATGTAAAATCTGGCATTAAACTGTAGTATTAACATAGGATGTTGCTTGTTTTCTATCCAGATCAGGCACTTACTTGAGGCCACATAATTGTAATCCAGTCCAATCCAGTCCTCCTGCAGCACTGCCAGCTGAAAACGGGCCGTGCAGAGGCCCCATACAGCCCGTTTTCGGCTGGCAGAATGCTGCTGGAGGCCGGGGAGGCTGAAAACAGGCCAGTCCTTTGATATTTCCAGACCAGCCCCGCGAGCCAGATTTAAGCACCCCACTGGCCGGATCCGGCCTGAGGGCTTGAGTTTGATACCCCTGGTGTACAGGGCTTCAGGGAGAGTAGCCATGAGATGGGATGGGATGGGATGGGATGGATGGGAAATCAATTGACCCTTCTCTCCCAAATGCTTAATACAGATCTGGCTGCTGCTAGAGAAAATTTATAAAGAAGGGGCTACCATATTTTATTTTATTTTGTCCCTTAGAAATTCTTTTTATTAACCCACCAGTAAATCCCAAGGAGCAGTCAGTAAATGGAAAGAGGACACAGGTCACTCCTAGTTATTTGTCTAACCTGGTAATGTGATCAGCTGGGCAGATATCAGGACCATTTTAATTTCAGTTTCTAATTATAAGGATCCTCATGTGTCTTAAAATGAAGATGGATGGCATCCAATTCATGCTTCTGGTTCCTGATTAGAGAAGGAAACTGCTGCTGTTGATGATGATGATGATGATGATGTGCAAGGATATTGTGATACAGTTGACCATAGAAGACGCTAAACTGCCAAGCTCAATACAGGAAAAACTTGATTGAGTTCTGGAAAAGAGCTTCCAGAATTCCAGTATTTTAGATAGTAATCTGTCTTCTTTGCACACCATAAAATATGTTGATTTGAGAATGCTTATTGTGCCCATTTTTTTCAGAATGAAGAAGATGACTTCAGTTTTGTTATCGCCTTTTTCCTCGGCACAGCAGCATGTTTATATCAGGTATGTACTTTTTAGATGTTAATAGTTTTGTCACTGGTCACAGCCCAAAAAAGGCTTTAGGTTATAAGTATTTTTAGAACTCCACTGGATTTGGTCATTCTGCCCAGATGCCTAGCTAATAAAAAAATGAACCACACTGAATATATTCTGGGGGGGGGGGGGGGCTAAATATTGCAAAAGTTATTTTGGTGGGTTTGTACTATCAGTGTAAACCTTTGTTGCTTTTATATGGTTAATTTAAATGATGCAAGGTGTGAGACATATTATTTTCTGTTGCAAAGTAAATCTCTTGAGTGCCAGAAGAGCATTCAGAGATAAAAGACATATCTTCTTTATCTTCAGAACTCACCTTCTTTTGTATTATGCATGCTATTTGATAGAATTGCAATTCAAGAAATTACTTAAAACATTCCAGTCAGTATAAAACAAATTTTACCTAAACTCTCTAGTTGCCCAGAACATCCAGATTCCAGAGCACTATTATCATCTCTATATGGCTTCACAAGACAGACTTGAGTGACAAATTTTAGTTTTCTGATGTGAGAATTTCTGAAAAGTCTTCAAAGTCATAGAAAAGCAAACAGGTCTTTTCTTCCCCAAAAGAATAACAGTAATATTGAAACAGGGTTTTTTTTTTCTTTATGTTGAGTAGAGGACTTTTTCCCCTTTGATTTCTTTGTGCTACAGAATCGAGTAAAGTCCTACAAGCTATCGTTTAACAATGATCATTATTTTTTTCTTTGCAGTGCTATCTGTTTGCATATTGCACGAGCTGGCGGAACATTAAATCTTTCCTAACGTTTGGCTTAATCTGCTTGTGTAATATGTACCTTTATGAATTGCGCAATCTCTGGCAGATCTTTTTTCATGTGACTGTGGGTGCTTTTTTAACGCTGCAAATCCGGCTAAGGCAGCCGCAAGGAAAAGCTCCCGATTACAATGTGTGACGGATGTCCTCTGATAGTTTCATGGCAAACTTCATCCGAACAGTATTCTTCTCAGGACTGAAAAGCTTTGCTGTACGAAGAGAAGTTCCATGTACTCTGAGACACTAATAAGTCGGCAGTGAAATTCTTCCTCAAAGAAATTTTTTTTTAAAAAAAAAAGGTTCAGGAACTAATTGGGGTACAAATGCAATCCAATGCTGGAGAATATACCCCAAGGATAAATGAGAATTTGGAGGGCAGCATGAAAAGCTCCATATTCAGAACTCTGACAACGACAAGAATCTGTATTGGACCTGCTCGGCATATTAAGTGATTTCTCCAGTCCCAAACCAGTTTTGCCTTTGTGAGGCAAGAGAAAAGGCTGAAATAAAGGGATGGTATTGCATATTAACAAACAGTCCGGTATGAATGAATTCCGAAATGCCAGATTATTGGATTGGACATAAATTTAATGTGTGTCTGCATTTTCCTTAATTAAAACCTAACCCGGAAACCATCTGTTCCTGGGGATTAGTTCTTGAGCCCCAAAGGCCTGCCATCTAATGCTGAGTTAATTATGAACTGCATTAGTACTTCTTTTCCTTCTGTTTTCTTCCATGTGCTTTGAGAGAGAGAGTTCGAAAATGATCTTATCTGTCCCAATGCATCAATAACATCACCGCATTTTCTCTTCGGTTCCTTATCTAAAGTTTGAAGATTTAAAAAAAAACCACTTTGTGGTGATATAGTGGGAGGAGACAGGCATTTTCTCTGTATAATATGAAATCAGAAAACGAATTAAACAGTTGACTAGATGGGATGCAGGGTAATTTTTAGCCATTTCTCTATTTTATGAAAGTATTTGGAGTGGAAGAAACAGCTTTGGATCATTGCAATTTATTTATTCGAATTATAACAGATTGTAACACTGACAGAGCTCTAGGCAGTGCACATAATCCTTCCACCTTTCTCATGAATCGCATGACTTGGTCTGAGAGAGCATGCCTTCTCCAATGTCACCCAGACAGTTGCTGTGCCTGAAGATGGACTAACACCTGGTCTTCCTGCTAAATCACTGTAGCTGTCATTGCCAATGTATAAACTGCAAGGTGAACCACCTGTGCTAATTAACTTTTGCATCCCCTCCAGATAGGGTACAAACAGTGGTGAAATCCATTTTTTTTTACTACCGGTTCTGTGGGCATGGCTTGGGTGTGGTGTGGCTTGGTGGGCGTGGCAGGGGAAGGATACTGCAAAATCCCCATTCCCTCCCCACTCCTGTGGGAAGGATATTGCAAAATCTCCATTCCCACCCCACTCTGGGGCCAGCCAGAGGTGGTATTTGCCGGTTCTCCGAACTACTCAAAATTTTCACTACCTGTTCTCCAGAGCCTGTCAGAACCTGCTGGATTTCACCCCTGGGTACAAATAACATGGTAAGATGGAGGCTACAGCTATTTTTTTCCCCAAATACAGAGATTCAGTGTCTGTATTAAGCTTGTTTAAACAAAAAGTAGGGCTTGGCATTTAAAAAGATGAGTGCTATGAGCTGAATTCCAGATGAAATTAGGAGCCATTAAAGTTCACTGAAATCAATACAGAGGACCTTTAAGTTCACTTGAGATATTATCGCTGACATGCGGGAATGCAAGAACTGTTCAGAATATTGTTGAATATTGTCCAGCAATTTCTTAGCCTCTGAATGCTACTAATTTCTTAGTTTCTCTGGGTGAATTCTGTTGCAGAATAGAGTAAGACAGTGGTTCTCAACCTGTGGTCTGTGGACCACTGGAGGGTCATGATGTCATGGGGAGAGGTCCACAAAGGCTTGAAGAAATGTTACTATTTAAATCTTAAGTCTTGGGGTTCCATGGTCATGGTCTGTGGCCACAAAAGGTATTTAAAGGGGGTCCATGGTGAAGAAATGGTTGAGAACCACTGGAGTAAAATCATATTGTCGACACTGGAAGAGCTAGGCAAAATTTGCCTATTTAACTATTATTAAAAATTCCTCCTTGCATTATTAAATTACAATTTCTTATGACATTTGATTTTAAGGAAGAATTGTATTGAAGCAGGTGTGCTAAAAGATAATTGGAAAATTTTCTAAAAAGATTGCAAAAGAGGTGGATTTGTTTTTGGAGTACCTAATCCCCACTAATAACCTATGTGTCTTGGCTTGAATTGCATGTCATCTGCAAGTAGTGATAATTGTAGAGTGATTCAGTGGAGGAAAAAGCCTTTGCTTGGGCTTGCATAGTACATTAAGCCATGATTTGCTTAATCACAATTTGAATAAGCCATAATTGGCTCGGTTAATATAATACAAAGCCAAAAAATAAATCTTACTGTGGCTTGAGTTTATACAAGCCCAACTTCTGTATTTTTGCCCGCAATATACAGTAATTTTCAGTGTTTCATGTATTAGATTCTTTTCTATAGTAATGTGATTATGGTGCTTTATGGGACTGCACTAAGCCAGCAATGAAAAGCCAGTGTTTTAATGCCTTAATTAAATTTATGGTGTGTATTCACTTTCTTATAGGAGTAAGAAAGTGTAAAATAGCTCATGATAAATATTTCATTGAGGACCAAATGATAAGAGTGTGTGTGTGTTCCTTTTTCAAGAAAGGATATATCACAGAAAATATCTTCTGCTTTTTGTAATATAAATTTGCCTGCAGCTATTGTTACCAGTTGTAGATTTATTCCAAATCTACATAGATAGATGCCAAAGAGTTATTTTCAGTTAAGGATTGGGCAACTTTCATGAGTTTTAATTTCTAGTGCCTCCCCTGAGTATGAATGCCATGTACTCGTGGTCAAAGATGAATGCCTCTATATTCAATTATATGCAGATATCTTTCCACAAAGCTTGGTAGTAGATTTTTTTGCTTGGATTTCAAAACTGTAGCTAGAAATGCTACTGCCATTAAGTATGCTTACAGATCAGACTCTTATGGCTAAGACATCATTATAAACCATAGTTAAATGAATTGGCAGTATTATATAATCATACAATACAATAACTAATATAGATAACCATCATTAAACCAATCAATGTCTAAATGTACTAAACTAGTCCAATTTAGTAAAAAAAAATTGTTCAGGTATCCAGGGTTGAAACTTATCATCTGTTGCTGATGTCAAGCCTATAAAATACAGAAAGACTTCATCATGCTCTGTGATGGCAATACAACCAAATTATGTGTTGTATATGCAGAATGTTGTATCTTTGTAGTTGTCCAATTAGTGCTCATTGGTCTTAGCTATTCAATTTTAGCTACCATCCCAGGCGTCATGGTCACTACTTCCAACCAGCAATTTTCTGGAAGTTTTGGAATTTTAGTTTATAACATTTCCTGTGAAACAGAATAGTTTACTGCTTGCACACAGACTTGATTTAAAAAGATGAATCTAAGGCTAAGTTTATTCCCTTCATGCTGCTTAGAATGTTCTCAGTATAAGCGATTTGGGTTTTTTGCTCTGTAGGTAAGAGCAGGAGAACAACTTAACAAGAAAAGGTTTTCTCTGTTCGATTTCACAATCCTTTTAACACCATTCCACATGCCTCTTCATTTCTTCACACACACCTCATTCTAGTCATTCATTATCCAGCCAGAAGGTTGTGGAAAAGGTGGTCAGGCAGCAG
Organism: Diadophis punctatus similis; assembly: GCA_023053685.1. Classification (NCBI taxonomy): domain Eukaryota; kingdom Metazoa; phylum Chordata; class Lepidosauria; order Squamata; family Dipsadidae; genus Diadophis; species Diadophis punctatus. Next base: position 213,477,117 of record JALIGW010000001.1, on the reverse strand, counting down.
CTACATAGGATTTTGGAATAAATTGTTTTTCTGGACCTGTTTCAGTTTAATTTCAGACCAGGGTACACTATCAGGACAATACTGGTCACACTTGTTGATTACCTTTGGCGGTTGATAGAGATGGAGGTTGTGCATCCATTCTTCTGCAACTTCTTGTCTTGGGTTTTCAATATCATCAATCACAGTGTCAATCTGGATTGCTTATGGAAGATAGTGGGAGAAACTATATTGCACCTCAGCCTCCATTGATGGGGAGAGATTGTGCTCCTGGCCTCTCGTTTTGGGATGTCTCCAGGCTTGACATACCAATCCCCCCCCTCCTTTTTACATGAACGCACTAGGTAATGTCATTTGTCAGTTCAGGATCTAGTATCAGTATGCTGATGACACCCTGGTCACTTCATGACTGAATCAGTGCAGCATGCGTCTACATGGGACTACCCTTGAAGATCATCCGGAAGCTACAATTGGTTCAAAATACAGTACACAAACAGTAATGAGTAGCAGTAACTGCTGTTTGTCAGACTGCATTGGTTGCCAATCAACTTTTGGATGCAATTCAAGTTGCTGTCATCACCTATCAAAGCCCTTCATGACACAGGGCTTGGATATGTGAGGAACTGCCTGTCTCCAATTGTTTCTGCCCGTTTGGTACATTCAGGCAGCGAAGGTATGTGCTCCAGGTTCCTTTTACAGGTAGTCCTTGACTTAACCACAACTGACCCCAAATTTCTATGGCTAAGGAAGAGATTTATTGAGTTTTGTTCCATTTTATGATGTTTCTTGCCACAGTTGAATGAATCACTGCAATTAAGTGATTCTTAACGGTGGTTAATTGAATCTTGCTTTCACCCGTGACATTGTCATGTTGCAAAAGGTGATCACATGACCCCAGGACACTATAACTATTATGAATACATGCCAGTTGCCAGGTTTTGATCATATAACTATGGGGATGCCGCAATGGTCATAAGGGTGGAAAAACAGTTATGTCACTTTTTTAGGGCCATTATAACTTTGAAAGTTCACTAAATTAATGATTGTAAGTGGAGGGCTACCAGTGTTACTGTCATCTTAAGACAGGGATCCCCCTTAAACTTGGCAAGTTTAAGACTTGTGGACTTCAACTTCCAGAATTCTCCAGAATTCTGGCTGGAGAATTCTGGGAGTTGAAGTCCACAAGTCTTAAACTTGCCAAGTTTAAGGGGGACCCCTGTCTTAAGATATTGAGGAAGTGTGTCTTCTCTGCCATGGCCCCTACCCTTGGAACAGGATCTTCCCTCTCCCCAAGAGATTTGGACAACACCCTCTAGGCAGGGGTGAAATGCTACCGGTTCGGCCCGGTTGGGGCGTACCGCAAAGCGTGCACTTCCGAACCGGTAGGAAAGGTGAGTAGATTTCACCGCTGCCTCTAGGATATGCAAAAGTCCTTAAGGCCTGGCCTCGGTCCCAGTCTTATGGTTCAGATATTTGTCAGACCCCCATTTGTGGTTATCTATTACTGTTTTCATTCTTTCAGTCTGCGCTGTGTTGCTTTATGATTTTAACTTTTTTTTTTACTGTTTTTGAATTTTGTAAGCCACCCAGAGTAAGCATCTGTAATAAATGTAAATAAATAAATAACCGAGAACAGCACAGGAAACAGCAGACCAGCAATAGAGATAATGATAATGACTTCAATATGCTAGAAGCATAAATGTTCATTTGAAGCTCACCATTTTTTTTATTGAGAAATGAGATTACTTCTTCATCAGTTATCTAAAAAGTATCTTCAGGCATCTGTATCTTTTCAGAGCATGAGCCAAACTTAAATAATATGCTTAGCTCAAGATGTTTTCAAGTACAGTTGAGTGCTATAGTGATAAATGAAAGAGATATGCAGTCATCTGAATAAGTAAGTACGCCCCATTAAAAGTATTGGTGTTTTCAACATACTTCACCAGAGATATGTGACCTTCATTTCAACACTTCGTTTTATTTATTTATTTAGCATATGGTGTTATACAGTATTAGCCAGGAGACTACAATGCTAATACAGAGTAGTAGTTTGGCTGCCAATTTACTAGCTCTGTTGTGGGACACGTTCATGTGTTTTCCAAGGTGCGTCACAGGAAGGCAAGCTACGAGGGTGAGTCAAAAAGTAATGCCATTTTCTTTAGGACAGACATTTCTTCACTGCAGTTTTCACTTCCTCGTCACTGGAATAATGTTTGCCTCTCAAACCATCTTCTTCGGCCCCATGAAAGAGGGTTTGAGAGGCAAACATTCCAGAGACGAGGAAGTGAAAACTGCAGTGAAGAAGTGGTTCAAAGAACAATCAACAAAATTTTACGAGGCAGGGATACATGCTCTCATTCGAAGGTGGAACATTGCTATTGAGAGAAACGGTGACTATGTTGAGAAGTAGGGATGTGATCCACAGAGGACCAGCTTCATTTTGATGTATGCTACATGTTCCTGTGTTGGTAATTATACCTGTCCTAAAGAAAATGGCATTACGTTTTGACTCACCCTTGTAGTTTTGCATCACGAAGAAAGACGAGCAAGCGGCTCTTCCTGCACTGTCATCCAAGGCCCTCTCCCTCGCAAATGGGTGTCACAGCTGGGAAGGTTCAGAACCAGCAGGAATCCGACTGCCAATCTGCCTGCCTGCATGGAACATCAGCTTGTCTCCCCACTGAAGTGGTACCCAGTTATCTACTCGCATAGGACATACTTTTGAACTGCTAGGTGAGCAGAAGCTGAGGCAAGTGACAGGACTTCTGGAAAAATGAGCATTGGATAGACATGGCTTAGCTAGAGTTACTGGGCCCCAGAACTAGAAGACATGTTTGGCAAAATCCAAACAACATTTCACCATAACCTGATCCAACTATAAAGCTAGGTAGTGGAGAACTGTTATAGTTTTGGATTGGGTGGTTCACCATCCCAGAATCGACTGAATTCTTCATCATACCAGAGGACACTCAGGAGTAATGTTAGACCATCTATCAGAAGAGTGCACCCGAACTGAAAGTGCAACATGACGATAACCCTAAGCATTCCAGTAAATCCACCAAGGAATAGCTGGGGGGCGGGGGGGAAGAAAGGAAGGTTCTAGAATGCCTGAATCAAAACCCAGATCTAAATTCCATCAAGATCTAAATTCCATCAAAATGCTGTGGGGCGATTTGAAACTGGCTGTGCATATGAGAACCTTTGAAACATATAACAGCTGAAAAAAAATCTGCATGGATGATGGAAAAAAATTCCAGTCAATATCACAGATTGGGAGACAGTTCTAAGGAATGTCTAGCATATAGAATATAGAATAACAGAGTTGGAAGGGACCTTGGAAGTCTTCTAGTCCAACCCCCTGCTTGGGTAGGAAACCCTACACCACTTCAGAGAAATGGTTATCCAACAGCTTCTTAAAAACTTCCAGTGTTGGAGCATTCACAACTTCTGGAGGCAAGCTGTTCCACGGATTAATTGTTCTGTCAGGAAATTTCTCCTTAGTTCTAAATTGCTTCTCTCCATGATTAGTTTCCACCCATTGCTTCTTGTTCTACCCTCAGGTGCTTTGGAGAATAGTTTGACTCCCTCTTCTTTGTGGCAACCCCTGAGATATTGGAACATTGCTATCATGTCACCCTTAGTCCTTCTTTTCATTAAACTAGACATATCCAGTTCCAGCAACCATTCTTTATATGTTTTAGCCTCCAGTCCCTAATCTTTGTTGCTCTTCTCTGCACTCTTTCTAGAGTCTCAACATCCTTTTTACATTGTGGCGACCAAAACTGAATGCAGTATTCCAAGTGTGGCCTTACCAAGGCATTATAAAGTGGTATTACACTTCAAGTGATCTTGAGTCTATCCCTCTGTTAATGCAGCCCACAACTGTGTTGGCTGTCTACTTTAAGATGTTTCTGCCAACAGGGACAATATCGACTATTGGAGCTAAAGGTGTACTTTTTCAACAAAAAGGAATGGTGGATTTTAGTCAAATAATTGCAAAGTCAATTTTTCAGTTTCTTTCAACTACATCACTTTTATATATTTGAATGAAGGTAGAAGATTTATATGAATGTTAATTCTTTTTTTTACATAGGGTGGACTTTTTCACATGACTATGGAGTATGGCGGTATCTGAATTGCAAGAGGGAAAGGCTCTTCCATAAAGCGCTAATAGACAGAAGGGATCCTCCCTAAACCTTCACAGGATTTGTCTGATAGTTATGCAGAGTGCTATGTAGTCTGGGCAAGTTTCCTGTCTATGGGGCAAACAACAATAAAAAGACTACTCTGAGTAATTCATTGTGTCCCACCCGGCCCTCTTGCCAGACAAAAACTATCAGATAAATCCTGTGAAGGTTTAGGGAGGATTCCTTCTGGGTCTCTTTCTGCATACTGAGGACTCAATGTCTCTTAGTTCCTTGTGAAAGACTTTCCCACTTGCAATTCAACATCAGATTTCACAACAAGAGCCAGCAAAGAACAGTCTCATACAGGTAGCCCTTGACTTACAACCACCATTGGGACCAGAATTTCTATTGCTATATATATGGCCATAACTGACTGGGAAGGTTGCAAAAGACAATCGCATGATCCCAGGGCGCTGCAACTATCATGAAATGCATGATAGCTGCCAAGCACCTGAATTCTAATCATGTGACCATGGGGAATGCTATGACAGTCATAAGTGTGAGGATGGATGGTAAGTTACTTTATCGGTGCCGTTTTAACTTTGGCCACTAAACGAATGGTTGCAAGTCAAGAATTACCTGTATGAAATTTGTTTCTATGTATACTCAAATGAGAGTGTGTTTTAGCTAGGGATGCCATGTAATGCAAAGTGCATTGCATTTATATACAGGAAGGGCTACTTGTTTTGGCCTGTCCTCCTCCTATAACCTCTTTAAAAAAAAACCTTTTAAGTCCCTATAAAGTTCAGTTTCACTGGGCTTTGATTCAGAAATCAAACAGAACAGCTGACTCTTTCACTTCAAAATCCTTTGTCTCAGAGATGAATAACCATTGCTTCCGTGTCCACCTGATGAGTATGGCAATGTTTTTGTTACAATCTTTTGCATGAATCTTCTGCCTAGACCAGGGGTCAGCAACCCACAGCTCTGGAGCCGCATGTGACTCTTCCATCCCTCTGCTGTGGCTCCCTGTCACTCAAAATATGCGTCACAACCGCCAATGTGTGATACTCGCTGGCACGCGGTTTATTCAGCTTTTCGACCCCAGTAGGCCAACCATGGATAAATCCAAGAAAAGAAAAGTTTCAGAAGAAAACAGAACGTTTAATTCAACTACATATGATAGTTCTGTGGCCGTTCAGGAAATATTCAGGCACAGGAAGGGTTTTGTAGCTCCCGGTGTTTTTCTTTCTGTGGGAAACGGGTCCAAATGGCTCTTTGAATGTTTAAGGTTGCCGACCCCTGCCCTAGACAATCTTCCTGCTCCAAAAGCATGCTTGGGTATCATGCATTTTTTGAAGCCATCTTTCTATATATCTGTATATCACCTTGAAAAAATATTTGGGAAGTCAACAAAATAAAGTCCAGTTGTCATTTTAATGCATCGTGACAAACTTCTTAGTTTCTTACGAGCCAATAATGAAAAAAAAAACCCCAGAAAAAACTGACAAGTGAAACAGTGTTTAATATAGTTGTTAAATTAAACAGATTGCAATTTCCATGGGAAATCCTAACTGTATTCATCTTGCAAGAGCCAGAATAAAGAGTGCATACCCCTTGAAATGATCATGACACAGTCAACAATCACAGTCAGAGATACAGGGGACTGAAAATTTCATTGACAACACAATTGCGCAAGGCGGTCTGCTCAAATGTTAATGCACACTTCAAAGCAGGAGGCCAACTTTAAAAAAAGATCCTATATTGTGCTATTAATTAAATTTTGGAAGTGGTAAATGATGCCAGAAAGAAAGGGTGGAAGATAATGAACAAGCTGCAGTACCATGTAAATAAAGACCTTTGGAAATCAGATTTTGTTTAAAAGTTAAAAAAACATATAGTACAAGGACAAACTTGGCAGTTTTCCAGAAACCGGGCTGTACTATGTTCCATGATGTGCCTTACTGGAAGGGAAACATACACGCATAAGAGCTCCACATAAGAATTATGTTAAGCAATTTAATAAATTTAAGAACACAGATAATATTTAATTTCTTGGTCAAAGATCAGAGCCCCTTCTCTCATGTCATAGCCATTCAGCTTATTACTAGCTTATTACTAAAAATCTATCTTGAAAAGTGGAAAAAAAATCTGTCAAAAAGTTATTCATCATTTTGGAGATAGCCAGGCTTAATATAAATTATTTCCTTACACTGAAATATAAAAATATATGCTTTCTACACTTTAATACTTTAATAAAATGTATGGGCATTGAAAATTCATGATGAACCCATTTATAAATACACATCAGTCGCTCCTTTCCTTTAAAATTGTTAGACCATCCCAGCATCCGCAGTCAATTTTGTTTGGTTATAGGAAAAAAAACACCCAAACCTTCCCAAGCCTTTTTTAACTAAATGCCATGTTCAGTGAATTGAAAGTAGAATTTAATTCCCCACCTCTTCATGACAGCAACATTTCTAGACAATATTCCACAGCAATTCGATACACATTAATTAAACAAACAAATCATTAAATATTTTAATTTTTGTTCTTTCAGTTCTTTGAATATTAGAAATTGTTTTTATCTCAATGCCCTATATTTCAAAAGCTATTTCAAAATTGGGGATACACTTTATCTTTAACTTTATTTGGGCTAGTTCTTGATTTTCTTTGATTTTGAGAGCCGAGGTGGCACAGTGGTTAAAATGCAGCACTGCAGTTCAGCAGTTCAGCTGTTCAAATCTCATCGGCTCAAGGTTGACTCAGCCTTCCATCCTTCCGAGGTGGGTAAAATGAGGACTCAGATTTTTGGGGGCAATATGCTGAACTCTGTAAACCGCTTAGAGAGGGCTGTAAAGCACTATGAAGCGGTATATAAGTCTAAGTGCTATTGCTATTGCTATTTTTTAGCCTAAGGTTTCATAACCTTCATTAATTTTTTATTTATTTTTATCCTGGATCCCCTTTTAAGTTTCCACTTGCTTCCTGGACTGTACAGAAATTGAAAACTGCCAAGTCTGCAACTTTGAAAAGAACAAAAAGAACACCCACAATTTTATAGCTTATGTACACCTCCCAAGACGCTGTTATGGGCACAGCCACCAGTTTCAATTCAATTTTGTGTGCACCCAGCAAGAGGCTTTCCCCCGCCAGCTGAGTTAAGAGAGAACAGAGGAAAGATCTCTCACTGACCAGCTCTCCAGCAGACCGAAGGGGCCCAACCCGGACTCCCGTTTCCCCTCTTCTCCCGGGCAGATTATGACAGAGAAGGGAATGTATGTCAGGTGCAATCAACTATGGTGCGTGTATGAATGGATCAAGATTGCTCCACCCAAAATATAAAAGCAGCTGTACCAGATGTTCAGTGCTTGCTTAAGACTGCTGCACGTGAGTCTCCCCTCTTTCTACCTTTTCACATAGCGGTTATGTGCACCGCATGACAGCAGATACACAAGCTGATCACTGTTGCACAATTGGGATGAAATTTTAATACATAAAATCCTCAAAATATAGAATTTTGGTATATTTGTTAGTGTCAGTGTCTCCCATATTACAAAATACAAAACCTCCCCAAATAAATCCCGCACGTTATCAGAGAAATCTCCCTGACCAACAGGAAGATTTAACAGCTAAGTCTTTCGCCTGTGAACCAAAATGCACCAACAGGAGTTAGAAGGTCTTTTCAATTTAATAAATACGTATGAAAAATTCTTTTTCCTCGCTTGAAACAATTACTCTCCTTCCTTTAAACATACCTCTCTTGCTAAAATGAGGAAGCCTCACATTTGTGTAAGGGTAGGGATAGCAAGAGTACATAACAAGGCAACTTTTTCCATTTTAAAAACATTACCGATGGCATAATAAAAAAGGCCCTTTGTAAAGAGTTACAGTGAGAGCAACATCTTTAATTTTAAAAGCCCACTCAAACAGCTAATATAAGAAACAGTGGCACATTCAAGGAGCTGACAGCACAGACCAGAAATAGTATGGGAGTGCACAGCCTTTCCAAAATAATGCTGTTCGTTTTAGTTTTCCTTTTGTTGCAATGAATCATACTTTCCTTCCACCGAGTAAAAACATTGTATTACTTCAAATAAATACTTAAATAGTTTTAAGTCCTGCGTAGCAGCCACAAACGAAGATCTCAAATCCACCTCTTCGTCTCCGCATTTCCACTAAGCATAAATCTTTGGTCAATTCACTTAACGTTCACCTTCGGAAAAAGGTCTGCAGCAGTGCTAGGTGACTTCTGAAGTGTGCGCTAGGCAGCCCAAGCTGTGTCTCCTTTTTTCCCCTTCGCACACAATCCTACTAAAAAAGGCATCGCATGAAATACTCAACCGTGCCTTGGGATTAGATTCACTGTGAAACAGTGACGTTTTCTCCGACGTGCTATTGTGTTTGAATCAATGGAGTCATCCTTGCCCACTATCGCTAACTTGCTGGTGGACCTTCATTTAAGAAGTAGGTGGTCATTTCTCCTTTACCTTTGACTTTCACAACCCCTCGGCATTCTAGTTGGTAGTTGTTGGTGGTTAAAACCTGATACATGTCCGTAGTAACCTGCAGAGTATTCAAAAAGAAGAATCAACGTTCTGCCCACTTCAAGCCCTCTCTTGTTTAAGTTAACAATTGAAGTGAATAACTGCATTTACGGAAGGCATATTAAACATTTATCTGGGATTACTGGAGAGAAAAATTTGCACTCCGATTGTGTTCACAGTACTGAGGCCTTTGCATTCACTAAAGCAGTGGTTCCCAACCTGTGGTACGTGTACCACTAGTGGTACGCGAGGGCCTTCCAGGTGGTACGCGAACACTTTCGGGGTCATGAACGATTTTTAGTTAGTTATTTTTTACTTCACAAAAATGTTTACTGCCTAACACAACTGTTGCCACACGCCACCCACCTGGTCCCAGCGACCCGAGAATCCAGTTGCTGGATGCACGGGGCCAAAAAAGGAATGGTACAATTATGGAAATAAAGTGATATCTGATCGAATTTAGTTTCTCTGGAACCAGGTGGTACGCAGCAACTGTACAGGACCTCCAAGTGGTACTCGATCACAAAAAGGTTGGGAACCACTGCACTAAAGCATCAGAGGAAATGAGGGAGTTTTAAACAAGGCATTTAATTCTGCTGAAATCATGTTCTATTTCCATATGGAAACCAGAGGTTGAAGAACTGATGCTAGTCAAGTCTACTGGATTTAGTAGATTACTAGACTATACTCAAGAAGTCTTACTAGCAAATACCAGGCATAAGCACTCAGCCTCTAAACACAGAGTGCTGGTTCTATTAAAAGGAGGGTACAAAGTACAGAGGGGAAAGGCAATTGCATCAAATATATCTTCTCCTCTTTCATTATTACAAGTTATGTAAGTGCTGCTGCAAACGGAGTTTGGGAAAGTAAAAAAAGGTGTGAAGAAGACTCACTTGAATCCTTTCGGGGACTCCTGTACTGTCCATTCGACTAGCTACGTTCACAGTGTTGCCCCAAATATCATACTGGGGCTTACGTGCACCTATGACCCCTGCTACTACGGGACCAATATTGAGCCCTAGAAACAAAGCAGTAAGGAATTAAGACTTCCAAAAATAAATTGATGCTTATTAGTTTTCATCAGAAAAATCACATGCAGAAACAACACAACCACCTGATTCATCCTCAGGCATCACTCATCCCTACTAGGTTTTGAAGAAATTACCTTTTAGCTTTGTATAAATAAAAGCACGCCTTTCTTTCATTTATTTATTTAGCTGTTAACTACTAGTGTAATTTATATATTACACCAGAGTCTTGGGTTTGTTTTTTTTTTGAGATGGGCAGCCATACAAATATAATAAATAATTTGTAGATTCACATTTTCTCACAAATATTTTTAAAAATTATTTTAACAAAGATTTTTTTAAAAATGAACAAATGCAAAGAAAGAGAAAGGAGACACACATGCAGAGAGAGAGGGGGGAGAGAGAGAGAGGGAGAGAAAGTGAGAGAGGGAGAGAGAGAGAGAGCGCGAGCAGGGGAAGAGGGGGAGAGAAAAGAAACAATGCATCCTTTGCACAAGTTTGCAATTAAAAAATTATAAGCATTTGAAAATCAAAGCGACAATTTTCTCCCACTGACTTCAGTGAAATCATTAAGAATTTTCTTTAATATTTTCCATCAAAATCAATAAGGATTGGATTCGATCACAACTCTACTAAGGTGTTTCTGAAGCTACTGGATTTCATGCCAGAAGGAATATTGAATCTTGAGATTCCTGTCTTTCCCTTTAGTCTTCCGCGGCTCCTACAAGTCACAGGATTCAAATGTGGAAAAGTATTTTGTAGAAATTTCTGAACTGTACAGCCATTATTTTTCTTGCCTCTAATATGTGTCCCAATGAGAGAGGGCGCAAACGCCTGCTCTGGATATTACCAGTAAATTTCTCTCTCTGGTACATCCATGTGAAGGAAATAGTATCAAGGGGGAAATGGAAAAATGATGATGATGTGATGAGATAGCTCCCAGTTTTGCATTTTTGGTCCTAGTGAAATGCAGGCCTATTAGGGTGCAGTTACAAACCTACCATATTTTTCGGAGTATAAGATGCACCTTTTTACCCCCCAAAAGAGGGTGAAAACTTGGGTGCGTCTTATACACCGAATGCAGCCCCACCCACCCACCCACCCCCATCCTTTGGCCTCTGTCTTCCAGCAATTTACCTGCTTGCAGGAAAGAGGGAAGAGCTCTGTAAAGAGCTTGCAGGAAAGAGGGAAGAGCAAGTCAGTAGCAGTTTCCCGATCTACAGCTGAGTAGGCTTGCCACGTGGGAAAATGAAAGTGAAACTAACTACAAAGAGGCAAATAGCTGGGAGAGACACAGCAGATTTTTATTTTTTGCTGAACTGGATGGAAGGGGGTAAGTGAATAACTATAAATGTCTGTAGAATGTTCAAATTATTAGACTTATTTTTTAAAGACTGCTTTATTATTGTTCTAGAGCCAGGGGTCTCCAACCTTGGCAACTTTAAGACTTGTGGACTTCAACTCCCAGAATTCCACAGTCAGCTTTGTTAGCTTTGCTGGCTGTGGAATTCTGGGAGTTGAAGTCCACAAGTCTTAAAGTTGCCAAGGTTGGAGATCCCTGTAAATCTAGACAACTTAACAAAATAAAGCTTTTGAAAATAAATGCTTGCTCTGAAGAGGCCCAGTGCTATTGTATCTTCTTTTAAATAATAGAGAATAATGTATACTTCCAGAAATTTTAATTAATTTTAACAGCTCTGTACAAGTATAGTCTGAAATGTAACAGTGTCCTGTTTAGTATTAGAGTTTAGTTACCTTGGAGTAGATCTATTTAAATAATTGGGAAGAGTTAGTGTGACTACATTTAAGAAAACTTTCTGGCATAATGTACATTTCTCCAATTCTTTGCTATTTCTATGGGTCAGGCACACATGCACAGAAATACACAGCAAACAGTGTATATCATCTGTGCTGTTTGTTGTTTGCCAAATTGTTTGGAGGCAGAGACCTTTTTCCCTTGTTTTCCTCCCCCAAAACTAAGGTGCATCTTATACTTCGGTGCGTCTTATACTCCGAAAAATATGGTACTTACTGGGAAGCTTTGTGTTGATGCTAGTGCGTATGCATGTGTGGAATTCTGGAAGCTGAAAAGACCACCGATTACTTGCCTATCTTATTGTATGCTCATCCTTAAATATATTTTTGTATCCGGAATGATTTATTGCTTGTAGTTGCCGTACACCAAAGGGCACAAACATTTTGTGATGCAGGGGTGTGTGCTGATTTCCCCCCTGTCAGTTGGACATGTTATATAATTTACAAAAGCCATAACAGGCACTGCCAACTGAGTACCACTCAAAAGAAATAACATCCATGATTACTCGCATTCAGTGGCTTCATGTAAAATATGGCATTTGCCTTTTTTTTAAACCATAGAGAGTGGATTCACGGGGTGAACTTCTGGAGCCTAAAGTACAACTGCAATATTTACCTATTTTCATCTGGAAATTGTTGAACGAATGCTCGTTGATGTATTTCATTTGATCCATTAACCTCATTGCAAAGTCCGCCAGGGCCTTGATATGCGTTTTGCCCACCTTGTCATACGTGGAATCATTAAGACCCGAAGCAGCCATATATGTGCTCCCTATTGTTTTGATCTTTTCCAGCTGTCGAAATTGGTCTTCACTTATTATCTAAAAACCCAAGAAAGGAAAAGGACATATATGCAAATCAATCCATGCTCTGTAAGTGGCCTGTGCACAGCCCTAGGCACTACATGGATTAACCCACAGCGGGAACAATCCAGCCTGATTCATATATGAAAAGAAAATAGATGCTATTTGGATCCTGAGTACAGACATAGAGATTGAAGTCCTATATCAGCTATTTCAAAATAACTTGAAAACAGCTATGGTTGTGCTTTGGATTATGAAGTCCTAGATTGATGAAATATTCTAGCCCAGTACAATATATTGTTGTTAGTTGCAAAGTCGTGTCCGACCCATCGTGACCCCATGGACAACTTTCCTCCAGGCCTTCCTGTCGTCTACCATCCCCCGGAGTCCATTTAAGCTCACGCCGACTGCTTCAGTGACTCCACCTCATTCTCTGCCATCCCCTTCTTCTTTTGCCCTCAATCTTTCCCAGCATTAGGCTCTTCTTCAGTGAGTCCTTCCTTCTCATTAGGTACAATAGGGGACTGGAGGCTAAAACATATGAAGAACGGTTGCAGTAACTGGCTTTGTCTAGTTTAATGAAAAGAAGGACTAGGGGAGACATGATAGCAGTGTTCCAATATCTCAGGGGTTGCCACAAAGAAGAGGGAGTCAAACTATTCTCCAAAGCACCTGAGGGTAGGACAAGAAGCAATGGGTGGAATCTAATCAAGGAGAGAAGCAACTTAGAACTAAGGAGAAATTTCCTGACAGTTAGAACAATTAATCAGTGGAACAGCCTGCCTCCAGAAGTTGTGAATGCTCCAACACTGGAAGTTTTTAAGAAGATGTTGGATAACCATTTCTCTGAAGTGGTGTAGGGTTTCCTGCCTAAGCGGGGGGTTGGACTAGAAGACCTCCAAGGTCCCTTCCAACTCTGTTATTCTATTCTATTCTATTCTATTCTATTCTGTTCTGTTCTGTTCTGTTCTGTTCTGTTCTGTTCTGTTCTGTTCTGTTCTGTTCTGTTCTATTCAATATATAATATAATATAATATAATATAATATAATATGAATATGAATATATTCCTGTCTGTCCAAATTTCTGTCTGTCTCTAGTGTAAGTACAAATGACGTGTGTCAGTGCTTGCTATCACATATAGGTAATTAACACTATTTGCACTATTAATAATATGGCATAGTTTATTTCCTTATAACAGGGGTGGGGAATGATGGCCCTTTTATAACTTGTGGACTTCAAATCCCAGAATTACTGAGCCAGTCATGCTGGGTCAGGAATTTTGGGAGTTGAAGTCCACAAATCATAAAGAAGCCATCGTACCCCATCTCTGGCTTATAATGTAATTCCTTCTTTGCTACAAAAAAGATTCAAGAAAATCCATGCTAGCTGTAATGAATAAATAAATTTCCTAGCAAGTGCACATGCATATTTCAGCTGTCTTGGCAAAAATCCTATTTGCCCCATTCTAAGGCACCAGGGACCAAAAGACAGCATAGGTGACCAGGACATACAATCACTCAACTGGGATAGGAAAACTAGTTCCACAGAGTTTTGGGGAACTATGATTGTAGAGAAGTTCAATTAAATTTTTGCATTAATCTCTAGTAGAGCAGAAAGTTAAAAAAAAGTCACTTAAAAAAAACCCCCGAACCTAGGCACCCCAAAGTGTCAAAGCCAATATTGTGTGGAACAGGATATTTACATAGTGATCGGTCCTCAGCATGAGACCATTGTTCTCCTTGAATTTGCTCACCTCATCAAAGTCAGCAATGATTTCATTGAGGAGCCTCAAGCACTCCACCCCTTCATTGTTGGCCTCCAACTCCACGTAGAATTCTGAGAAGTTGCTGATGGAAGCAAACATGACAGCCACACATTCACAGGACTGGTAATACAGTTCATCATTTCTCCGTTCCTGTGCAAGAAAGTGGGCTGCTACGTCCTTTGGCAAGATATTATGGAGAAGCCGTCGGTTGTAGGCCTGCAGCTCCTCCATCTCCTCCTTTTCTTCAGTAGCCTGAAGAGAGAGACAAGGGGGTGGTTGCAAGTTAATTTCATTTATGTGGGAAATGGGCTGGAAATAAATATGCATGGGATCTTAATAGACCGGTGTCAACAGATTCACATTTTACACTTCATTGGGTTCTAATTTTAAGCGTACACAGAAGGCCTATTACTGAAATTATTAATTCTGTCCTCAAAATTGAACGCTCAAATATTGGTGGAAGCTTCATTTTTAGTTCTGATTCAGTTTGGTGATCAGATCAATAAGAGTAGACTTCTATGAAGAAGAAATCATCAACAGATGTTCGTAAAAGCAGCAAAATTTCCAAAATTGTTGTCCTTGAGACATAATTTAATCGAGTAAACTTAATTAGTTTTTGAAAAGGACTCCCACTGAATTGCAATACTCCTCCTTTACTCAATTTCCAATATTTATGTAACACTTTTTCCACACAAATGTTCCATGCGGAATACACTTGTCGGTTTTCTTTATCTAAACTATAGGCCCACTACACTAAACTGGTGCCGATCAGCGCCCTGTAGATTACATATTCCATAGCAAGATATCTGTGATCATGAAATAAAAAAAAATCTGTATAGGTTTCCTCTGATTTGAGAATTCGAGTTCTGATTTATGAGCACAGTAGCCCAACAAAATAACAGCATGAGCAGCACGCATGCACTGATCATAAGAAGGTTCTCTAATATAATATTAAAGACAGGCATGCATGAATAAGCACCTGCAGACATACACACCTGAAGCTTCCAAAGGAAATCCAACCTCGCTGTGGATTCCACCTGCTGTGCATGTAGATATACCGCCAAGACAAAAACAGTGATGACAATAGGGGTTACAATCTTCAAAGCAACCCTGGACACATTGGAAGGACTATACAGGAAACAAAATGCAGAAATCTGAAAATTATAATGTAACAGTGACTCAAGCATAAAGAACATAATGTTTCCTATGTTGTCAAATCAAGCCTTCCAGTATTTCTCATCCCTAGAAATGTTCCCAGAGGGCTTGGAGTTCAATTTCTCCATGTTCTGAGTGTGTTCTTGTTGTGAATTATTTATGTATTTGTTTATTTGTTTAGTTGTGTGTTTGTTTATTCGTTTATTGAATTTATTTGCCACCCATCTCATAACAAAATGACTCTGGGCGACTTTAAAATCCTAACAAATGAATATTGTTAAAAGAATTAAAAATAAAAGAAATCCCAATTAAGATAAAATGTAGTTAAAAAGATGGGGAGGGAGGGAACAGGATTCCCCGGGGGTGTGTGTGTGGAGATGGGATTGCCTCATAATTCAACAACCACCTCCAAGTGATGCTCCCTCATTGGGAGCCCAAGCCATCTGACAGATCCAGGTCTTCAGGCTCCTGTGGAAGGACAGAAGGGTAAGAGCCAATCTCACCTCACGGGGTAAGACGGTCTAAAGGGCAGGAGCCAAAGGAGAGAAGGCCCTAGAATTCCTTGACCAATAGAGCCTGCAGCATGTCTCCTTTGTTGAGGTGGGCCAGTCCCAGTGGGGTGAGACAGTTCCTCAAGTAACCCATGGACCCATGGCATGCAGGGCTTTAAAGGTAATAACCAAAACCTTGAACCGCACCCAGCACCCAGTGCAGCTTGTGGAACAGCACTGTAACATGAGCCGAGGTGGCGCAGTGGTTAGAGTGCAGCACTGCAGGCTACTTCAGCTGACTGCTAGCTGCAGTTCAGCTGTTCAAATCTCACCAGGCTCAAGGTTGACTCAGCCTTCCATCCTTCTGAGGTTGGTAAAATGAGGACCCAGGACCCAGATTGTTGGGGGCAATATGCTGACTCTGTAAACCGCTTAGAGAGGGCTGTAAATGAAGCGGTGTATAAGTCTAAGTGCTATTGCTATTGCTATCCTAGGGACTCCCAAGAATTGCCTGTGCTGCCACACTTTGCACCAGTTGAAGCTTCCAAATGCTCTTCAAAGGTAGCCCCAGGTAGAGTGCATTGCAATAGCCCAGATGTGAGATGACCAGGACTTGAATGATTGAGTGCAAGGACTCCTGATCCAGGAAAAGATCAGGTGTATCCTGGTTTAAAGGGTCAATGCAACCAGCTGCAGTCCAAGTGCAGCATCTTGAACCAAGACCTCCCCTCCCTCCTTCTGCCACAGATCTGCACTAATACAAGCTTCCACAGATTCTAGATTAATTGTTAAAAAACGCAATTACATTATCCTTCATTAACTCACCATATTCCACTCTCAGTCTCATTGGCAAACATACTGAAAGAACAAGAAGGACATATTTTAGGCAAAACAAAGATCTTTCGTTTCTTTTATCCCTCATTAGCACCATCTGTGGAGATTCTCAGTCATCAGGTCAAAGTTGTCTCAAAGGTGCTTTTTCAAAAGGCAACTGGGCGGGGTTTTTTTTTTCCTCTTGAGGAAGAAAAAGAAAATGTTTCGCTTCTCATCCAAGAAGCTTCATCAGTTGTGAATGAATCGCAACTGATGAAGCTTCTTGGATGAGAAGCGATTAACACATTAACAGAAGTGTTACAGATTAACAGAGTTGGAAGGGACCTTGCAGGTCATCTAGTCCAACCCCCTGCCCAAGCAGGAGACCCTACATCTGCCTCTACCTAGGACTGAACTCACAACCTCCTGATTGTGAGGCAAGAGCTCTACCTCTAGGCCACAGCAGCTGGGCCTATTTTTTAGGTTTTCTTCTTCTTCCTCAAGCAAAAAAAAAAAAAAAAACAGTTGAGTTTGCCTTTCGAAAAATCACCTTTGAGATGATCATTAGCCCCCAGTTCTTTTTTTTTCAATTTCACATATTCTTTTCTATGACATCACTTGCATTGGTAAGAGTTTGAGTTCTGAGCCAAGTTAGCCTCATATCTTCTTTCACTAAACTGCTGTATCTTAGCCTTGTCTCCCCATTGGTAGAATGGGATACACACACTGCCCTCTTGTGAAGTGGGAAAGAAATTTAAACAAAAGGAAGTACAAGAATTGTTCTGAGCTACATGTTCCCTTTCCCCCCCCCCCAACGAAACCATCTTCTTTCTTTGCACCAAATAAATGACTACAGCCTGCTTACTTATGAGCACTGCATGTATTTCCTAGCTGGAGGGGCTCGGGCACACATGAGCACACCTCTGTCGTGTCTGGAATGTAACCAATTCACTCAACCAAACTGCATTCTTTCCCAAGCCCCATCCATCACACACAAAGCCATTCACAAATTCAACCTACTAACCATCTGGTCGAAACACAGACATGCTATGCAATATTAAAAATATGAGAAATCCTGGCCTCAGGTCTTTTTTTTTTTTTTAAGAAGAAAATCTGAATAAGGCTGGTTGAAAAACGAGATAATCCAATGAGATGCTGGAATGCAATCACATACAGGAGGCTCTGAACTCTTGTCTATCTGCCCATTAACAAAGTAACTTACGAAAAACGGAACGGAACAGGAGCAAATCTGGGATTGGGGCGGGATTGGGGCAAAATAGATTTTGGGTTTGAAAATTTGCCAGATCTAGCTAGAGGTTGTGGAAAAAATATGCAGAAAAATAATTCCCCAGAACATCCCTACGAGAGATGCATTTAAGCAGCAGAGTAGAACGTAGACTGCTTCCTTCAAAGCCACACCCATTTCTCACCCCACCCCACCCCCACACTCACCAATGACCCATAGTGAAATGTTCACAACCCACCACCAGCTTCCCAGGGGACATTCAAACATACATGCACACAAACACAACACTTTTGAACCACAAAAGAAAATAGTGACACTTCTTATGATCAGGGTTGATAAAAAGGTTGAAAATAATTTCAGAAACGTTCCCCTACCTTGTTTTTCTAGAAAGCATCCAAAGTTCCATTCGATTCAATATGCAAATAAATTAAAGAAGCATACATTTAGTACAGAGATGTAATGTGCAATGCTCCATAATAATATTCTTTCAGTTTTTCACTTTGGACACTATGGGGAGCCATAACCACTTCGAAAAAATTTGTTCTATGAGTATGGTTAACATAAGAGGTTTAATCTGTACCTTTTTGGATTTAATTTAATTTTGGATTGACTGGGAAGGATTAGAAGGAAAATTACAGAGTTAGACAAGACATCATATATCTACTCTGCTTAGGTTATGCAAATAATTCCAGTGATGTGTAAACCTAAAGATATCTATACCTAAATAGGCACAATGTATTGGTTGTGAAATATTACATTAACAAAATCCCTTTTAAGGCCAAAGTATTTCACTTAATTATTTGGAAAACATGAATCTTCATATCTATCAAACCATTATTTTATTGAGGGGTCCTAGAAGCCTGGCACTCTGACAAATCATCCATCAATAGACACATAGATATTAACAACATCTATAGACCAGGGGTGGGTTCTAACTTACCTTGCTGCCAGTTCGCTTCCTCCCGCGCTGCGTGGGTGCGCCTCATGAGCGCAGTGCCAAAAAATCCCATTTTTTTTAAAAAAAAAGCCAAAAACAAGATGGCGACTGCATGCACAGTGCCGGAAACTCGGCTTCTGCACATACTCAGAATAAAATAAATAAATAAATAAATAAATTCAAAAAAATAAAAATAATAAGATGGCGGCACCCACGGACCGGCACTGACTGAACTGGGTTGGTGACATCATCGTGACATCACCAGTAGGTTGCTACCGGTTCGGGTGAACCGGTCCGAACCAGGAGGAACCCACCCCTGCTATTGACTATGCAAAAGAGACAATCAACCAGCCCAAAAGAGAGCAAAAAGACTCCAGCACCTCTCCACCCGTAATCAGCACCCAGATCAGCATAGATTAACTCCAAGATTAATTTCAGACCAACAATCAAAGCAGCTGACACCAACAAGTTCTAACTTATGCACTGAGTACCAAACAATAAGTATTGGGGACAAAGTTTTCATGTCAAAATGTGTACCAAATTCGATGAGTTTCGAGGCAGTTGAGTACCAAGGTACCACTAGTTTGGTGGATTGGGAATCCATATTAATTCAATTAATTCCACTTCCTTGTTTTCCACATAACCATCATCCTCTATAAGGGTAATAGTAGCAACTTCCCCCCCAACCCCCGAATGAACTTGTAACTAAGTGTGGTAAGACCTCTTTTCTCAAATCTCTGTGAGGGGAGGGAATGATTAGCCCAAAATCACCAAGGAAGCTTCTATAGTTGAGGGTAGAGTAGAATATGCCATTCCTAGTACACCTTAACTATTACACCACACTGGATTGCCGTAGAAGAATTGGGCTCCCTGGATCTGGAAGCAAGTGCACCTAAGCTGTGCTTGGCTGTCCTAAAAGTTTCCCATCAGCCATAAATAGTATGCTAAGTAGTGAGTCCTATCTATTATGAGGACCCAGATTGTTGGGGGCAATTATGCTGACTCTGGTAAACCGCTTAGGGAGGGCTGTAAAGCACTGTGAAGCGGTATGTAAGTCTAAGTGCTATTGCTATTAAAGGAGCTTTCAGAACAAAAGTTAATAAGTAGCAAAATGCAGCTCCAACATTTATTTCTTAAAAAAGATGTGCTTATTTACTTCACCTTATTCCTGACATCTTGATTGTGAGGTGATGCAAGTAATTGCTTCAAAGTGCTCTAATTTAGCCTGCTCAAAATTCCTGGCACTGTAAAATGTCTAAAAGAGGGTTTGTTTTCAGATTACTCCTTCAAACGACTGCTTCTAATTTGCCATCGATTTTCTCTTATAGGAAGAGAAAAACCATGTTCAGGTGGATTATCTCAGCAAAGCAATTAAAAACACGAAACCCTCCCCCTTCTGTGATTCAGGCTGAGAAAGTTTTTACTTTCTTTTTTTTTGGATGCATTACTCATTTACCGAGTTCAATCAAAATGGCTATTCAGGGTATTTTAAGGGCATTACGAAAATAATAAAACATTACTGGGTTAATAATACGGTAACAGCGGGGTAGCTAATCATCAAAGGAATCAAAATTCTGCAGAGCAGGAAGCCAGCTCTAATGAGTCACTAGTCAAATTAATGAGTCATTAGCACATCCAGGCAACACAATCCAGTGTGTGTGCTATTTGAAAGTAAGCCCCTCTGTGTTGAAGAAGGTTTATTCCCAAGAACTGCACATTGAGAAGGCATCTTTGCGATCACTTAATGTCGATCTTAAAGAAATCCTGCAAGCCCAGATTTGCCCCGAGAATTACATTTTCCACCTCTAGTATCAATGCTGAATTCTTGTATGCCTGGCATTGGAAATTTTGGCTGATCCGAGTAAGATTTATGGGAACAGGCCAGCGGTGAAAGGCTACCGGTTCGGCCTGGTTCGGGCGTACCGGTAGCGGTGGCCACCGGTGGTTTGGAGAACCGGTAGCGGCAGCAGCACGAGGCTCCGCCCACCCGCCGGGACGTCGCCATTTTTTTAACTCTCTGCGCATACGCAAAGCCTTCTGCGCACGCTTCCGAACTGGTAGGGAAGGGAAGTAGATTTCACTGCTGGAATAGGTCTTCCTATATGGTGCCCTTGGACAAAAAACTGAGACCCCATCCTGCCTATTCAGAGCTGGTTTGAGAGTGGAGTGAGATAGATCCAACTGATCAGCCTCACTCCAAAGAACTTCCTGTCGATATTACATGGAGCAATGGAAATGCAACCATTTGGCAGGGATTCCTGCACCATTGCTGCTACAGCACCATTAGATATTGGTTTCTTAATTGGATGCCGGATGCAGCTGTGTCAGCTTAATCAAATGTTAGACATGGGGCAGCTGTAGTTAACTGTCTGTATATTGGCAAAAACTTCACCTTAGGACCAGCAGCCGTGAAGGTCAAGCTGTATTTAAAAAGACCACTTAACCATGAATAGTTCATCTTTTGGAGCTTAACTTGAAAATCCATCCTTCCTTCCTTCCTTCCTTCCTTCCTTCCTTCCTTCCTTCCTTCCTTCCTTCCTTCCTTCCTTCCTTCCTTCCTTCCTTCCTTCCTCCCTCCCTCCCTCCCTCCCTCTCTCCTACTGAAGCCAGCCACCAAGCTACCACCAGCCTTGTCACGCTGCTTAAATTTAAATGGGAAGAAATTAATCCTCAAATGGGAAAACAAGCCTTCTGTAGCTAAGCGCTGGAAGCTATCCCACACACCAATCTTCCATCACTTCACTGAAAGAAGAATGGAAGGAGTGGCCCTTATTTTTCACAACAAATTTATATTCTAACAACTTGATTCCTGGAGGCACTTCAAACCCGAGGGAGGTACCCTTTATGATATCACAGTGGTTCTCAGCTTTTTCTTCACCCCAGATTCCTTTAAATACCTTTTGTGGCCACAGATCACTAAGACTTAACTCAAGATTTAAAGCACTAGACTGCATCAAATATTTACAGACCCCCTGTGACAACATCGCAACCCCCAGGAGTCTGGGAACCACAGGTTGAGAACCACTGCAATATCATATACAAGATGGGAAAGGGATTTATGGCAGGGATGTAAGGCTAGAGAATAATTACTTCTCCTGTTCTGCATCTCTTACGTTCGTTATTTCTCTTCACATATTTCTTTCTTATGCCTTCCCATGATACCATGCCCACATAAGGACACTGATGACATTCCCCATGGGTCATGGGACTTTCCATCCTTAGGTGGCAAGCATCCGAAGAATCATGCTGGAGCAGTGCATGATATGGTCTCATATATATTGCCCCATCCCCACACTTAGTTGCTCTTGGTTACTGATCTGCATGGGATATGGCCTCCCATAAATATTGTCCTATGTGCAACAGGAGAGCCACCTGCAACATCCTATTCAGGTGGCTGCTTGGATCTCCTTCGCCACTTGGGGTTGGCCTATATCTACTGCAGATTTGTTTGAAAAGCTGCACATGACATTTGCCTGTGAACTGATGAGATATACCTCTAAAAACCAATTAATAAGTTTGTAGTCTGCCTGCAATCCATACAGCAGTACAGAGTTCTTCCCTTAGCAAAGCCTTACTGCACAGCTTTCCCAACAGTTCCCCAAGCCAATGATAGCCATTACCTTCCAAAACACAAGAGCCAGACTACCAAAGTGTTTACTTGCTAGGCCAATGGGAACGCCATTCCCCTGGAGAGAGCTGCAGTTGTGCCACACTTGATTCTAGGACATTTAGGATTTCCCTCTATCCTTTCCATGCTCCCTTCCTTTGCCTCTGCTCCTCAGGTGGAAATGGCAGGCCAAGGCTGCCCCAATATCCTGGAGATTCTCAGCATGGTGTGAGGCAAATCAAGATTTAGCTCCAGACTGACTATTATTTTGTGTATCCTCCTTACCGCCTGTGAGAACTTGGAGATATATTTGCATTTATTTGTATCCTGCCTTTATTATTTTTTTACAAATAACTCAAGGCAGCAAACATATCCAACATACCTTCCTCCTACTATTTCCCCCCAAAACAACCCTGTGAGGTGGGTTGGGCTAAGATACTGCTGAAATATATTGGATCATGCCATCAACTTGGAATGTGAAGTGATAAACCCGGTTCTAAACTATTCCATTTCAGATGGCAACACTTCTTCTTATGTTAAAAAAAATTATAATAATTTTCTAAGATGTGTGGATTTTATACACATTTTGTTTTTTAAAAATGGAAAGTGTTCAGTCATACATGTCAAATGAAGTGGTCCAGATTAAAATATATCAATTCACATGGCTGTTCAGGAAAATTTCACCAACCATGGCCACTTTTCCCTCCCCCCCCGCCATCCCCCCCTGGATTCTTTATGTTTACCTACATGGCGTTGGCTGTAACCAGAAGGTCTGCGTTATCGAAGAGGGTAAGGCCTGGCACTTCCACAATGAGGACATATATAAATTCAATAATCAACATCAAAATGAGTTTCCCGATGCAGCTGATCTGAAGGAACACGGAGCAGGCCAGGAGGGTCAGTAAAACACTGTAGGTAAAGTACTGTGTGTGGGAAGAGGTGGGGAGGAGGGGAATGAAAACAAGAACAAGAGAAAACAATTTCCGTAAACCAAAGGTCAAATTAGCAGATTTACAAAACATGGTTAAAAAGGAATAATATCTTAGATGCAAATTAAGATTCCTCAGTTTCAAGGCTCTCCATCCTGAGGCCAGCACAGGCTAACAAACTTAGTTTCCAGGAGGCCTGGGCAAACAGGAGTTCACCGGACTTGTAAGACGCTTTCCCTGACAACTCAGTGATCATGGAGCTCACTCTCTTCACCTGCCCTCATATACCCCATTCTATAAACAAGGCATCAACTTCCAGCATATTCAATTGGATAGATGACAAACGGTGCTGACGATACCCAGAATATGGTGCCTTTTTCTTTTTTTTCCATTGCTAATGGAGGAACTGACACTAAGATTGTTTTTGAAATGATTTCTAAAACTAAATAGCATTTTACAACTGCAAATGACTACATAGACAAACAGAACATAAACACATTTTAGGCCCCAGGGGAAAAAAAAAAACAAGTTTAGCGGTTTATGTAATCATTTTTTTTCATGTCAAATTGCTCTCCAATAATATGCAGTGTTAGCCCACATTCCCAGTGTTATGAAGAAATATCAGATACATTCTTCAGTGTCAAAAAAGAGACATTTCGTGTGTGCGCGCATGCTCGCTATGCGCACACACCCTTTGCACGATTTTGCTTCCGCGCATGCGTGGAAATCTCGTGAGGGGACGCGCGCGCGATTTTGGTGATTTTTTGCTTCCGCGCATGCACGGAAGCGAAATCTTGCTGAAATCTCGCATGCACGCGCGTCCCCTCGTGAGATTTTGGCGCGATTTTGCTTCCGCGCATGCGCAGAAGCAAAAAATTGCCGAAAAAAATGCGAAAAAAGATGGCGGCTCCTAGGGATTGGCAACCGACCGCACTGGGTCGGTAACCTCTTGATGACATCACCAGCCTGCCGCTACCAGTGCGATAGAGTGGACCGCACCGGTAGGAACCCACCACTGATACATACCCTTATTCTTTTTGGCAGGACTCATGTCCAAGAAAGTGTTTGGAGAGCTGCAATCTTTGTATTCATAGGAGAAGGTCCACAGAGGCCTTGCTGAATCTCCCCTCCCATGGTGAGCTCCTCCTCCCGCCTACCCCCAACAACAGTTTCTGCAGGCTGAGACACATAGAGAAACCTCTACACAGTTCATTTGGAAAAGCATACTGATTTAAGGTTGTGGGTTCCGGAATGGGACTGCCTAGCAATTGATTGTGTTCTTGAAAGTTACTCAATAATCTCATCTTGCGTTATGAATGCATTAAATTTTATATAAAAGAGTGTGTGTCCTACCACTTAGCAAAGCTCCAAGTTCATTGCATAGAAAGTGGCAATTCGGAAAGGAGCTATGCTAATGCTTTCCCTGTGGTGTCCTAATTTTACAAGGCAAAGTCCGATTACATGCGGGAACATTCTGAAATAAGATTATTCACTCCTCATCCTGAAGGAGATTTCATGTCATCATTGTAGGGAACATGAAGAATTCTTCCTAAAGAGCGTACAGAGGGATTAAGAGTTGAGTGGCAGACAAAAGTACAAAAACCCAAGCCCTGTTTCAACAAAGGATTCTACGGAGCAGATTATGCCATTTTAGTAGACTATATTGATAAAGTCAGAGAGAAAAACCAATACAATAAGGAAGACCCCCAACAGGATGTTACGCCATTTTTACCCAAAACAAAGGCACCCACATTACAGCACAAAGTAAATACCTCTGGAAAGTTACAGTTTGGTTGGGAAGTAGCACAGAATCCTTCTGTGGTTTCCAGGCTATAATTGGAATCCCTAATATGGCACAAATTCACCTCAGGAGGAGTGAGATTATGCTCTGCAGCTACACAGTCGAGAAGGTCCACAGTACTACAGGTGAACTGGTGGAAAACAAGAGATAAACATCAAACAAAGACAAATCCAAGGAGAAAACTAATCAAAGGAACATTCTTTGTACTTCACAGTGTATACATATCTTCAGGAGTAGTTCTTTATACCAATGCATATGCCTATAGTGTTAAAATCTAGGTTTCTCCGTTGAAGATTGTGGAGAGCTTAAGAACAAACAAAAGGATATATTTCCTCCCACACCGCATGGTCAGATGGTACTTGCTGACATAAACGTGACAATTTATATGATTTTAAACAGGGGATAGAGAGGTTTATGGAGGATTGATACATATCTATAAGTTTGTAAGGAAATATTCTTCTAAAATCTAATTACATGTCGGTTACAAAAGAGATAGAATAGCCTGTAATATACTGTATAGCTTGTAGTGATATACTCTAACAAACAGTTTGGGGCAAGTAAGGAAGGTATGTACAAAGTAAAATTTATTTTTTTCTTTATTAAATATTAAACCTAATCGAATTAAATACACTGTGTACGATTATTCTATATTTTTTATATGAATAATTACCAATCCACAGCAACATTTTGAAAATGTTGGCCTTGCTCTTCAGCTTCTGCAGTACTAATAATTCACACTAAAGTTCAATCTCAAAAGGGAAATGTAACATACCATATTGGCAAAGGCTGAGAGGAAAACCAATACAATAGTGAAGACCCCAACTAGGGTGTTATTGGTCTTGGACTGAACAATCTTCCGTGAAAAAGTCTGGAGTGGACCTGGAAACAGCTGTATAGAGGGAGAAAATAAGATATTTAAAACTATGATTTTATGCAAATATATGGTGTAGAAAGTTAGCACCCATCCCTCTCCTAGAAAAATGAAATATTCTAGGAAATATTAAAAAGGCAGAATATTTCCCCTAAAAGAGAAATAAAAATTTTAAAGGAAACAGAAACAAAAGACCGCAGCTCCCTGCCCCCAGCAGATATTTTGGTGCCAGTTTATCTATAAGACAAAAGACTGGGCCAGTCTACCTACAAAACAAAAGACCTCAGCTCCAGGATGATGGGATTATCCTTCAGGGCAAAGCCATTCAGCCACAATAGGAAATTGCCCTTCATTGCATCACCCAGCAAGATTCAACCAAGCCTGGGACACAGATAGCCTACAAAGTTAGCTAAGACCCCCGCCCCCTGGGAGTCTGACAGCCAATAGGATACATTTCTTCCACAGGAACAGGAAACTCAAAGGAAAGGCCCAAGAGAGGGTATAAATACATCTCTCTCTCTCTCCTCCATGTGGTCAGCTACCCAGGACTTCAAACCCATGTGGTCCTCTCCACCATTAAAACCATCCTTCCAAGCAGTCTCCATGTTTCCAGTGTCTTTCTCCCCACTTAGAACTGAACCCAGATGGACATTTCTTCCAACAATGGCAGGCTGAAGTGCTACAGGCATTAATGTTTAATTGCCCAAGAATGAATTAATGGCCAACTGTTTCTCCCTACGTTGATGTAATTTTTGCAGCGGGAATATATAATTGCTGAATAACTATAACTTGTTATATTGACTTCATTCTCCCTGGTAGTTATAACAGACTTTAGGTTAAAATCAGAGAATGGCATCTAAAATTAGGAATGATTTATGATCCGATCCACCCTTATTTTCCCTATGTCAAGGGTAGGCAAAATTGGCTCTTCTATGACTCATGGACTTCAACTCCCAGAATTCCTGAGCTAGCATGATTGGCTCAGAAATTCTGGGAGTTGAAGTCCATGAGTCATAGAAGAGCCAACTTTGCCTATCCTGCCCTATGTGATCAAAGCCTAATCCGAGAAAGTTACCGTATTTTTCGGAGTATAAGACGCACCTTAGTTTTGGGGGAGGAAAATAGGGGAAAACAATCTGCCTACCAGGTATTCATCTGGCTAGCATCCTTAGTCTGGTCAGCTTCAGCACATTATTTTATCCCCTGGTTAGGACTTTAAAAAACCTTCTTCTGAGAGAGTAACAATGAAAGAGCCTGCAAGCCAGTAAGAGCTGGGAAGATAGTTAGCACCTGGTTAGGGCTAGAAAAAAAACTTATTCGGAGCAAGTAGAGCAATGAAAAAAAATTCTGCAAAAACTTAGGGCTGGAAAAACATTCTTTGGAGAGAGTAACAATGAAAAAGCCTGCAAGGTAAGAGCTGGGAAGATCTGTTAGCACCTAGTTAGGGCTGGAAAAAAAGCTGCATTCGAAGTATAAGACGCACCCAAATTTTCAGCCACTTTTAGGGAGGAAAAAGGTGCGTCTTATACTCCAAAAAATACGGTATATCAACTTAAATATGCTTACAAAATCTTCAGCATTCTGTTCTGTTTCCAAGTTGTAAACTACAGTATTTAAACTTTTCTTATATAAAAAGGGTTAAGGAAGATCAAGGTTAGGTGGACAACAAATGCAAACAAAATAGTCAATTGATGATATGAATGCTGACAAATGAAAACGTCCTAAAACCCCAGAAATATCTTTGGCGCACAACAAGCAAACTACAATTAAATCTGATCATCCTAAAAACTGATGGATGCGTTATCAAAGATACAAAAGTGGCCCGATAGTTATCAATATTATCTTGAATAAATAAAGTTCAAAGAATGTTGACAAATGAATTTGGGCACCCGGAAATGTGTGTGTGCTGAGGTTCTTATCCTGGCATGCCCACAAAGTCCTTTTCTCCTTTATTTCTTCCTCTTCCTCTCCCCCACTTCTCTCTTTCTCTTACTATCACTAGGTTTTTGTTTGGTGTTAAATGTTTTTTTTCCCCCTTCAACTCTCCCACACACATTTTTAATGTCACAAATCCATGGAGACCAAACAGATACTTTAGGCTCAGAATGCAAATGCAGAAATTCTATAGAAGTTAAAAGCCTCCCTGCCGGGGGTTAATTTCAACTTATCATAGTCCTCTCCACTGCCATTCCTAGAGAAAAACCCGGAAACAAAAGAGAAACAGCAGCTCCCATATCCATCACTATTATTTCATCAACTAGCTGCTAAGCAAATTTATTTAAAAAAACAAAAGGGGGGGGGCAACCCAATTAGTCTTTTAGTAATGACTAACAATGTTCCCTGTAAGAAAAAAAACGGTGCGCGGCGTTCTCGTTTCATCTGCGCGGCCGCGCATGCGCACAGCCTCTCCCATTAGGAAATGCCGGCAGGAAGTTAGAAACTTCCGCGCGGCGTTCTATCATCATGTGCGCGGCCGCGCGGGCGCACACCTTAGAGGGAACAGTGATGACTAACCCATCAACCTCCCCCTTTTTGCACTTAGAGAATGACTTTCACTTCCTTGAAACTCTTTTGATGATAGGAAACATGGATTTGCCTGGCAACTCTTGCAAAAAGAGAGAGAAGGGAACAATCCACGGCAATGTTGATTATTTTAAAGTTGCTACCCTCCCCGGCGCCGAATACAAAGAATTCCTCTGTGTTTTCTAGCATAGGCAAAGGAATGGATTGGAAAGGAGGAGACATAAAAGAACGTGGTATAAGACACAGCAAAATGCAGTATCATATTGCTAATGATGATGATGAAGATGGTGATAATCGAAACAACAATATTTGACAACGCTCTTGTGGTTAAACTAAGAGTATAAGCACAACAGCAACTCTTACTGTTATGGATGAATCACAGTGAAATAGCCACTCCATTTTATATTGGCAGAAATAAACGATGCACCGCATTGAAAACAAAATTACAGGCAATCCTCAACGTACGACCATGTGTTTAGAAATCGTTCAAAGTAAAGACAGTGCTGAAAAAAGTCCGTTCCTTGCACTTATGACCATCACCCTCCCCATATTTACGTGATCTCAATTTGGGCAACCAACTCACATGTATGACCCACCGCAATGTCCTGTGGTCAAGTTATCATGATTTGTGCCTTTTTTGTTGTTGATTTCTGGCAAAAAGTTGCCATTTTGAAGAACGGGTTTGCATTTAAAACCAGGGTGTTTGCTTAATGACCCTGGTGAGTGATTCGCTTAACAACCATCGTAAAAAGGTCGCAAAATTGTGTCTGATTTGATTTACAACTGCAATGATCTATGATGAAAATTCCAGTCCCACCTGTAGTCATAAGTCAAGGACCACTTGAATTATCAGCACTTTTTATTATAAGTACTGATACCTCCCTTAAGTGCAGGAGTATTGTAGAAAGTTACCACTCACCCCTCTCCTAGAAGAATGAAATATTCTAGGACCGTGATGGCAAACCTATGGCACGCGTGCCACAGGTGGCATGCGGAGCCATATCTGAGGGCACGCAAGGCGTTGCCCTATGTCAGCTCCAGCACGCATATGCGCGCTGGCGAGTTGATTTTTGGCCTTCTGAGGATGGGGGTAGTCTGTTTTCGCCCTCCCCAGGCTTCAGGAAAGCCTCCGGAGCCTGTGGATGGCGAAAAACGGACCCAATAGGCCTACCAGAAGTTCAGAAACAAACTTCTGGTAGGCCCGTTGGGCCTGTTTTTCACCCTCCCCAGGCTATAGAGACTTTCCTGAAGCCTGAGGAGGATGAAAAATGGCCCAATGGGCCTACTGGAAGTCCAGAGGCTTCAGTGAGACCTGCGCGCATGTCAATGACTTGCGAATTCAATGACTTCATGATGTGGAAAGGACTGCTCTTTAGACTCTGAAACAAGTCAAATATGAAATACAGATAGTCCTAGTCTTACAACAGTTCATTTAGTGGCCATTCAAAGTTACAACGGCACGGAAAAAAGTGACTTATGACCATTCTTCACACTTACGACCATTGCAGCATCTCCATGGTCAAGTGATCAAAATTCAGATGCTTGGAAACTGGATGAAATCTATCAAAGCTATAGTATCCTGATATTGTGTGATCCCCTTTCCTCTGACAAGGAAGGTCAATGGGGAAGCCAGATTCACTTATCAACTGTGTTACAGAATTAACAACTGCAGAGATTCATTTAACAACTGTGGCAAGAAAGGCCGTAAAATGGGGCAAAACTCACTTAACAACTATCATCTCATTTAGCAACAGAACTGTTGGGACTCAATTGTGGTCATAAGTTGAAGATTACCTGTAATGGGTTTTTTTAAATAAAGAAATAAAAAAATAAATGGTGGTATATTTATGATTCATGCTGACTGATGGACATTTGAAAACATAATACTTTAAACCTGGAAAAGAGATCACTCTTCGTATCTATCCAAGAACCTAACTGCCTGTCATTTGATCATTTGGTAAGAATTTTTTTCAAAATTGTATAATGGAGCAAAATAGCCTAGATAGGAAGTATAAAAACAAAGTCTTCATATCAATGAAGGAGAAATATAATGTCATGAAGCAGTAGACCTTGCAGAGAACAATAATAATTTAGGATGGAAATGTTTAATGGGAAAGGTTAAGTGGCCATCAATGCGTTCTGAGATTTGGCACTGATGGATTTAAAGATATGGAAAAATATGCAAGAAGAAGGAAAAGCAAAGGGCCATGAAGACAATAAGCCATGAGTTTGCAAGAGTGGGGCAGGGGAAATGGGTCATTGTCTCAGAAATGCAGGAGTTGTTTCAGAGTGGGTCACCATCAGGACTGTCTACATCAAAATGCTTTTGGATAACAGTTCAGAGTCTAAGCATTTAAGTTAGCAT
This sequence comes from Diadophis punctatus similis, assembly GCA_023053685.1. Taxonomy (NCBI): domain Eukaryota; kingdom Metazoa; phylum Chordata; class Lepidosauria; order Squamata; family Dipsadidae; genus Diadophis; species Diadophis punctatus. The sequence goes on along the minus strand of JALIGW010000001.1, from coordinate 213,446,296 downwards.
GCCAAGGAGCTGGAGAGTTCATAATTTTAACTGCTAGATTTGTCATCGGGTCTTTCATTAGCCAATGTTAGCCAAAGTTAATAGTTTCTTACTGACTTTTTTCTTCTTGTAAAGAAAATAAGAATATTTCTGTTGTGGCTGTGTTTTGTACAGCAGACAAAAGGGGAAGGGACTGATGGGGCCAGTCAAGGATATACGGCGCCTCAGGCTATATTGACTGATGGCATCATCAGATGCAAAGATTTGTATTTTTGGAACATTTTGGAAGGAAGGGTGCCTTTAGTGACCTTCAGGCTAAAGTCAACTGCCTACTTGGCTTTAGCCTGAAGTCTGTCATGATGATGGATGATACACAGACACATATATCTATTTATTGCTTGTGTAAACATACAATTTTGGGCTTTATCAAACCAACCAAACGTATGCTGCATGCAACAATGATAATAATGTGATATAAAATTTAAAACGCCTGGAAATCTATATTATGCATAAAACAATTCCAAATTTGACCAACTTGCTTTATTAAAGCCTTCTATCTGGACTGTCAGTTTAAAAAAAGGTCAAATATTGGTAAACAATGCATATCAGCAATGGTGCAAACCAGAGGTTTATCTTTCCAATACTGTATATTTATGTTGGCCATTCCCCGTGCACAGTTCTAAGTATCCTGATAAATGCCAAATGTAAACAAGAAAAGAAATTATTGAAACACAATCTTTATACACAATGAAGTTATATTAAAAATCCTATGGATTTCAGCCCCAAATATGGCAACAGTAGAACAATACCAAACCATGTGAATTGATGGACGTTGCTTCTAACCTATCAGACATTCACTGAAAAAATACTGTTCTCATATTTGAAGAATAGTATTTCCTATTGTCTTCATTTCATTTTAAGATCGAGAGCAATTTCCAATTTTAAAATCAACTTTCTATTAATTTACAAGTACGGGACATATAAACTCCTATCACTTTAATATTTTCTTGTTTTTCAACATAACTTTCACCCCACAAAAGCCATCTGAAAAACTGCTGCTGAGCTGTGATGGGAAAATTTATTAAGTACTTGGGGAATAATTATATTAACATATTTAATTAATTAAATTATCTTTAAAATTAATCAAAATCTAACTCTTGACTTCCTCCACTGCTTTCCTATTGTTCCTCTTTTTGAAATATGGTTCCTAATACGTTAGTCCCAAGTGTAGCCCTTTTCCATCCAGAATCTTGTTTTAGAGTTTTAAGAATAATTGATTGAAACAGTGCATCTGGAATCAACTTACCTTTACACAGGAGTAAATGACCGAAACAAATACTAGTGTGGTCAATATCACAAAACAGGATAGGTAAAACGCCAGCATGAACACTGAGCTGAAACCAGAAAACAAAGTCAGGTGGGTCTACAGCTTGCATTATCCATAAATCATACCAAATCTCTATTATCATCCTAGATCAGCATAAGGTGGGTGGGGTGCAATCAATTAAATAGCACAGAAGATACATTAGAAACTAAAAATAAGAAAAATAAATAAAAATTCAAAAAACTAAAACATATTAAAACAGAAAGTATATGTATACATGTATGTCTAAAAGGTATCTCAAAGGAGCGGTGGGAGCATTAGAAGGGTAAGGAAGCATAAAAAGTTCAAATTATATAGTACTCTAATAGGCAAACTAGATGCCCATTAAGTTTAATTGATGGCACAGGTCATCATCCAATGAATTTTGAGCACTGCTGTGCAGAACCTGGCAACAATGCATGTAAGCAGCAGGGAGGTGTGGAATTGTCCTGTATGCCTTGGGTATTTAGGCAGTAATGGTCACCACACTGGTCACCACACACCACACACCACACCATCACACACCACACTGGTCACCACACTATTAAAAAGACATTGAAGCTCTAGAGAAAGTGCAGAGGAGAGCAACCAGGATGATTAAGGGGACTGGAAACTAAAACATACGAAGAGCGGTTGCAGGAACTGAGCTTGGCCAGTCTGACGAAGAGAATGACCAGGAGGGACATGATAACAGTGTTCCAATACTTGAGGGGCTGCCACAGAGAGGAGGGGATTAGGCTGTTTTCCAAAGTACCAGAAGGCCGGACCAGGAATAATGGATGGAAACTGACCAAAGAGAGATTCAATCTGGAAATAAGGAGGAACTTTCTGACAGTGAGAGCGATTAACCAGTGGAACAGCTTGCCTGTGGAGGTTGTGAGAGCTCCAACACTTGAGACTTTCAAAAGGAGATTGGACTGCCACTTAGCCGAAATGGTGTAGGGACTCCTGCTTTAGCGGGGAGTTGGACTAGATGACCTACTAGGTTCCTTCCAACTCTAATAATAATCTAATCTAAGAGATGAGACTAGTATGGATAGCTCTATAATATAGGCATTGGAGAAGCATCTGCTTTGTTGTTTCTGTGTTTTCTGAATCACAAAGTCATTGTCTCTTCAGGTAAGGAATTTTCTTGTATCGGCCTTCACGGACAACTGCATTATATCATGCCAGGGTACCAGCCCCTCCAGTGTTTAGAGATTTCAAGTTTAGATATGTGGGAAGGCAGCGCCCCTCTTGGATTCTCTGGCAATAAAGGTTAGATCCAACTGGCATTCTGTATCTGCTACATATTGTTTAATGAATACTTCTGCTTGAGCAGAAGACCTCTCGAGAAACCCAAGGATGAGATTTTAGTTGCCACTGCCTGATTTCCATGTGGATTGAAAATCATGGGAAAAGGACTAATGGTTGAGTATGGTCACCCACACTCTCGCCTCCACTTTCATGAAGCCTGTTTCTAGTTGCAAGGTGGCATTAGACACACAATTTGAGTCTGGAAGGGCTCCTTTTAAAAATTTCAATTATACAAGTTCTAATGGTGCAAAATTGGAGAAAAGGGCCTAGCTGGGCACTATACAGAAGTTGTAGCATTGACTTGGCTTCTAATAATGTGAATGTTGCTGGTATATATGAGGGTGAGTTAAAAAGTAATTCCATTTTCTTTAGGACAGGTATAATTACCAACACAGGAACATGTAGCATACATCAAAATGAAGCTGGTCCTCTGTAGATCACATCCCTACTTCTCAACATAGTCACCGTTTCTCTCAATAGCAATGTTCCACCTTCGAATGAGAGCATGTATCCCTGCCTCGTAAAATTTTGTTGACTGTTCTTTGAGCCACTTCTTCACTGCAGTTTTCACTTCCTCGTCACTGGAATAATGTTTGCCTCTCAAACCTTCTTTCATGGGGCTGAAGAGATGACAGTCTGAAGCTCCATGAAAGAGGGTAGAATACTTTATTTGGCCAAGTGTGATTAGACTCTCAAGGAATTTGTCTCTGGTGCAGAAGCTCTCAGTGTACATGCAAAACAACAGAGATTTATTTATTTATTTATTTATTTATTTATTTATTTATTTATTTATTTATTTATTTATTTATTTATTTATTTATTTATTTATTTATTTATTTATTATTGTTCTTATATGCCGCCCAACTCCCGAGGGACTCAGGGCGGCATACAATATATTACAAGAACAATTTAAAAAATGATAATAATGGATTAAAATACTTACAAAAATTAAAACACACCATCATTTATACATGGGGGATTGATATCTGTTTCACCCCGCCTGCAGAAAGAGCCATGTTTTAACGGCTTTACAGAAGGCCAGTAGGGTGGGGATAGTCTGGATCTCTGGAGTAAGTTGGTTCCAGAGAGAAGGAGCTCCCACAGAGAAGGCTCTCCCCCGCGGTCCCGCCAACTGGCATTGCTTGGTTGATGGGACCTGGAGGAGACCAACTCTATGGGACCTAACCGGTCGTAGGGAGGTATGCGGTAGGATGCGGTCCCGAAGGTAACCTGGCCCTGAGCCATGTAGGGTGGAGAAGAGGTGTTACGTGGGTGTATCTTGGGACACCCACTACAGCTCGCGCAGCTGCATTTTGCACCAGTTGCAGTCTCCGGATACTCTTTAAGGGTAGCCCCATGTAGAGCGTGTTACAGTAGTCCAGCCGTGAAGTGATGAGGGCATGAGTGACCGTGAGTAAGGCCTCCCTCTCCAGGTAGGGACGCAATTGGTGCACTAGGCGAACCTGTGCAAAGGTCCCCCTAGCCACAGCTGCCAGATGTTGATCCAATTTTAGCTGCGGGTCTAGGAGGACCCCCAAATTGCGAACCCGTTCCGAGGGAGTTAATTTCTCTTCCCCAAGAACCAAGGAGGGGCAATCGACATAATCCCTAGGAGACAATATCCATAGCCACTCGGTCTTGTCAGGGTTGAGCTTGAGCCTGTTCATTCCCATCCAGAACCTAACATCGTCCAGGCATCGGCACATTACATCCACTGCTTCCCTAAATTGAGACGGGGTGGAGATGTACAACTGGGTATCATCAGCATTCTGTTGGAACCTCACTCCATGTCATCGGATGATCTCAATAATCATCACAATAATGATAGCAATAAGAGAGGAGGGTAGAGGAGATGGGAAAGATAATATTACTATTACAGTGACCATATTTTGTCCTACAGAATTAAAGGATAGCAGATGAGCTCTTCTGTGCATTTTCAGCAACTTAGTCCACGTGACCTTCCTACTGCTGACAGAACGACAGACTAGCCCAGGTATCTGAAAGAGGAGACCTGCTTGATCTTGTGTCCATTTATGCTCCAAGAGTGGCTCTTGGGGTTTTTGGCTAATGCCATGATTTTAATTTTCAGGTAACTGAATTCTAGCTGGTTCTTCTTGCAGTACTGTGCTAATGCTCTCAGTGCTTTCTTTTAAAGGCTAATAGGTGTTTTTGAAAGTGTTACAGCTTTTGGGATGCCCCCCTTTGCTTCTCTTGGTCAAACACTTTTTCTACCCATCCGTCTTCATCCACGCTCTCTACCTATTTCCAATACCCCAATCTTCTCTATCTCTGTTAGCTTTACTCAGCACTCAAGTTTCTTCAGAACTGCATTATATTTTTAGGCTCAGAAATGTGGAGTTCTTGGTGCTCTCTGAGCTTGGTTGTTTTCTTCCAGATGTTTCATTTTCCAATAGTCAAGCTCAGAGACCTCCACAGTTCAACTCTAAGCTACAGATGTTATCCCATATTAGTAAGGTTCAGAGAAAAATGGCTTTCTTTAATAACCTGCCTCTTGTTTAATCTCATGCAATGACTTGGATACTGATCAAACAAAATTTTCTACCACAAAGCATAACAAAAAGGGACTATTCAAAAGAATGTTTTGTGTCTCTGCGCCCAACAAACCTAACCCTGTTTCCAGTTCCTGTTTTGAATTCTCCAATGTACACTTGAAGTCCACGTTCATGTGGATCTACAATTCCTTGCTTTACCAGAAGTTCCATTTTAATGATGGGATGGGAGATTTTCTACTATAAGTTCACCCTCAAAACATTTTCAAAGAAGGACCACTTAGGAAACTAGGTTGGGGGAAAAAGTATTTCAGACTTTCTCTGTGATATAGTCCTCCCCTACCCCAGTGGTGAAATCCAATTTTTTTTACTACCGGTTCTGTGGGTGTGGCTTGGTAGGTGTGGTGTGGCTTGGTGGGTGTGGTGTGGCTTGGTGGGTGTGGTGTGGCTTGGTGGATGTGGTGTGGCTTGGTGGGCGTGGCTTGGTGGGATTGGCAGAGGAAGGATACTGCAAAATCTCCATTCCCTCCCCACTCCTGGGGGAAGGATATTGCAAAATCTCCATTCCCACTCCATTCTGGGGCCAGCCAGAGGTGGTATTTTCCGGTTCTCTGAACTACTCAAAATTTCCACTACCGGTTCTCCAGAACCTGTTAGAATCTGCTGGATTTCACCCCAACCCTACCCCCACAATTGCCTTCCTCTGGTATCCTCAATTTCCTTGAGATACGAATAGCAACTTTATAATTCAGGTAATAACTCCACCTTCAACACAGCTTCTCTAGCACAGCTCAGCTAGGTGCAGCAATCTTCAGTTTAAAAGAGAAACAAAGGGGATTTGATCCAAAGAGAGGAGAAGGGAAAGACTTTCACATAAATTCTATAATGTAATTAAGAGAATGGGAAAACTCATTTGCTGGATTTCTTAATCAGCAAGAATCAGGTTGGGAACGTCAATACCATTCTCCTTGGTATTTTATATACTTTCCATTACAGAGGTGTCTGCAGCAAGAAACAAACCAGGGGTACAAAGCCCTTCAGTTGCTGCTGAACTACAATGACCCATAAGCCCAGCAGTTTGATAAATGGCAGGGGATACTAAGGATAATAATTCAACCACACATTTTGAAGTATCGTAGAGGCAAGAAACTTGCCTTTATATATCCCATTAGACAATATTTTATTGCGGTATCTTGCTGATATCATGTACACATTCTTTATAGCACACACAATATTGGGTAAGCTGTCAATATTCCTATTTCTCTATCATTCCTCCTTGTTTCCTTACTCTGAAAAAAATGCCTATAGAAAGTCAAAAAGACACCAGAGCAAATGTGGTTGTGTGCCACCAGAAATTCTGCTGCCTTCAGAGGCATTTCTAATGACCATTGGAGCTAAACTATATTTAGATTTTTATTTAGAGTTATCTGCCATTTCAGTTTTGAACATCATTACCATATATGAGTGTACATTTTATCTTGACAATTTTTCTGACTTATTATGTATAAAATCCACACAAACCGAGCAGGCTTGCATTCCTTCTGCCATGTAACCTCATCCATAATTCAACTACAATGATTATCAAGCTCAGGAACATTAAGGCTAACCTCGTGAAAGCCAGCAGGGTTTCAAGCTCTTTTTTAACTACAAAGAGCATTTCCACTTGCTAATTTATTCACCACTTTCCTGGCATTCCTGCTGATTATAATGGAATGATCACTGCAAAATTTGCAAAAAACAAAACAAAAATAAAAAATAAAAAAAATACCCCACTAAATTTCAAAGCCCCCTTCAAAGCATATTCAGTGCCGTAAAGCATCTATTCCCCTATCAATTGAGCAACACAGTCAATCCTATAAACCATTTTGGGAGTGCTGCATTTTGTGCCCACAATCCCCTCCTTATTCCTTCACTACTTAGAGAATATCAGAGTTTCTAAAAGCAACATTTTATGTTGCATCTGACCTGATATTTTATGGCTGAAATATTGCTTGCAATAAAGATATAAAGCCAGGAATTTTCCCCTAAGAATATAAAACTGACAAGAGGGAAAATGTAGGTTAAAAAAATCTTTCTAAAAAACTCTACTTTATTGGACAATATTCATCTGAACTCTTCATCTAAACTTACCAAAAATGATAATGTTGTTGTTCTCATCTGATTTTAGAGACCTTTTGTATTAATTTAATGATTTCCCTACCGATTTTGGGGAGTGTAGCTCATAGAATATAAAAAATTTACTGATGCAGTTCTAACTTTTGATACCTTTTTAAGGAAACTGTGGGTTATAGTGGGTTTTTGAAGTAGGTTGCCATTGCCTCCTCCCTAGGGCTGAGAGAGAATGACTGGCTCAAGACAATCTAAAGTGGGACTGAACTCACAGTCTCCCAGTTTATAGCCTACTTTCTTAACCACTACGCCAAACTGGTTCTTAATTATCATGATTACTTCCATTCATTTAATATTTTTCTTCATCTATACTAAAATCATAGGTTGTAGGTAACTTTTGTAGGGCTCTGAATTAAGCCCAAAGCTTTGCAGAGTTGTCAGGTTATGCAGAATGTGTAATAGTCTGCAAAACCATATGCAGGTACAGCTTCAAGTCCAACTCCAACTTAAACCATTTCAATATAATCTCTTTTATCTCAACATCCCTTAAAATGGTTTTGTTACCTAATAATAAATATATACTTATTCTATTTCCGTGAATATGTCTTGTATCTTAATAATGATATAAATTAATGTATTAGTTTACAACTGTAATCTGCAATCTTATACTTTTATGAAACTTCTTGTGATTTAATTTATTGTCTGAGGTAAAATGGCTATGTCAATGTGTTTCTGTTTTTTTATTTTTTTTATTATTTATTTATTTATTTATTTATTTATTTATTTATTTATTTATTTATTTATTTATTTATTTATTTATTTATTTATTTATTTATTTATTTATTTATTTATTTATTTATTTATTAAATTTATTGACCGCCCATCTAATCCTGTGAAAGTCCTCCTTCAATGAAAATCACATATCTATGATATAAAGATTCCAAGACTCATCCAGAAGGAAGCACTTTAATCCCTTTTAATCATATATTCAGTGCAGAGATCAGGCTGACTTCAGCTGCAAGCTTCATTTGGATTTATATTTAGTTTTCCTAGATGAAGCCCTCTAAAATGTAGATGATACAGCTTTGATTACTGATGCTTTTTGAACCAGCACAAGAGTTCACAGTGATCATTAAAGACCTGAGAAGTTTCATGACTAAGGTAGAGCAGGCATACTTGGAGAGCATCAGCTGAAGCGGAATTCATTTGGAAGGGACCTTGGATGTTTTCTAGTCCAACACCCTGCTCAAGCAGGAGACCCTATACCAGGGGTGGGTTCCACTTACCATCGCCACCGGTTCTCATCGTGATGTTTTGCGCGTGTGTCCACCCATGCAATTAGGCTTCCGCGCATGCTCAGGAGCTGGAATCAGCCCGAAACACAGCTGAGGAGCTGATCAGCTGTGCTTTGGGCGAAGAAATAAAGGTCAGTATTAACCTGGGGGCGGGCGGGAGGGCCCTTTTTTGAACTGCTGAACGAGAAAAAGATGGCGGCGTGCACGGACTGGCACCGGCCAATCCAGTAACATGACGTCACCAGCGGATCACTAACGGTTCGGGCGATCCGGTCTGAACCGGGAGGAACCCACCCCTGCCCTATACCATTCCAGACAGGTGGCTATCCAGTCTCTTCTTAAAAGCCCCCAATGATAGAGCATCTAACTTCTGAAGGCAAGCTGTTCCATTTTCCTGGCAACCACAGTTCTTCCCATCTCTTTTCTTCTTGAATATCCCTCCCTCCTCTTCCCACATTTTCTCCTTCACCCAAACATCTCCTGCCTCCTTAGATGGCAAGGAACAGATGGGAGAAAGGCTGGCCAGTGGTGACATCTATTTTTTTTACTACCGGTTCTGTGGGCGTGGCTTGGTGGGCATGGTATGGCTTGGTGGGCGTGGCAGGGGAAGGATACTGCAAGATCTCCATTCCCACCCCACTCCAGGGGAAGGATACTGCAAAATCCCCATTCCCTCCCCACTCATGGGGGAAGGATATTGGAAAATCTCCATTCCCAACCCATTAGCCAGAGGTGGTATTTGCCGGTTCTCCAAACTACTCAAAATTTCCGCTACCGGTTCTCTGAACTACTCAAAATTTCCACTACCGGTTCTCCAGAACCTGTTAGAACCTGCTGGATTTCACCCCTGGGCTGGACCTATTACACTGATGCCCTGGTCACCCTTTGGAAAAGGGAGGAGTCTTGACATACTCATTTCTCTCCCTTTCCTGAAACCAGAAGGGATCAGTTCCATTCAACAGTATGCCTTCTTCTGAGATGTTTTTCAACACCTGAGTACTAATCAGGTCAAAGTTGACAAAGATCCTATCCCTCACCATTAACATTTTTCTTCATTTCTGATCCTACTTTCCTACTGCCCTAGCTTAAAAAGGCCAGATAAAGCAGGATCACTTCAATGGTGGTTTGTGCATGTTCACAAATCTACGACTTCTTGTTTTCAGAACCCCTTCTTTGCTTTCTAGTTTGAAGTACAAAACATCCCTATTATTTATAGCAGTTCCACCCAACCTGAAGTTCTCAAGATTCTTTGCCTACAGTTGAAGTGACTTACCCATAGCTTCTTCTGCCACATGTATTCAAAATATGGAGATTAATGTGTACAGGAGGCTTCTTGAGAATGTATCTTGCATAGACTACTAGAGAATATATCTTGCATAGTTAACAGCACTGAAACTATTCTGAACAGCAGTTGAGCAAAAGTTCCAAAGTTCAACTTTTTAAAAGTCTTTGTATCAATTAAACATTTCCAAATGGAAAGATTCATAAAGATTCTACCTATCTATCATCTATTCCTACTTTTATAATTCTTATAATTTATTATTTATAATTCTTGTTTTAAAATGAAAGCTTCACACACACACACACACACACACACACACACACACACACATACACACACACACACACACACACAAAATAAAATGGTAAGATATTTTGGACAATTGTGCCACTAAGATTTAGTACAAAAGGCAATGGATGTTTCAAGAACCATAAAAAGAGCTTAAGGACCACCAGTTGCTATCTGATCTTGCTTTAGTGCAATAAAGGCAAACACAGACAGACAGACAGTAGATAGATATTAGATAAGCAAATACACAAAGATCTACTTACTGTGGCACTATTGTGATCTGAACAAAGCAAATGAAGAGGAAGACTAGGGAAGCACAAGCCACATATGCACCAAATCGATCATCCACCTGTTTGGAATACTGCAATGAAAAAAACCATTCCATTTTTAAAAAATTCTGAAAACTCCCATTCATAGGCAACAATTTATGATCTACTAGATGTTGTTGAATCCCAGTCCCACCATCTGTAATAGATCAATAGTCAAGGATGTTATAAAGTGTAATCTAGCAATTTTACGAGAGCCACTAGTTGCCTTTTATTACAAGCTCTTCTTAGCAAATTTGGCTTGCTGTATTGACTGAGCTATAAGGTTCCCTGGACACTGACAAAAGATTGATAGCCAGGATTTCTGAAACAAATAATCTTTATAGATATCTGAACTGCTTGGAAAGAAGGTTAAAGATCATAAGCCATTTATATTTAATGCAAGACCACCTCTTTCAAAAACTTTTTGAACATTACCTTTACTGAAAAAAGACTGTTCGCAACATAAACTTGTTACCAATATGAAAAAGTAACTTTTTTTCTACTTGCTGAGGCAAATTCTAAAATAATAATAATAATCTTTGAATGACCTAAAAAGATGTGAAAATAACAAACCCAATTCCTGAAACACCTGTCTACCTAAATCTTGTGGAAGGTCATCATGACCAGATTTCCAGGTGAGGTTCTATGGCAGACTACTTGCGTCCAAAATCGCAGAGATGGCACTGCAAACTGTGAACAGTGGCCCGTGGTGATTTTTGCCTTGCAAATGTCTTTCTGGGTAAAAGAGAAACAAAGACCTCTTTTCATATTCCTGCACCATTCGACATTTAGCTATGCGCTTTGGGATGAACACCCTTCAAATGGTGTGGGATTATGAACAGATTTCCAGAAAAAAAAATGCTGACTACAAGATTTAGGTGACCCTGAGGGCACAGATAAACCTCTAAGTGGATTCAACGACTCAGAAAGAAGGCTAACAACCAGATGACAGTAAGGAATATAAATCCATCCATTCTCCACCATTCAGTCAGAACTGGAGAAGTTCTTGAATAAGAAGCGAAACGTCTTCATGCAAAACAAGAAATTCCAGTTGCCTTCTGAACATTATGTTAGAATATTAGAATACTGAGAGTATTGTATAGGTATAAACATTCTGTGGCCAAAAATGCCTTTTATGGCTTTTAGCACAAAAGCGTTTTATAGGGAAAAAAACATAGGAAATTATTTTTATACATGATCCCTACTGCGAAACAACTATATACCCAAAAATAGAAAGATTCCAAAATATCCACAATGGAAGAATGGTTAATGAAAATAACAGAACAGAGGTGGCAAAATTAACTTGTTTGCTTAGAAAAAGATCAATTATTGAATTTATTAGTTATTAGAAACTCCATATGGACTTTTTGCTGAAAAAAGAAAAAAAATGAATGGAATGATTTATGGATTTTATTATTGGAATGGGTAGATTATAGAAAGGAAAATTCTATATCTTCAGACAGAGAAAGTAAAATATAAATGTATTTATGACTTCTGTTAAGAAGACTGGACCTACTTCTTTATTATTCTTTTTTTCTTTTTCCTTCTTAATTTCTTTTTCACTTTTCTCTATTTCTCTTGTCTTTAACTTAAAGTTTGTATTTTTTTATTTTAATTTAATTTAATTTAATTTAATAGACGTTCTTATAGGCCGCCCAATCCCGTGGGACTCAGGGCGGCGTACAACAGAATAAGAAGCGTACAATAAAAACAATTATCATAATTTAAAATTAAAAGGCATAGTTAAAACAATTATAAAAACAACATTCAAGGGGGGAATCTGATCTTCCTATTCACCCCGCCTGCCGGAAGAGCCAAGTTTTTATGGCTTTACGGAAGGCCAGCAGGGTGGGGATAGTCCGGATCTCTGGTGGGAGTTGGTTCCAGAGGGACGGGGCTCCCACAGAGAAGGCCCTCCCCCGTGGCCCCGCCAACCGACATTGTTTGGCCGATGGGACCCGGAGGAGGCCCTCTCTATGGGACCTAACCGGTCGTAGGGAGGTATGTGGTAGGATGCGGTCCCGAAGGTAACCTGGCCCTGAGCCATGTAGGGCTTTAAAGGTAACGACCAACACCTTAAATTGCGACCGGAGACTAATTGGCAGCCAATGCAGCTGGCGAAGAATAGGTGTTACGTGGGTGTATCTCGGTACACCCACTACAGCTCGCGCAGCTGCATTCTGTACCAGTTGGAGTCTCCGGATGCTCTTTGAGGGTAGCCCCATGTAGAGCGCGTTACAGTAGTCTAGCCGTGAGGTGACAAGGGCATGAGTGACTGTGAGCAAAGCCTCCCTCTCCAAGTAAGGTCGCAATTGGTGCACAAGACGAATCTGTGCAAAGGTCCCCCTAGCCACAGCTGAAAGATGTTGCTCCAATTTTAGCTGTGGATCTAGGAGGACACCCAAATTGCGGACCTGTTCCGAGGGAGTCAATTTTTCTCCCCCGAGAACCAGGGAGGGACAGTCGACATAATCCTTGGGAGGCAAAATCCAGAGCCACTCAGTCTTGTCTGGGTTGAGCCTGAGTCTGTTCACTCCCATCCAGACCCTCACATCGTCCAGGCAGCGGCACATTACATCAACTGCTTCACTGAACTGACACGGGGTGGAGATGTACAACTGGGTATCGTCAGCATACTGCTGATACCTCACCCCGTGTCGTCGGATGATCTCACCCAGCGGTTTCATGTAAATGTTAAACAGGATGGGCGAGAGGACCGAACCCTGTGGCACCCCGCAAACCAGGGGCCTAGGGGCCGACCTCTGCCCTCCTGTCAACACCGACTGCGTCCTGTCAGAGAGGTAGGAGGAGAACCACCGTAAAACAGTGCCTCCCACTCCCACCTCCCCAAGACGACGCAGAAGGATACCATGGTCGATGGTATCGAAAGCCGCTGAGAGGTCAAGTAACACCAGGATGGAGGAATGACCCCCATCCCGTGCTCGCCAGAGATCATCCATCAGTGCGACCAAAGCAGTCTCCGTACTGTAGCCGCGCCTGAAACCCGATTGAAAGGGATCCAGATAATCAGTATCCTCCAATAGCCGCAGGAGTTGGAGCGACACCACTTTCTCTACAACTTTACCCAAGAAGGGTAAGTTGGAGACTGGACGGAAGTTCTTTAAATCCGCTGGGTCCAGGGAAGGCTTCTTGAGGAGGGGCCTCACCACCGCAGCTTTTAAGGGCTGCGGGACGGACCCCTCTCTCAAAGATGCGATCACAACAGCCTGGAGCCAGCCGCGTGTCACCTCCCTGCTGGCCGAAACCAGCCAGGAGGGACACGGGTCCAATAAACAAGTGGAGGCGCTCATCGCTCCTATGGCCTTGTCCACATCCTCAGGAGTGATAGGCTCAAACTCCTCCCAAATAACAGGACTAAGACTCGCCCCTGTCATCTCGGCCTGCCCTGTCCAAATGGAGTCCAGGTCTGTCCGAATCTGAGTGATTTTATCCGCCAGGAACTGGGAAAATTCCTCAGCTCTACCCTGCAAGGGTTCTTCGCCCCCCCCCTTTGCGAGGAGGGAGCGCGTCACCCTAAACAGGGCGGCTGGGCGGGAGTCGGCGGACGCAATAAGGGCGGAAAAATGCGCACATTTTGCCGCCCGTATCGCCACTAAGTAAGACTTAATGCAAGTTCTTAAAAGTGTCCGGTCAGACTCAGCTTTACTGGCTCTCCATCGTCGCTCTAGGCGTCTCTTTAGGCGCTTCATCTCCCGGAGCTCCTCAGTAAACCAAGGAGCCCTCCGGGATCCGCTGCCACGGAGAGGCCGCAAAGGCGCAATCCGATCTAAAGCCCCTGTTGCCGCCTGATTCCAGGCAGTCACTAGAGCCTCAGATGAATCGTGTACCAGGGAGTCCGGTATTTCCCCAAGTTCCCTCTGAAATCCTTCGGATTCCATTAGGCGCCTGGGGCGGAACCACTTAATCGGTCCCGCCTCCTTGCGGTGGAGGAGTGGCGCCATGAAATCCAACCTCAGAAGGAAATGATCTGACCACGACAAGGGTACTGTGACTAAACCCCTCAGCCTCAGATCATCTCTCCACTGCCCCGAGAGAAACACAAGGTCAAGCGTGTGACCTCCCTCATGAGTCGGACCCTGAACTACTTGGGTCAGGTCCATGGTTGTCATGGAAGCCATGAACTCCTGGACTGCCTCTGAGGTTTCACCGGGCGATGGCAGGTTGAAGTCCCCCAGCACCATCAACCTGGGGAACTCAATCGCCAGCCCTGCTACCGCCTCGAGCAGAACAGGCAGGGCCTTTGCAACGCAGCTAGGAGGCAAGTACGTTAGCAGAAGGCCCACCTGAACCCCTAAGTCCAGCTTCAGAAGGAGCGTCTCACACCCAACAATCTCCGGGGCAGGGCTCCTTCGAGGATTTAGGTTCTGGCGAGCTATAATTGCCACTCCTCCACCCCTTCCCTGGGGTCGCGGCTGATGCTGAACTGAGAACCCGTCCGGGCACATCTCGGAGAGGGGAACCCCCCCCTCCTGGCCTAGCCAGGTCTCAGTAATACATGCCAGGTCCGCCCCCTCTTCCAGGATTAAATCCCGTACAAGGGGGGCCTTGTTAGTAATCGACCTGGCATTCAACAGCAGCAGCTTGAGCCCAAATAGGTTTTGTGGGAAAACCTATTTAATAATACATACATACATAAATATATGCATGTAGTTCATGATAGCTAAGCAAAGAAGTGTTAAATAACAGTATAAATGCCTAAAGTGTTGAACTGTCCCACTTTTCATCACTCCCACTTTTCCATTCATTTTTCTACTGAAAATGGGGTTTTTTTGGGGGGGGGGGAATCAACAGCATTACTGAGGTAAAACTGTGTTTTCAAATCGAAGGAGGTTTTAAACATTCCATATGGACATTCATATGGATTTTTACACAGAACTATGATGAAGCACACAAATTTTCTGCCCTGATGTCTAGTTTGCTCCTGCTAGTGGATTTAACAGACCCATATATCAGTGGCGAGTTGCTGTCTTACCGGTGCCGGTGCGCTGCGCGCGCATCTCCAAGTTTCGGGGGCGCGTGCGCTCGCTACGCACGGGCCCCCCTCACGTGATTTTGCTTTTGCGCATGTGTGGAAGCAAAATCTTGCCAAAATCTCACAACGGGATGCGCACGTGTGAGATTTCGGTGTGATTTTGCTTCCGCACATGCGCAAAAGCAAAATCTCGCCGAAATCTTGCTTGCGCATGTCCCCTCGCAAAATTTTGGTGCGATTTTGCTTCCGCACATGCGCAGAAGCAAAATCGTCCAAAAATTAACGAAAAAAATGGCGACGCGCGCGGTGGACCGACAGAGAGGGCTCCGGAGCGATTGCATGCAAATTGCGCAATCGGTCGCTCCCTACCGGAGCTCCGCACCGAGCAGCTCTGGCAGGAACCCACCTCTGCCATACATCCTTATGGAAGTTTACCTTTTTCTCCAAATCAAGCTCTCTGAACGTTAAGAGAAACTTGCGAACATGCTCTGAACGTAACCGGTCAATACTTCTTGCATCAATTGCACGACCCAGAAACTCATCCACCTCATCTTCTGGATTCATGCTTTCCTGGATATTCCTGGAACAACAGAATAAAGTAGAGGCCAATTAAGTGGTGTTTACGCAAAATAAAGTTACTTAAACTTGTTACTTAAAGACGAACGGACTAGAACTTTCCAGATGTAAGATCCCACTCTCAGGAACATCTCTGCTATGTCCCATTCTACAATTCTTTGGCTCCTTTTTCTACAGCAGACACAAGGCATCCAACTCACCCAGGGAGTTGACAAAAATGTGGTGGAAATTCATACAATAATATTTATAACCACGTTATGTAATTTAGGCTCTCACTCCTTTATTCAAACTTTTCTTCTCTTGAGTTCTTTTTTTTGGCTTGTTATTCTAAAGCTGACAATGGAGGTATCTCCTCCCCTAGGTAGCAACATCATTTTCCCCCCTAGGCATGCCTCTGGAGCAAGTGGGAGAAAGATAGAATACTTGACTTATGATGGCAATTGGAACGGAATTTCTGTCACAAAGCATAGCCACATCACTTAGCAATGACACTCCGGCAGTCCTGGTTGTCACTCTAACCAAGTTCTTAGGTGCGGCAACTTCCTGCTGCCTTCCCACAAACAGATCAGTGGGGAAGCCGGCAGGAAGATCCAGCCAATTTGTGAGTTCCAGGCAGCTTGCAAACAGGCAGGCAGGCAGGCAGGCAAGTAGCTGCTGCTGTGAGTGAAAGAGTGCAAAGGGATGCACAGAGATCCAGGAGGGAGACCTGGCAAGGTTGGGGAGAGTGGGCAAGAGTGCGAGGGAGGTACTGCAAGGGTCAGGGAGGGTGCATAACAGCATGAGGGAGGTGTAATGAGGTTAAGGGAGTTTGCATGAGAGTGTGGGGGGGCCACTCAAGGGAGGCATATTGAGGCTTGAGGAAGGTGTGTGTGGGAGCAAGGGAGGTGCGGCAAGGCTCACATAGTGTTGAGCAGAGCTGCACAAGTGGTGAGGGAGGCTCGGGTTTGTTTGGGAAGATGCACAGGGGTATGTGAGTGGCCAGCACAACCCAAGTGGAGAGGGGCTGGGGGAGAGAGCATGGGTGAGGGTGACTTATCAGAGAGACTTGTAACTTCCCTGCCGGCTTTCCAATTGACTTTCTGCAGAAGTCAGCAGCAAATATTGCAAATGGCAATCACGTGATAGTGGGGTGCGGCACTCAGTCATATGTGCCAGCTGGTTTTCAAACCAGCCCAGATTGCAATTAAGTGACCTTGGGATGCTGGGATGGCTAGAAAACCAAGGATTGGTCATAACCAGCATTCATTCAGTACCATCGTAACGTTGAACAGTTGCTGAATGAATGGTCCTAAGTCCAGGACTACCTGTGCAATGAATCTTCACCCCCTTCAGCCATATCCTCCTTCATGATACTATAAATTGT
Organism: Diadophis punctatus similis; assembly: GCA_023053685.1. Lineage (NCBI taxonomy): Eukaryota > Metazoa > Chordata > Lepidosauria > Squamata > Dipsadidae > Diadophis > Diadophis punctatus. Next base: position 213,428,934 of record JALIGW010000001.1, on the reverse strand, counting down.
AAAGTACAGAAGCAGATCAAGGCACTCTAGTACTCATGCACACTTCAATCATCTAATTAAGGATTTCTAAAACTATTTTTATTCTGAAGACATATTTTGTCAGAAAGGACAAAGAGTTTTGTAGTCTACATTCATCACTGGTTTGGATGTAATGGAAGATATTAAAAGCCATACCCATTGGATACCATACAGAATTTAAAATATTCTGCCTTAACCTTCTGAGAAACTTCTAAAAGCTATTTTATTCCTAAGAAGGTGGTAATTTAGTATAAAGCACAAGATGTTTTAATAAATGGTAGTCTGGCCCAGTTCTTCAATTATTCACTGTAGATTTTCAGAGCCAATGTAGCACTCATTACATTTTCTTTGGCATCGTCACAATTAAAAAAAAACACCACTAACAAATATCTTTAATTAGGCAGTCACTTGTCAGATTATTTTGGAGTTCTCTGTCTCTCTGCCATTCTTCGCCCATGCTAGATAACTGGTCTCCGAAATTTGCCAGCTGTCATTGCAAATTTAGTTGGCACACATAATATAGGCAACAGCAACCAAAACATGCTCTTTGTTTATTAAAATCAGTCTTATTTTCATAAATATGGATGATGTAGGTTTACAGAGAAGTAATCCCAGGTAGAGCATTCTCCTGGGTAACATAAAAAAAATTAAAATATGCCTTATTTTTAATAAGCAAGAATTTTAATTAAAATAAAAAATAATGTTCATGTCAAAAGAAAGATTTTTGGTCTAAAAACACTGAATTGGATTCAACGCAGAAGCAGACTCCCATTTTTGAAAGGCAGTGGATTGCAGTAGGAAAGGGAAATCTAAAAATATCACTTCTTTCTCCTTTCTGCCAACAGAATTGGTCTATTCAGTCAGACACCTTCTGCAATCCAAAGGAACTGTTCCATCTGTGAATGTAAGACCCTAGTTTTAAGCCAACTTCTTTTTTCAAAACAGAAGAGACTGTTACATTAGGGGAGTTTAAATTGGCATCAATCCCAATTCATCAAATTTTTAGAGAAATTTCTCTTGTTAATGGTAAATTAGCAACAGAAGGGTATGCTTCTGAAAATGTTTCCTAATTAAACTTCCTGCAGTGTTAGTTACCATACTATTTACACACCTTTTAGCATGAAACTAAAACAAATGGAGAATTATGTAGGGTAGCGATAAATGGAATTTTTTAATTATTACAAATGTGTTCAAAATATATTAAAAGGAATAAATTTATACTGACATTATATTTATCCTGAATAAACACTTTTAACTTCTCTCTTTAATACCATAATTTTGAACACTTTAATGTGATTGTCAAGAGCTAGTTTGCTGTATGGGTTAAAGCACCAGAAACCAGAGTCCCACTGAAGGTACAAAGTCAGCTGGGTGACCTTGGGCCAGTCCCTCTCTCTCAGCCCTAGGAAGACGGCAAGGGCAAAAAAAATGTTGCCAAGAAAAATGTACAGATGTTGCCTGTGTAATCATCAGGAATCAAACTGACTCAAAGGCATAAAATATAATATTACTGTTTTCTTTCATAAATTAAATTGATTATCTTATGCAATACATCTCTATAGTTCCTTATGTGAATTGTGACTCCTTTTTTCCTCTATGGGTAAGAGAGTGCATATATTCTCTTATAATATTTCATAATTACTCAACCAGCGGTTTTCAAACCTATGCAACAATAAAATAATATGATGATTCATTTTGTATTCTAGGTTTTTCCAGCATGTCTTTTCAATTATAATTTTGTCAGAGTGCCAAGGATATTTTTGCTTTAGGGATTCGACTGGAAGCATCGCGGCGAAACAGGCTGGAAAAAGCAAAGCTCCGACGAGCTTTGTGAAAAAACCAGCCTGACGAACTGCTGCCGGGGGGGGGGGCTTCGGCCCAGAACTGTCCTGAAGGGACAGTGAAAAAGGAGAGGCATCTCGGACAACCCAAAGGAGCAGGCAAGTTCCTCGAGCGGTCAGAGCGCTCTTCGGATCAGTGACGGGGCGGCGACCATTATTAAATGACCGCTTCAAAGCTGGGGCAACTGGACCAAGTGTTTGTGCAGGAGCAGTGAATGGACAAAGTGCTGTGACCAGGTGAGAAAAAGACCAACTCACGGGTAAAAGCAATTCTTCAATTTGGATTTTTAAAGAATTTCCTAAGCTGAACTAGCGGCTAATTGGCACTTGGGAACTGTCAAAGGGAAAGAAAAAAAAGTGGAAACTAAAACTTTAAAGCCCAAGAAGACTTCTTTCACTTTGGATACAATTTTAAATTGGAGAAATAAAAATAATAGAAAGAAGAAATTGGTGAAAAAGAAAGCCTTTTGTTTTTGTGGATTTAAAGTAATTATTGGATATTTTTGACAATCAGCTGGAAGCATATTGTGAATTGGACAGTGCCATCTACTGGTGAGAGAAAAATATTGCAACAATTGTAACAACTTGTGGATTATAAAAGAGAAAGTACAGCTGTCTGACCTTCAACTGTAAGAAGATAAGAGGAAAGCCTGAGAAATTTTAGGGAGTGTTCTGCTTTGCCCAGACTGTTTGACATTGTTTTTTGATGGTGGTGGAAGATAAATAAACTTTGTAATTGGATCGGATCAGATTATTATTTGAACTGGAGTTAAATGAAATTGAATAAAAGAAAAAGAAAAAGACTATATGGACTTTAAGTTTGAAATTAGTGTGATATAATATAAAAATGTAAATTGGCAACATGGAGGATTGGATGCATGAAGAATTATTTGTTATGTTAAAAGCTGTGGGTGAAATTGTAAAAGGTAAAAAATAAGAAACTGGACCAGAGCTTGAAATAGTAGAAGAGTCAGAAACTGTGTTGGAAGATTTTGAGCAGAAAATAGAAGAGAGGGTGGTTAAGAGAAATGAGGAACAAGAAAATAATACAATAGAAGAAGAGATGGATTATAAAAAATTGAATGATTTCACTGGGATTTACAGTGGCGAGGGAAAAGTTGAAAGAGGAGAAAAGTATTTAAAAAAGAATCAACCAAAGGGTAAAAAGCAAATGGTGGGAAGGGATTAGAGAAACTTGGGGGGACCACATGAATAATAAATTTAAAAAAGAGAAAAAAGACTTGAGAGAAAAGCTACAAGACACATAAGAATAAGGAAAAAAAGAAGAAGTTAAAGGAATGGGGTAAAAGGAGAGCTTTAGCAAGGAGTGGAGTTTTGGAGGGACTAAAGGAAAATGGGTAAACAAAGGGGGTGGGGTGGGAAGAAGAAAGAAAATAAGGTCCATACTAAAGGATTTAAGAAAATAGTATTAATATTGTTAATGGTGGATAGTTGAATAATTGCAAGGTTTGTTGTAAAATACATATATTATTTAGGGCAAAACAGAACTAATAGAAAAAGTAGATTGAGGAATTTGCTGTAGTTAAATGGAATGTTAATTGAATTAAGAAGTTTTTAAATATAACATTTGAAGAAGATGAATACTGATTAGAGTCAAATAGAATGGATGAAATGTGCAAAAGAAATTTGCTTCATTTTGAAAGATCTGAAATAAATTGAATTAAATAAAATACAGAGAGAAGATGTAATATAGAAATACAGAAAATATGAGAAATATATGCAGTAAATAATATAATTAATTGATGTGAGTGAAAGGGACCAGAAATTTGGGCTATTAGTAAATTATGTATGTAATAAAAAGAAAATAAGTCAAGATAAAGAAATATGTATGGATAACATTATGGGTTGGAACTGAAATGGAAAAATAATAATGAAACTGATTATGTATTAGAAAAACTATGCATGATTATCAAATATGACCCGGACAATACTTTGTGAAGAAACTATGTATTGTTTGTTGGAAAAAATAAAAAACTTTTGTTAAAAAAAGAGGATATTTTTGCTTTCAAATTTCTTTAGGCTTTCTCCTTCCAAAACTACCATATTTTTCGGAGTATAAGACGCACCGGAGTATAAGACACACCTTAGTTTTGGGGAAGGAAAATAGGGGAAAAAATCTACCTACCAAGTATTCGTCTGGCTAGCATCCTTAGTCTGGTCAGCTTCAGCACATTATTTTATCCCCTGGTTAGGGCTGAAAAAAATATTCTTCGAAGGGAGTAGGAATAAAAACAAGCCTACAAAGGCTTAGGGCTGGTAAAAAAACTACTTTGAGGGAGTAGGTATAAAAAAATGCTGCAAGCTGATAAGATTGTTAGCACCTCATTAGGGCTGAAAAAACCTTTTTCAGAGGGAGTAGAAATGAAAACAAACCTGCAAAGACTTAGGGCTGGAAAAAAACTTCTTCGGAGGGAGTAGGAAGCCAGGAAGATCGTTAGCACCTCCTTAGGGCTGGGAAAAAAAACTTCAAAAAAGCTACATTCGGAGTATAAGACGCACCCAAATTTTCAGCCTCTTTTAGGGAGGAAAAAGGTGCGTCTTATACTCCGAAAAATACGGTACATGGCCAAAAATTAAAAAAAGAAAAGAAAAAAAAGGATGCTCAGGTCTTCTGATGTAAATATGTCCCTTGACATTCATGGAAATTGGTGTCTTGACATACAAAACAATAAGAAAGGAGGATATGTTTATTTAATGTTTTTATCACCCGTATTCCCATATTCATATAACTCTAGGATCTGGTGAACTATCCTTTCTTCTCTTCTACTTTGATTAGAAATAGCCAATTTACCACAAGCTCAACATACTATCTCCAATAAATTACATCTTATAGGTGAATCTAAAAACTATTGTACAAATTGAAAACTCCAAGTTTTAAACTTCCAAGATGTAGAAGGCATTTTCCTCAGCCTTTTATAGACTATAATCAGCAATCGACAAGGAAGATGGTGAAACATATATGGATATACAGAGATGAGTTAAAGGGTTCCTATAAACAGTGTGTGTGTGTGTGTGTGTGTGTGTGCGCGCACACACACGCATGCACACACACACACATATATATATACACATATATATTATGTATATATATAAGCAATGGGTGGAAACTAAACAAGGAGAGAAATAACTTAGAACTAAGGAGAAATTTCCTGACAGTTAAAACAATTAATCAGTAGAACAGCTTGCCTCCAGACGTTGTGAATGCTCCAACACTGGAAATTTTTAAGAAGATGTTGGACAACCATTTGTCTGAAGTGGTGTAGGGTTTCCTGCCTAAGCAGGGGGTTGGACTAGAAGACCTCCAAGGTGCCTTCCAACTCGTTGTTGTTGTTGTTGTTGTTGTTGTTGTTGTTGTTATTATTATTATTATTATTATTATTATTATTATTATTATTATTATTATTATTATTATTATTATTATTATTATCTTTCCTACTCAGTCATCCATTTTTGTGCAATTTGAAATGGACCTAAGAGACTAGATGTGTCACAAAGGAGGGATGGAATGAAAGCAACTGCTTGGTTACTATCTTGAGATATAGCCTCTAAGTACGTAAAATTACTTAATTACCACAATCCGTGCTGTTTTTTTGAAAACCAAACCACCTTTTTAAAATCAAGATTTATTGAACAAATCTATATATATATATATATACTGTATATATAAAAGTGAAAACCACTCACACATTAATCACGAAATCTCCAGAACCATAAAGCCTACAAACTTGAAATTTGCCACCTATGTTCCTCTTGCCTTCTAGGTGCTCACCAAGAAAGGATTTTTCAAAATGACCATCGGAGCATGAATATTTCTTATATTATTATTAACAAGCTCTGATGCTAAAGATTTCTACTCCCCGCTCCCCACCTGAAAAGAAATCTGATCCAAATGCAAAACACAAGCAGATGAGTTTCAGTTTCGCTTTTGCTTTCACAGCAGCAAGCAGCTTTACTACAGAACAGTTGAGCTAAGCCACACACAGACTCCTTCCTGTCTTCTTCTTGCTCACACAGCAAATACTGTTTGAGTTTCCAAACACCTCTCAACTCTCTCACACACTACAGGACGCTAGCCAGATGAATACCAATGGATGCTGGTAGGCAGATACAGATTTTTCCCCCTTATTTTCCTCCTCAGTTCAGACAAATCTGTTCCTTCTACTGTAACACCAGTTAAAGGGAAAAGAGGCAAAAAATGCAGGAAAAGATTTACAGATGCGACTGGGAAAACACAAGGGAAGCTGCCTGTTTCTACCATAGTTAGTTCTATGTGGCATGCTCCAGAGTCAGTTCACGTGACAGCCTGGTCATCCTTCAGCCAGAGAGCAAAACCAGGAATGTTGTTTACAGGTCCTGAGCAATTCATCTGAGGGATGAATTGAAAGTCTATGCTATGCAAATAATGTAACAGAAACTTAGCTTACCATCTCTAACGAAATAATACAGTCCCTTTTTTAACTACTCATTCATTTTCAAGCTTTAAGTGTCAATTTATCAAGCCCCATCACACAGTTTCGTAGCAAAGCACGGGTATTTAGCTAGTACTATATAGGTCTAGTTTAATGTTTTTTAAAAATGGACTAAATTATAGTATTTGCAAGCTGGTACTTTGTTCAAGGTAAATTCTGTACCACTACTACCCTTCAGTTGTCCTCATTTTATAAAAAACATTTCAAGTTATCAGCCTTTCTTTTGATTTTTTTCATGTATTTTAGATAAATTAAGAATCTGTATGATTAATTATTAAAGCTTACATCAAAGAATAAAAGATAAAATCTGTGGCAGGGTGATATGATGTATTCTAACCACTAATGAGTATTTATGGAGTAAAATTACGGCAAAGAAAAGCACCAAAATAAGATAGTATTCTATTTTGTACAGTGACAAACTTCACACATTTGAATAAAAAAGAATAATTAATGTTTCCTTTTCTTACTTGTCTTTTGGATCTTCAAAACCCTGAAAAGAAGAGAGAGAAATGCTAATTAGCCAAACAAAATGACAGTGAATACATTAGAGTTAATGCAAAACCACTTAGGGGACATCCATTTGTAACATCATGCTGATAAGTGTCTTGCCAAGAATATGGAGCATTATCTATTCTAGGTCAGGGTCCCGAACACTTTGCAAACTTCAACTTAATGGAACAGAGTTGCTATCTCAGTCAGTCACTATGTGCAACATATGCAGTTATTCTAAGAGGATCTTCTTTTCTCAGAAACACAATGCTTCCTCTCTCTATTTTTGGCTCTGTATAGTTAACATATATGTGTCTAATATTAAATAAATAGCACATTGATGATCCCTTTAAAAAAACCTCTGAAGTAATCACTAACATGTCAGTCAACACACACTGATTTGCATCTGGTTTATGTACTTAAGACGAGAAAGTGTAATTGTGGTACACACAGCTAGGTGACAGCATCTCTCTAACATTTGCTTATCTCAAAAAAACGATAAAAACCTTGTAAGTATTTTGACAAGAAAGTACTAAGAATTCCTAGAACGGTAGACTGGAGAACAAGCAGGAGAGGGATCTCAGAATAACATAATGGTAATTCATTTCTATAATTTTGCAAAGAAAAATCATGTGTACATCATCAGGAACTAAACTTGAATGCTCAGAGACATTATTAACCATGTTAGAATCATATGATTATGAATGTACAGAAAATATATTAATACCTATAATACAATAGAATGGTTGAGATCATGTATTCTTAACTTTGAGCTAAGAGAACCCAGTCTCATATATTTAAAACTGCAGCGTACAATTTTCCTTCAGGAAAGTGTTTCCCGTGCTTTTATTGCACAAGGAACCAGTGCAGTTTCTAGAGGTATAAAAGAGTAAATCGACAATTTTCTCAGAGTTGCAGGGCCTTCCGAAACAAATACCTTGGTTTTTTAATAAAAGATATCTGTACATGTTTTGCTGATTGGTTTCTGATCTTAAAAAGTTTGAAGTTTTTAAATACACTTTCCAATATTGGACTGCCAATGTTATAATCATCTTCAAATTATCTATAATCTGAAATTTGTGTGATTTATAATCTATGTTCCAAATAATTTATTTTTAAACATTTTATTCTTCCTGAGAAACATCCAATCCCCAAGATTCTTAAACCTCTTTCATTTGTGTGTGTGTATGTGTGTACACATGTTTCTTTGGTATGATTTTTAGTGCTGAATTTTAACATTTCAATCTTAACTTCATTTGCATTTTATTGTCCTATTATCATTAAGCACACTGAATACTATTTTTGATTGAAATAACTAATTGTACCTAAAAAATACCCAAAGAAACAGTGAAGTGGAAAGGTGGAGGTAAAAGTAAGAGTTTGACAGTACATGAATAAAATTGAAAATTCCATAAATAAAATTCCAACCAATACTTTTATTGGAATATAGTTGACTCAGCAGCCCTTCTTTCTCTGGCTGACAGAACATGCCAGAATGTGTTTCCCCTTATTTTTGCAGTGTGAGAACTAATGCACAGAGTCAAATGCCTTTCTACTGTAGATTATGTTATATGCAAACATGTACCGTATTTTTTGGAGTATAAGATGCACCTTTCCCCCCCCCCCAAAAGAGGCTGAAAATTTGGGTGCGTTTTATACTCTGAATGTAGCTTTTTTGAAGCTTTTTTCCCCAGCCCTAACGAGGCGCTAACGATCTTCCCCGGCTCTTCCCGGCTTGCAGGCTTTTTTCATTGCTATTCCCTCTGAAGAAGGTTTTTTTAAGCCCTAAGTCTTTGCAGGCTTTTTTCATTGCTACTCCCTCTGAAGAAGGTTTTTTAAAGCCATAACCAGGGAATAAAATAATGTGCTAAAGCTGACCAGACTAAGGACACTAGCCAGATGAATACCTGGTAGGCAGATTTCCCCCCCATTTTCCTTCCCAAAAACTCCAGTGTGTCTTATACTCCAAAAAGTACAGTATTTCTTTTGTTTCCAATAATTCAATTAGTAATTCTTATACATTATATAAATACATAGGCTATAAACTTGCTAATTTATATTGTACAATTGAATGGAGTTACGGTATTAAGACAAACCAATTTGGTTTACTATTTAGCTTCTTGCAGTAGTTGAATTCTTCCCATTGGGTAATAGCTTTATTATTTAAAACTAGTAAATTGTTAATGTCAGAAGGAGATAAGAATAATTATTTTTAGCTCATTAGTTTACTTCTACTTTAAATAAATGCTTTCCTTTCCTTAAAGCAGGATGGGGAACTTTTGACCTCTACATGTTGAACTCCCATAATCACTTAAATACTGACAATGATGGCTAAGAGTGCTAGGAATGGCACAGCAGTAACGGTTGGAAGGCAAATGTTTCCTTGTGCCTCTTTTGTAGATTTTCATGGAAACAAGGAAAATGAGGAAAGGTGCTTTTTATTTTTTTAAAGATAATTTTAACAAGATACTCTTGAAAAATCAGGTTGTTGAGCAGAACTGTTTGGGAAAGGAAAACTGAATTTAGAACGCTATTAGATCCCTTTCTTTAGAAGAATCATGATGTTTCTCCTATTCTAAAAGCAAACTCTCTTGTATATTGTCCAAATCAGTTTGTTGGGTGCAGCAAACCAGCTGCATTTCTGACTGGGCTCTAAGTTTGTAGTTGAACATCCAAAAGTTCTAGGCTCTAAATTACGGTACATTGGAAACAGCATATGCTCATCCATTGAAAGATACTAGTAATCCTTTTTAAGTGTCTGGGTCGCCTCCATTATCCAGAACTTAAATGGACGCTAACATATATGCTACCTGTAGAATACTAATTGTCAAAAATGCCAGAGGATCCTGTTCTAGTTCCCAAATTACTATCAGTATTGAAATGGGGTTTGGGTTATTTTCAGTCTATAGTCTTTTGTTTAATATATAGTTAACACTTTTTGCTAAGGCGGATATTACCGTATTTTTCGGAGTATAAGATGCACCTTTTTCCTCCCTAAAAGTGGCTGAAAATTTGGGTGCGTCTTATACTTCGAATGTAGCTTTTTTTTTTTTTCCAGCCCTAACTAGGTGCTAACAGATCTTCCCAGCTCTTACCTTGCAGGCTTTTTCATTGTTACTCTCTCCAAAGAATGTTTTTCCAGCCCTAAGTCTTTGCAGAAGTATTTTGGAGTAAACATTTTGTATATTCCGTACTGATAAGTCAATGGCTAAATGAGAGGAATGTCTATTCCTTTCTAAATAGAATCAGTGTTATAAGTAATTAAAACTTTTGCATCACGTGCAGAAAGAAATGCAATTACAAAGTGTTTACAACATTCAGCTTGAACATATAGCATTTCATACCTGCAAAAGGTTAATTACATAATTTGCATTTCCCTCCTGCATATCTGCTTTTAAAATTAAATCTGTTGCAAGGTACAGCGGATACATATCCTGTAAAATTGTTTTCTAACCAAATTTGAAAGATGCATTATTAAAAGGAAAATCAATTTATTGGGTAAAGCTTTTGTTAATGCATAGTTAATATGCCAAACAAAATGGACTTTATGCAAAATAATTAAATTTCATAACTAGTAAAGGCTCTTGTAAAGCATTTTAAATTTCTCTTTTAAAGACTGCATTTATGGATGTAAAGCACCTTGATTTTGGACAATTCTGATATACAATGAATAAGCTGTGGATTTACTCTCCTATTTATATCTCTAAAGATGACAAAGAATGATAATATATTATTATTTTTGTGAATTGGGGCTTCAGAAGATAGTTCTAACAATGATTCCTGATATCGATAAGCATATTACATGCTTTCAAAATCAAACAAGATGTTATCATCCATAAAGGCCTAGCTTATGGCTAAAGTATGTCTAGCAAATCCCCACAACAGCTAAAAGGATTAAATACCATTTTCTCTTTAATTTGGATTATTTTCTCTATCTCTGTGAGGAACTGGTCTATAAGTTATGATCTGTGTAGTAGCAGCTACAGCACAAGGTACACATATAATGGATGCTTGCCTCTTTTATGTTTTTTTACGGTACCCTGTTAAAGTTTCTTCCAATGCTTTCTTTCTAAATATGGCTATTCAAATCATGAACCACATGCTTGATGCAATTTACATCTCAGAGATTATTTCATGCAGTGAATCTAAGTAAGTCCCTCTCAGTCTTAGTCACCCATTTGTAATAGGTGTGACAAGCGAGAACTAGTGTGGTTGCAGCAATTTCTAAGCTTCAATCTTTAATTAATTTTAACAAAGCAACTCATTTCAGTACAAGGACAGAGATATTGTACGTATATTGTACACAGGGGAATCACCAGAAGCTCTTTCTGGCAACTTGCAATGATCAGAATTTTTATCAAAATTAAAAATAAGTATTTTTTAAAAACCATGAATGGAGTAATAAAGTAGAAATTACTTTCATGAGTAAGGAAAACAGGGGAAACAGGATAGCAAGGAAATTGAGGAATCCATATATACACTTAATATTGATTTGCCAACAATGGCAGCAATATTCCATAGATCTGAACATCCTTACCATTCTTTTCATCTCTTTAGAAACTTGACTGGTGCTTAAGTGATTATAAAAAGAGCGATCTACTCCCCAGTGTGGCGGGTTGTGACCAATGGAATTAGTACGTTGGCGATTCATTTTGGCTATTGTTGCTTTCTCATCTTTCTACAAAAAGGAATTGAGATAAAGAATTAAATTTTCAACCATTATACTGTAGAGCTGAAATTCAACACACGTACAGGGATTAATCTGGGGAAAACGGTTACATTTTGCTTCCTAATCTGTCTTTAATCCCTGCCGCCACTATAATATCCAATTCATTTTTTTGTTAATTTGGCCTAGCTAGACATTCCTTCATTTATGATTGTCTTGGAAGACAGTCCAATGTCCAATCCATTGGTTTTTTTTTTTTTGGTTTTTTTTCACCATAATTATACTGCTGTTTTTATAATTATTAATTATTTTAACAACTCTTTTCTTGGGATGTCCAAAACATTTTCAGTTTGCAAAGGACCGTTCCAAGCTCAAAATGACCTTGTTTCAAAGTCAAAATCAGGCCATGAAAAGGTTGCCACAGCCAGCTCGAAATAGGGCACACTTCAAGCTCAATGTGTTTCCAATGTAAAATGTCTTATGAATTCCTATCCTTTTCTACTATACTAGAAAAACATTGTACTTGTCACGATGTGAACATTGCCAGTTGAGCACCTCTGCCATATTTCTAGGTTTACTGTATTTTTCTAATCAGCAGACATGTGACATGTATTACTGCGCATGTGTGCATTCCAGAAGTCTCCTCCTTCCTTCTTCTCCTGTGAGCCTCGACTGAGGCAGACGTGATTTCTTAGCTGAGACAATGTAGCTTAATAAGGTTTATATTTTTTTGTTACTTTTGTACTGAAATAAATATTTTGTTAATTAGAATTGAACCTCGGTTTTATTTTCTAAGTAAGGATGACTTCAAGGAAGCAAGATCCTATATCGCCTCGATAGGAATAATTCTTATTCCGTCAGTACTCATCTGTATGTGTGCATGAGAGGAGGACTAGAAAGACTGTAAGTACAGAAAGGGGACAGCAGGCATAGAATTAAGGCAAACTTTTCCTTTGTTCTCTGGGCAAAAGTGTTACAGCCACTTCAAGTTTAAAACAAAACTTAAATAAATACATAGTTAATTCTTAGTTTGCACTATACCATACAATATATACAATACTTGGATTAATTGTGGTGTACAGCATATTCTTTACATTTCTAGAGAACAGATTTTTCACTTTTATTTCACAAAAACAGTTGCATTTGACATTAGCATCTTTGGGCCTCCGTTCTCTCTCCAACTCCTGTAATACTGAAATGTATTACCCATGGTTCTCTACTTCAAGGTACACTTATCTTGACCATGGCTGGTTACAGCAGGATACATGGGAAAGGGCATGTAAATCAGCACAGAACTACTTCTAGTTTTTGAGATACAGAGCTTGGAAACTTTTTCTCAGAGTAGAGTTTCTTAGTCAAAGATACTCAGGCAAATTGAAATCTCAATATAATGCAGACCAATCCATAATGGTATCTCTGTGAAATCCTAACCAATTGGGGGGTGGGGGGTGTTTGGAGACTAAATAATACTTATTTATATATTAAATAGGCAAAGCGACTTTATAATGGACTATAAAATTTGGTACCCCAAATGTTTCATGTGATAATCCTATGCATATTGGTTTAGGATACTTGGGGATAAACAATCCCTTTAGAGTAAATTTACCTAAGAGTATAGTATCAATTAACCAATCTGGGTAATGATCCAATTTTCAAGCTCCTGTTTGCTCAAATGGAAATATGCATAAGGGAGAGAAAAGCATTGATGTGTGGAAGAAACGCCACATGGAGCTAGACTATCGGCACTTCCTGCACCCATTACCTTAGGAACCCACCCTTGTAGACAGGGGTGGGTTCTGCTTTTCTTTGCTGCCAGTTTGCTCCTTGATGTGCTGTGCAGGCTTAAAAACCAGCTTAAGCGCATGCACAGAAGCAAAAAAACAAAATGGCGCCACCTAAGGCGCCGCCGAGACGGTTCGGGGGCATGGCAGGCCTGGGTCGCTGCCGGTTCCAGCGACCCAGGCCGCCGAGTTACTACCAGTTCCATAGAACCGGTCCGAACCGGTCCGAACCCACTTCTGCTTGTAGCTCAGTCAAGCTAGCCCTTTAGAAAGGAGCTCAGCTGTGCAGGAGTCATTGGCATTGAAAGAGAAGATCAAGAAGACACAGAAAGCAGAGTAGCTTAAGACACAGAAAGCAGAGTAGCTTAAGATGTAGCTAAGAAGTAAGCTAAGGCAGAACACAATACAGATTATAGGATTTAGGAGATAGAATACAGAATAAAGTTTGGAATTAGTAGTAAAAGCATAAGTAGTAAAAGATTCTTAACAACATAATAGGTAAGATGTAGAACTGCAAGCTTAAGAATCTTGTGTGTTTACTACAGAGATCTGGGCAAATCATTACATTTTTATTAAATTATCAATGATCCACATTTTGCTGATTTAGGAGAAATAAAATCCTTCCAAATCTATGGAAGGGTGGATTTCTGATGTTTCATGATAGCATATAATTCAGGGCAACATAAACTATTTGTTTTGTATAATACAAAGGTACACACAAAAAAAAACCACTGAGGTATTTAGAAGGGACCGGTCCTTATATGTTTATGTGTTACTTATACAGATGATGACGATAATTTTCTTTGAAACTACTGTAGAAAAAACTACCAGAACGCTTTCACCCATAATGAATGTTTATTCAAATAATCTAAACATGACCACAATAAAACAGGGAAATTCTAAAAAGCAATTCACAGAAAATCTTATTCATGCCTCTTTGCTTCTATACAACTATATTAGAAACACTGTTTAGTCTCTTCTGTAAGACTGTAAATTTATGATTTAATGTGCATAATTGAGATATAACAATGTTGTAAAAACGGGTGTAGATCTGTATCAAAATATTCAGATGTTTAATGAAGAAAAATAAAAAAAAATTTTTTTAAAAAAGAAACACTGTTTAATCTAAAACAGCTCCAACTACAGACCTCTTGTGCCAGAAAATAAGAAAAACATTGGACAACCACCAACACAGAGGTTTGGGGATTCTAAAAATACAATAATATGAAATCATTTTTAGATTATGTATTTGATTAACTTTTTTATATATTTTGAAATAGCCACAGTGATTTATTTTACATTCCTAACCCATCTATTTCTGCCCTCCAGCTAAAACTGATTCTAAATCTACGCATTTCAAAAAGTATAGCTCATTAGATGCCAAAAAAGGAAGCAAAAGACAAAACATTATTCTATGGCCAAATACCACTTACCACAATACCACAAGGCATTCTGCAAACAGTATTTATCTTTAAAAATCTGAAGTTTTAAACACTACTGATGACTTGCTTTATGAAATGAATAATGGAAAACGATAGGTTTGTGTTAGGAAAGGAAAAATCCCTTACTACAAATGAATGTTTATCGATTGTTCTTATATGGAGTGAAACTAAGAAAAGACAAGGGAGGGGCGGGGTGGGAGGGGGAAGGCTCATTATGTTGCTATGGCAAAAACAAGAATAACTATTCAAGCTAATAAGAAAAACTTCTGCATATTCTGGGTCATGAACAGATCTTGCTATGCTGCTGCCTTCATTCAGTCAATACACTATGGGAAAATGTGTGCAGTTTGTGCAGGTCAAGCCGCTTGCACTAAATAAAGCTCACTCTGCAAACTTGCCAGTGTTGCTGGGAATTGTAAAACTTCTCTGTAAAAGCCTTTCCAAATTCAGATTGCTGACAAGTGTGTTCATAGTTCTCATGAAATATGTAGCCCTTGTAGCAACTCATTTTGTCTGGCGCTAAGAATTAGAAACTGGAAGCTTACTTACTCCACTCCTAAGACTGATCTCAACTATATTGAATTGAGAAGTGAGTTACGTCTTTCGGAAAATGGTACTTTCATTCTGGACTTAGGGTAGTGATTACAAAAGAAGCAAAATTAAATATATCATGTTCAGTGGTGGGTTCCTACCAGTGCGGTCCACTCTATAGCACCGGTAGCGGCCCGCTGGTGATGTCACAGTATCACCGATGCGGTCGGTTGCCGGTGCCTGGGCGCCGCCATTTTTTAAAAAACATTTTTTTAAAAAAAAATTTCTTCTGCGCATGCCCAGAAGCCGAGTTTCCGGCACTGCTTATGTGCTGCCTTCCTACCCCACAGTGAGTCCAAGCAGGGGAGGATGGCTGAGGGAGCGCGTGAAACGCTGAAAGAACGGGCGGCAGGAGCTATCTCCATTCCCCTCCCTTCAGCAGTCCGAGAAGCCACGAATGTGCGGTGATGATCCTAGGCATTTTTGCACGTTGGAGGCTTCTTGAGCTGCTGAGGGGAGGGGGAATGGGCAGCAGGACCTATCTCAGTTCCCTTCCCTTCAGCAATCCGAGAAGCCACGCCCACCCAGTCACATGGCTGGCAAGCCACTCCCACAAAATAAGCCACACCCATGGAGTGGTAGTAAAAAAATTAGGAACCCGCCCCTGATCATGTTTATCATGGAGAAGTATCTGTTTAAGAAGCTCAAGTCTTTTCCAACATAATAATGCAATATTTATAAAAGTCACAATGTTCAGGTAGATTTTTCTCCTTTATAAATAGGAAAAGAGGAATTCCAAAATTCTAAATAATTTGCATGGCCACATCTATGTGCCCAAACTATTTATGGGAGGAAACCTAGAATGCCATCTAAGAAATATTGCATTATTCAGAAGCAAACATGGTTAAAAGAAAAGCACTTTTACCAGGGGCCAGAAATTAAGCAATGACCTCACAGATTATAAATCTATACCATAAGGAAAACAACTGAAGTCATGCTTGAGGTTATTTATAAAACTCCGTTTTCTTTTTCCATGCACCTTTTGCTCTACTTTGGGAGATTTATTATACTATAAAGTCAAATTATGGTAGTACACGTACACGAGTAGCAAGTAGCTATTTTCTTTTCCAGAAGAGACTATGTATGTACATGAAACTAAATAAGGTCATCACTTTAGAAGAAGAAATATTTATATATTATGAAGTAATGTGCCTGCTGAACAACTTAACGCCCCAGAATTACAGACCAGAAGATTAGCAAGTAAAAATTCTAATGTGGGGGATAATGGAAGCTAGAATTGCTGGTACAATTTACATTGGCACTCAGTTCATGTAAATATGCAAAAGAATTTTCCTCTATTGTCTCGCAGCAGAAGGGGAAAAAAAAGGAAATGTAGGAACATTTTATTTATAACGTTTTATTTATAACACTAAACAAAAATGCCCTTCCAAAATTTCTGTTAACCAAATAGGGATAGGGTGCTTTGTAAATACTTTGAGAATGTGAATTTCCCCAACAATGAGTAGCAATAAAGGAATATATTTTTAAAAGTCTAATAAATATTGACTCGTTTTTATTGCTTGATAGTTTTGTACTAAATTTATAAACCTACAACTTTCGATATTAGACTCTGAAATCAGAATGATTTGGTTTCAGAAGAGATGACTAAAATTGAAACAAAAACTTAAAATTTCATTATATAAGGTGTCACATGTTCAGAATAATTTAAAGTATGACAGAGCTTTCTGATTGTAGAAGGAAATCTCTCTAAAATAATTGAAATATTAGTTCCCCAATCTTCTCTGGAAAAGTGAAGATTGAGGAGCTGAAATAGAAATTGCCTGCGCTAGATGGGATTTGTCAATGACCTTTTCATCTTAGGGGCGCACATTTCACACAGAATGCCCCATATAAAAAGGCTGCTATGAACGTATACAAACTTATCATGTATAATGACTCATCAGCTGTAGCACTCTGCTACATGCAGTTTCAGTAATGATTACTTCAATCCTATTTGGTTCTTACCCGTTTTTGGCTGCATTGGACGATGAGGAAAGTCTCTATACTATGCTCCTTGAGGTAAGCATTGCGTTCCCCTCCAAAGCCCAGCTCCACTTCATAATCACCATTTAGATAGTTCAGCGTAGCTTTTGTTATGTGGATTCGCCTGGATCGCAGACAAAAGACAATCAAATTGTAATATCCATTTGTTAGTAAAAGGAATCAAGTAGTAAACATTTTAGAATGGGTACGATTCCACTGCATTCCTACCCTGCAACTACATTTTTTCCCCATTATAATTCTCCCCCCTCCCCCCCCCCCACTGTACAGGGCAAGAGTCCTAATATGGGCAATTTAAAAGAAAACATTATCTATTTATGTTGGTGAAGTCTTCTTCATGGAAAAACACTTATATTTCACCAATTTTTGTCTCTCTTCACTAAGACGGATACTTAAATGTGAAAACATAGCACAAATCTATGTTTCATGGAATATTTCTCCAATCAAAGGAACTGCCCGAATTGCTGGTTTATAAAGGGCAACTCAGAGAGATGTGTTTTTCAGTCTCCTTAATTTAGTAAGCAGGAGATTTAGAAATAAGAACCACATGTGAAAGCACTGTGTGGTTCTAGCAATTCTTCGGAGTGGACTTACGCTATTTGTATACAGCCAAGTGCTCCTCTCTGATACATGGACAGATGGAAATATTTGCACTGATCTGCATTCTGACTGAGAGCTCTTACCCTGCTTTGCCACCGGCTTCCATGTGATTGGCTAACGTGACATCATTTGACCACACATCAAACTGCCATTTCCTGAGGCCCAAGACTCCGCAGTGAACTCTCCCGCTGTGGATTCCAACTCGCATATTCACATTGACGCCCGTCACTTCTCGTACTAATCTGAGGAAAGACATAGGGATAAAGAAAGACCATTCCTAGACAAACAAAACTAAAGGAATGTAAGCATTTATAATAGGCAATTTTGCCTAAATATGCTTAAAGACTGCAATTCAACTGAATCAGACAGAAAAAAACAGCAGGCTACAAGCGGGTTGGAGGTGTTCTTAGAAGATGAAGTCAGTGAGCTTTCAATTGGCAGAGTCCACAGTTCACAGAAGTGGCAAAGAGAAAGCAAAAAGCATACACTAACCCAGGGGTCAGCAACCTTAAACACTCAAAGATCCATTTGGACCCGTTCCCCACAGAAAAGAAAACGCCGGGAGCCACAAAACCCTTTTGACATCTAAAATGAAGATAACATTGCATATATCTTTTTTTTACCTTTATGCTATGTATAAAAAAAACTATAGTGTGTTGCATTTATGAAATCAATGACCTGCTACAGAGAAAACACATTTTTATTTCTGCATGCAACAAAAACATTTTGAACTCCCCCCCAAAAAATGATGGATCGAAAAGCTCAATAAATCACGTGCTGGCAAGTGTTGCACGTTGGCATTTGTGATGCATATTTTGAGTGACAGGGAGCCGCAGAAGAGGGATGAAAGAGCCATCTGCGGCTCCAGAGCCGCAGGTTGCAGACCCCCGCACTAACCTATGGTTTCCATTTCAAAGCCAGCCATAACTTGCCTATTCTAATGAACTTTAATAGTCATGTTGCAAAGACAGAAGGGAAAGCGATTACAGAGCCCTATTTGTTCATACTATCCCGGCATCGAACTTCCCACAGGTGAAACACAATACATATGTGAAACAACTGCTTCAGTGTGATACATCTGGAGTTCTGTTATAGTCGACCAACAGTTATTTCTTCTTTAGTTGTTCCAACAGGGTCCAGTGTTAAAGAGTTTATATGTGTATCCTTTGTGGAATTTTATTTTGAGAACAAACGTTTATTAGGAGGAACACAACAATTTGAAAGCAGATTATATCTCTGGATTAGGGAGAAATCTGTTAAGATTACTGCTGCCCTTGGAAGACCTTAAATGATTAGTTGAAAATGTTGCTATGGCCGCTGTGTATTGTATTGGCCAGGATTAGTATTGTTGTACAGCCTGGGGTTTAACAGTCCTTTTCAAAGGACAAAACAGACCTCATAGGGCGGATTCTTTTTCAAATCAAGTATACAATTTTGTGACCACAAACTGTATCCTTAGATTTTCTCCAGGTCCTGCCACCTTCTTGCAAAATACAATTTATTGATAGAGAAGAACATTAAGATGACTGTAATGTTCCAATTATTAAGCCACAAATGGAAAATTTATAGCCCCCAGGAAGCATATGACCCTCGTTGTTGTTTTTTTACAGACACAGACATACACACATATTTTTAAGATTTTTTTTAAAGGCACCTCCCTCTTGGGGGGAAAAACCTTGAAAAAAATCCTTAACTTCAAAAAGATTATGTGATCATGCCTTAAACCAGCAGTTCTCAACCTGGGGAATCACGACCCCTTTGGGGGTCGAACAATCCTTTCACAGGGGTCGGGAAACTTTGCCCGGATGCCGCCATTTGGGTTCTTTTACCCTCTGCGCATGCGCAGAATGCTTTGCGTATGCGCAGAGGGTAAAAGGACCCAAATGGTGGCAGCGGGGCTGGGGTCGCAGAGGCGGGTGCAGCGGTGGGGTGGAGTGCAGTGGGGTCGCGGGGGCGGGTCGCGGCATTAGGAAGGTTGAGAACCACTGCCTTAAACATTTCTTACATAAGAATTTTATGCAATATACTGGCTAATACAGATCTTCATACAAATAAAGATGAGTTCTTTTGGTGACCATGACTATTTCAAACATAATGGGGACATTAGAGGATAACACCAGCTTCCTCAGATCCTAACAATCCATCAGTTATCTCTGCAAATGCATTACTAAGATGCACAAGTCCTTGCAATGATAGAATTAAAGGAACTGATGGCATCTATCTTTATCCTTCTAAGTTCACAGAGAAGGTGAAAAGACAAACATATAAAACAAGAATTTGCAGTAGATCCCTCAAACACAGCTTAGTCCTTCCCTTTCACAACTGCACAATTTAAAAGATAGACAAATACCGTATTTTTCGGAGTATAAGAAGCACCTTTTTGCCCCCCAAAAGAGGGTGGAAATATCGGTGCGTCTTATACACCGAATACAGCCATTTTTGGCCTCCCGAAGCCCCGCCCCCGCATCCTATTTTTGCGAAAAATGGGCCATTTTTTGCAAAAAATGGGGGCGTTTTTGCCTTCCCCCACCCGCTAGGAGTGCTCTACAGGCTTCCCAAACCCTCTGCATGCCCTGTTTTTGCAAAAAAACGAGCGAAAAATGAGCCATTCTTTGCAAAAATTGGGGCCTTTTTGCCTTCTCCCACCCACTAGGAGTGCTCTGAAGGCTTCCCAAACCTTCTGCATGCCCTGTTTTTGAAAAAAAAAAATGAGCGAAAAGCAAGCCGTTTTTTGCAAAAACTGGAGTGTTTTTGCCTTCTAATTACCCCATCTAGCATGACTGGAGGAGGAATTCTGGGAGTTGAAGTCCACTAGTCTTAAAACTGTCAAGTCAAGGGTCTTCAAACTTGGCAAGTTTAAGACTTGTGGACTTCAACTCCCATTCCTGAGCTAGCATGACTGGAGGAGGAATTCTGGGAGTTGAAGTCCACAAGTCTTAAAGCTGTCAAGTTTGAAGTTTGTAAAAAGTATACATGGTTGTAAAAAGTGTACATGGTTGTAAAAAGTATACATAGTTGTAAAAAGTATTCTGCTACACTGGTATTTTATTAAATAATATATTACTACACCATTTGGTTCAGAATACTTTTTTCCTTGTTTTCCTCCTCTAAAATCTAGGTGCGTCTTATACTCCGGTGCATCTTATACTCCGAAAAATACGGTATATTGGTGACCGCTGGCTTAATTGTTAGCTTCATGCGTTGGAGAGAAGATCATTACTCATTACTGCATTATTAACAGAACAGTGGCACTTATATAATTTTGCAGATAATTTCTTAGTGGCCTAATGGCTGCCAGCCAATCACCGCTATACACTGGCTTCTCCTGTGTGCTCGCAATCCCCAGGACATGGATGTAAAAAGGAAATCTATGGATGAACTCTATAGAGAAAAGGAAGTCTAATTTGAAAAGGAGATCTATGGGATTTATGGGTGCTACTTGTTTATCTGCATGAGCGTAGACTATTGTTATTTTTGTTATTATTAATTTATCCCAGACCTTTTGCATGAACGAAAACAAAAGTCCTAGGAATAAGTAGAAAAATAAACAGAAAGTAATCATGGGCCACTTGCTGGAAACATGTGCAACCAAGTAAAATAATGCCCTTAAGAAGGGATTTTTTGGAAACAATTTACAGCGATTATAGCAAATTAATCCCATTTAACTTCTTGAATGTTATTTAAAAATGTGCATTGTAGATGTAGCTAATGAGCAGATTTTTTTTAAAGCGACAAATCTTCAAGAAATATCAAATAACTGGCTTTGAGATAGCTCAAAAGATTAAATATCTAGGGGTTAATATTATGTCCACAAATACAAAATTATATCAACATAATTATGAACCATTGTGGTCAAAAATACAGGGGGATATGGAAAGCTGGGAGAAATTACAATTGTCATTGTTGGGTAGGATAGCTGCTGTTAAAATGAATGTTTTATCAAGGTTTTTATTCCTCTTTCAAATGATACCAATACTTAAAAAAGATGAAGTTATAAAGGAATGGCAGAAGGGTATAAATAAATTTATTTGGGCTGGGAAGAAGCCAAGGGTAAATCAGAAGATTATGCAGGATACACGTGAAAGAGGTGGTTTAAAAGTGCCTAACTTGAAATTGTATTATGAAGCAGCGGCCCTCTCAGCAGTTACAGATTGGATTAATTTAACGGAAGAGAGTGTATTAAACATTGAGGGATATGGTTTGGTATTTGGGTGGCATGCTTATTTAATATATGATAAAAAAGTAGATAAAGCTTTTAAGAGCCATATATTAAGAAATGCTTTATTGCGTGTCTGGAAAAAACACCAATCTAAACTAAATGATAAGTTACCCTTATGGACAGTACCCAGACACGCGATAGAAAATATAAATATGGAACAAAAAGTTGATAAAATTACATATAAAGAACTTCTTTCTGAAGAGGGAAATTTATTTCAATTAAAATCGTTTGAGAAATTAAGAGAAGAAGGTATAATCAGAACATGGTTTCAATACATACAATTACAAGTTAGATGGAGAGACGATCAAAAAACTGGTATTCTGAAAAAAGAGGACAATTTGATTGTACAAATGAAAGATAAGGGCCCAATGCATATAAAGAGATTATATAATATTTTATTGGAATTAGATTCAGAAACAGAATTAGTTAAGGATTATATGATAAAATGGGCTCAGAATATTGGTGAACCGATAATGATGGATACATGGGAAAAAATATGGGTCAGAAATGTTAAATTTACGCAGGCACAAAATTTGAGAGAAAATTTTTATAAAATGTTTTATAGATGGCATTTAGACCCAAAAAAGTTAGCTTGTATGTATCCAAATTTAGATTCTAAATGTTGGAGATGTGAATGTGGGGATGCTACATATTTTCATATATGGTGGACTTGTAAAAAGATCAAGGCATTTTGGATAAAAATATGGTGGATTATACAAAATATTTTAAAGAAAAAGATCAAATTTACACCACAATTCTTTTTGTTGGGGATAATAACGGATTTTTCGGTTATAGAGACCAAGCTGGTTTTGAATTGTATATCTGCTGCCAGATTGTTGGTAGCACAATACTGGAAGAAAGAAGATATACCTACAATTGAAGAATGGACGTTGAAAATGATACATCTGGCCGAAATGGCCAAGATTTCGTCATATTTAAAGGACCACTCAAATGAAAGATATATATTGGAATGGAGTAGGTGGACTGAATATATTCAAAAAAAGTATCAGATCAAAATAATTTAAATAGTTTACTAATATTAGAAATTTGTGAAATGATATACTATATTTTCAAGCTTTTGGACTGTTAAAGAGTTAAGGATGAATGGGTATTTTTGAACTAATAACTTTTTTTTTCTTTTATAGTAAGTTTTATGTTAGTTTTTTTTTAGATTTATACCTTGTGCTTCTCCTGGGAAGTCCGGGAGGGGGGAAGGGGGGGAAGGGGGAGGGGGGAGGGGGGAGGAGGGGAGAAAAATGGGGGAAAAATGTTTGTACTTTGTACATTTAAAACTTTTCAATAAAAAAAAAGAAATATCAAATGTGTTGCTTGGTTATTTAGTTGCACTCCAAACACTACAGGAAATCTGGAAGGCTTCTGGATAGGAGACATAGAAAACAATAGACTGATATAAAAATTATATGGAGAAAGTTATACCTTTGGAAATATTTCAAATATTTCAAACTTTTTATGAAATTAAAGATCTGCCAGGTACATCACTATAATTTTGAAATGTGACAAAGATCCTCTGTACATTTAAAATCTCTGTTAGATGTTTGACTCTAAGATTTGCAGTTATACTGGAAAGATTACAGAAGGTATTCCCTCTAACAATTAATCCTAAACAGTTAGTCTCATGAAAAAGCATTGTGTCTCAGTCAATACAAGACTAGAGGTTT
Source organism: Diadophis punctatus similis (assembly GCA_023053685.1). Taxonomy (NCBI): domain Eukaryota; kingdom Metazoa; phylum Chordata; class Lepidosauria; order Squamata; family Dipsadidae; genus Diadophis; species Diadophis punctatus. Next base: position 213,405,117 of record JALIGW010000001.1, on the reverse strand, counting down.
CTGTAATAGCTTTGCATGCTAATAAACATGAACCAGTTGGTCTGGCCTCACTCGATGCAGAAGAGCTTTGATTTGATTCAAATCTAATTTTTGGTTCAAATTTAGATTTGGATTACAATGTATTATTGTAATTCATCTGTTTATGTAATTACTAATAGGTACATCTGGCTAGTAACTAAAATATATCAAATATATAATTTTAATTTGATGCGGGAACTCTTGACATGTCTAATAAAACAAACTGGTGAAATCCAGGGAGTCTTAAATTTAAACCTAAGATATTATATGAAAATGATATTTTTTTTTCAATAATGATTAAGAAAACATTTATTTCAATCTGAAAGTATTATTCTGGGTAAATAGTAACTCGGAATAAATGAAATATTATTTCATTTATTATTCAGATAATTTATTATTATCAATATTATTCAGCAAGACATTTCTGAGCAAAAAATTGTTGTTTATTGTCCAGAATTTATTACTGTATATACCTGGAGATTATTGTCGCCTGGAAAATATCCTGTTTAAGGCATAAGAATATTTCAATAGTATTACTCAGATGAATGAGGATATTAAAAGATAGATGAATATCTAATGGTTTGTGGGAAAGTATTAATATTTTAAAATTAATTTTGCACCAAAATTGATATATTAATACAGAAATGCCTACTTTCCATTTAAATATTTTAAATATATTAATAAATTAACGACCATTTCTTTATGGAAGTAAAAAAATTATGTTCAAGTACAGCTCCCTTATGATTAGGGTTTTAATTTTCTAGTTTAAATAATGCCAAGAAGCATACTTGTTAACCACAATCAAGTCCTGGAATAAAAATGATATTAACTATTTGTAACAGTGGGCTCAGATTCAGAGTTAATATTGAGCACCCATATGGAAAGTTCTTGGTACTAATCATAGCAGGAATTTGGTTACTTTTCAGTAGACAATTTCATTTAACTGGACAAAAAAAATAAATTTTATCTTTTTTTCTTGTGAGAATATAATACTCTGAAGCAATTCTTAATTAAAATAGCTGGTAATTTTTTTTCCTCAAAAAAAAAATGAACCAAATTTGAATGATCTTTTAGTAACAATCTTTAAAATGTGAGGTTTTACAAAAAGCATACAATTTACTCAATACAATAGAATGACAATATACATGGATGAAATGCTTAAGGTGCATCATTAGCAGGTTCTCACAAAGCAGCATTCTAACATCTCTTCCTAAGTTCTGTTCCTTTGATGTGTATGTGATGTCATGGAATATATAGAAAAGGGACAGGGTTTATGTTACAATACTGCCTCCGTCATCCAGAGCCCAATTCAGTGGTGGGTTGCTCCCGGTTCGGCCCAGTTCTGTGAACCAGTAGCAGCAGCGGCAGAAGGCTCTGCCCACCTGCCCGGGACGCTTCTGCTAAAACCCGATATCAATGGGTTTTAGTACCCACTACTGGCCCAATTATGTCCCCTGTGGATTGTTGCTTGTTTTTGAAAATACTGTCTAGCCTTAAGACAATATCTTGGCCTGCCACACAATCCAAATGTCTAAATGGAGTTTAGTGAGGTTGTTAGTAAAGTATGCGGCATTTGCAAAGACTTGCACTATGTTTACAACTAGAGTTGGAAATAGGTGTGGAGGAGTACTCCATTCTCTGTTTACAAATTGTCCCTTGTCAGCTTTCAAAAAACCTGGTTCCTGCTTTGTGTGGGATGAAAATTATTTGACAATCTTTACCTCATTTCTAAATCTGGAGTGAGAGACTTTCTGTTCTCACTACCTCCTCCGTCTTCCCTGATGAAGAGAGAATGCTTCTCAGACAAATGAAAGTAATAAAGATTAAAAAGCTGAACTGTGAGGCATTATAATTGCTGGACCATTCAAGAAGCTCTTTTGATAAATTAACATAGCTTTTTTGCCTGGCAAACTTTCAGCAATTAGTTGATAAAAGTGTAAGAATTTAGAAAGCTATTAAATTCTTTACCTTTGAACATAAATCTACAAGGCACCCTGAAATAATAGGTGCAACTTAGAAAAAGCAGGGTGCTTCTACATTCTATTAAAATTAATGGAAGTAAACAATCAATCAACTACTTATGTTACACACAAACATACACACACACACATATGCCTTGTGAGATTCAGCATGCCCTGGAATCAATCTAGCCTTGAGGGAATTTAATTGGGGTAGGCATGGCCTATTATTGCAGAGGTGTTTACATGGAAGCCGGCCTATCTGTAGCTTCTCTGTGTTCATATAGATGCCAGAAAATGTTGAATTAGCATGGTTTGTGCTAAGTGAAGCAAATTGTTAGCTAAGCAAAACCCCTCACGGCTCCAGTTGGTACAATTTTAGCTATGTATCAGAGTATAGGTAGCCCTACATTTACAACCATTCATTTCGTGACTGAGGTTACAATGGCACTGAAAAAAGGAACTTATCATTGATTTTCACACTTACGACCATTGCAGCATCCTCACGGTCACATGATCAAAATTTGGGTGCTTGGCAACTGGAACAGATTTATGAAAGTTATTCTGTCCCGGGGTCATGTGATTACGATTTGTAACCTTCACAGCTGGCTTCTGACAAGCAAAGTCAATGGGGAAACCAGATTTGCTTAATGACTACATGTTTCATTTAAAAACTACAGTAATTTGCTTAACAACTGTGGCATAATAGGTCGTAACATGCAGATGATTTTTGGGCTCAATTGTGGTCATAAGTCGAGGATTACCTGTAGAGGGGAAATGTGGATATTGATGTGGAGTAAGGTTTCAATCTTAGTGTCATCCAGATTCAGACTGGGCCTCCGAATAATATCCATTTTGTCATCAATGTAACATTTTGAAGAAATGAATATGAGGCAAGTTCATGATTATTACTGATATTAGGATTTATTTTTTACATATATATCCTGTCTTTCCTCTAAGGAACCCATAAGCAGTCACTCCTAATTTTTATTTTTATTATAATAATCTTTGGAGGTAGGCCAAACTGAGCTCCAAGTTATCCACTAAGCTCCTTGTTTAAATGAGGTTTCTACAGCATCAATCCATCACTTTATTTGCTACGTCACATCACTATACAACATTATGGAAAATGATGCCAGCACACATTTGTATTGTTACTGAATCAGCATTCCAACTGAGGGCAGACGTGAAATGCTACCGGTTCGGACCGGTTCTCCCAAACCGGTAGTAAAAAATGCTACCTGTTTGGGTGAACCGGTAGTAAAAAATGCTACCAGTTCGGGAGAACTGGTATATCTGACAATCAGCTGTGCGACGATCAACTGTGCCGTGCGATTTAGATTAGCTAGAAAGCAGGATTTCCTGCTTTCTAGATAATCTAAATTGTGTGGCACAGCTGATTCCCCCCTCGCTGTTCTACTTACCTTTGCAGACTCTGATGGCTTCAAAATGCTCCTTTTTCAGCACTGCATAGTAGTGCCTGTGGCGTGCATGCGCGCACGCGAAGCGAACCAGTAGCAGACTTCAGAGGATTTTACCCCTGACTGAGCGTGTTATTAAACATCAGTCTATATCTAATCTCTCCAATCTGGTGCCTTATCATGTGGCACCACTACAACACCTAGAATTCCTAGCACACAACACCTTTAAATTCCTAGTTTTAAAGCATTTGGAATACTCATTTGATATATGATCATTACTCCACCTTGGGGTGTGTATACTTACGAAATGGCTTCTATCATATCCATTCCCATTTCAACACAGCAGTGTGCATGATCTGCTCTGGCTTCAGGTAATCCAGATACACAGTAATAGCAATCACCTAAGATTTTTATACGTAAACAGTGATTCTCCTGCAAAACAGAGGGGGAGAATCCACTTTAATTTCACAATCCAGGATGTTGACAGGCTGCCTTTGGACAATTTGCAATAGACTAAAATAGGACACCACCACAATTGAGGAAGCAAAGGATGAACCCTACTTACAGCAGCGAGCTTATCAAATCTGGCAAAGAGTTCGTTCAGCGTCATGACCAACTCCTGAGCAGTACACTGGGAAGCGAGACTGGTAAAACCCTCAATGTCTGCGAAGAGGATGCTGTGGGAGAGAGAGCAGGAAAAAGAAGAGGAGAGGCAGACATAGTTTAATAAAAGATACTCTTCAACTCATTTTAATAGATTGTCCTTTGTCTCTAAAAGTGCAGGTAGTTCAGAAGGGGTGTTTGTAATGAATATGAGCAACCTGGTCAAGGCAGGCTTTATGTCTGCTGCAAACTCTGTATGTGAAAATGTCTCATGATAGGCAACAATTAGCAGACACTTGATTGATAGATAATAAAAGGCAGTTTGTTTGCTCTTTGCTGTGTAATTTCCAGCCTAAAACAGAGCAGGGGTACTCAGGTTTTTCTAGATGGCCTTTCTTAGCTTTGGAATGCATTTGAGTGCATTCTCCAAAATAGTTTGTTAGGCAAGAGCACAAAATTAATTTTTTAAAAAATAATATACAGTATGTCACAGAAGTAAGTACACCCTCTCACATTTTGAAAATATTTAAGTATATCTTTTCATGTGACAACACTGAAAAAATGATACTTGGCTACAATGTAAAGTAGTAAGTATACAGCTTGTATAACAGTGCAAATGTGCTGTCCCCTCAAAATAATGCAACCCACAGCCATTAATGTCTAAACTGCTGGCAACAAAGGTGAGTACACCCCTAAGTGATAATGTCCAAATGGAGCCCAAAGTGTCAATATTTTGTGTGGCCACCATTATTTTCCAGCACTGCCTTAACCCTCTTGGGCATAGAGTTCACCAGAGCTTCACAAGTTGTCACTGGAGTCCTCTTTCACTCTTCCATGACGACGTCACGGAGCTGGTGGATGTTAGAGACCCTGCGCACCTTCACCTTCCATTTCAGGATGCCCCACAGATGCTCAATAGGGTTTAGGTCTGGAGACATGCTTGGCCAGTCCATCACCTTCACCCTCAGCTTCTTTAGCAAGGCAGTGGTGGTTTTGGAGGTGTGTTTGGGGTCGTTATCATGTTTAAATACTGCCCTGCGGCCCAGTCTCTGAAGGGAGGGGATCATGCTCTGCTTCAGTATGTTACAGTACATGTTGGCATTCATGGTTCCCTCAATGAATCAATGCTCCCCAGTGCCGGCAGCACTCATGCAGCCCCAGACCATGACATTCCCACCACCATGCTTGACTGTAGGCAAGACACACTTGTCTTTGTACTCCTCACCTGGTTGCCACCACACACGCTTGACACCATCTGAACCAAATAAGTTTATCTTGGTCTCATCGGACCACAGGACATGGTATCCATGTTCTTAGTCTGCTTGTCTGTAGCAAACCGTTTCTGGGCTTTCTTGTGCATCATCTTTAGAAGAGGCTTCCTTCTGGGACAGCAGCCCTGCAGACCAATTTGATGCAGAGTGCAGTGTATGGTCTGAGCACTGACAGGCTGACCCCCCCCATCCCTTCAACCTCTGCAGCAATGCTGGCAGCACTCATACATCTATTTCCCAAAGCCAACCTCTGGATATAACACTGAGTACAGGCACTCAACTTCTTTGGTTGACCATGGCGAGGCCTGTTCTGAGTGGAACCTGTCCTGTTAAACTGCTGTATGATCTTGGCCACCACGCTGCAGCTCAGTTTCAGGGTCTTGGCAATCTTCTTATAGCCTAGACCAGGGGTGGACAAACTATGGCTCTTTGAGGACCTGTGGACTTCAATTCCCAGAATTCCTGAGCCAGCCATACATGCATGGCTGGCTCAGGAATTCTGGGAGTTGAAGTCCACAGGTCCTCAAAGAACCATAGTTTGCCCACCCCTGGCCTAGACCATCTTTATGTAGAGCAACAATTTGTTTTTTGAGATCCTCAGAGAGTTCATTGCCACGAGGTGCCATGTTGAACTTCCAGTGGCCAGTATGAGAGAGTGAGAGCGATAACACCAAATTTAACACACCTGCTCCCCCTTCACACCTGAGACCTTGTACCACTAATGAGTCACATGACACCAGGGAGGGAAAACAGCTAGTTGGGCCACATTTGGACATTTTCACTTAGGGGTATACTCACTTTTGTTGCCAGCAGTTTAGACATTAATGACTGTGTGTTGCGTTATTTTGAGGGGACAGCACATTTACACTGTTATTCAAGCTGTATACTCACTACTTTACATTGTAGCCAAGTATAATTTCTTCAGTGTTGTCACATGAAAAGATATACTTAAATATTTACAAAATGTGAGGGGGTGTACTCACTTCTGTAACATACTGTATATATTACACACACACACGCACGCACGCACACACACTCATAATTGTTTTTGCCTTCTGTCACATTAACAGTTACAATTAGTTAGCAATTCTGGATTTTTCTCAATATTGCACTTTAATCTCTGGCTATAGAGATACATAGTATATATATAGTATACAGCTTCAAGGCAAAATTTTACATATTCTAAGAAATTACAATTCTCATACTTTAAGAATTATATCCAAATTCTTCAACTTATATGAAATATACCGTATACCTTCATATATAATATAATGTTACACCCGTATACCATTCATGGATAAGTAAAGTAAAAGTAAAGGAGTCTCTGAAGATTTTATTTCGCTAATTGTTGCCAACTCTAGGGGGCAGTGCTCATCTCTGTTTCAAGGCCATTGAACCAGCGCTGTCCAAAGACATTTCTATGGTCATGTGGCTAGCATGACATCATGGGGCACTGTTACCTTCCCACCGAAGTGGTACCTGTTTACCTGCTCACATTTGCATGCTTTCAAACTGCAGGATTGGCAGGAGCTAGGTAGAGGATGGGAGCTCACCCTGCTATGTGGTGCTCAGGCTTCGAACTTGGGTTTCTGAATTTCTAACTAACAAACCCAGTGCCCTAACCGCTGAGCTACCACACTTCATGGATAAGCTGTCCCTCAAAATTATATCCCTCAAAATTATATCCAAAATACCATGAACAATACACCCATGGATAAGCTGACCTGCAATTTTCAGGGTATTTTGGTTTAAAGTGCACAGGTCTGCTTATCCATGGATGGATTTATATGCAGGTACTTTAAAAATGTATTATTGGATAAACAAGTGGATAAGTGCATTTGCTAACAAGCTGAACCCAATGGTTCAGCCACCATTTGAACGTATGACAGTGCTGAATAAATAGTAGTTATGAGTGACTCTTGCACTTATGTCAGTTGCAGCTCAGCACCTGGATTGCAATTACAACATCACAGTGTGACCTGCTCACTTAATGACCCACAGTGATTTGCTCAACAGCAGCAGCAAGAATTCCAGAACTTCCATTATTATGTGGTGTTGGCGGGTAACATTCCACTTTACAAGTGCATTGCTTAGTAACAGAAATTCTAGTCCCTATTAATATAATTGATGACTACCTGAACAGATCGTCCTCGTTTAACAATGCATTGGATAATCAACAATTTGCAAATATGATAGTAATAAATGATAACAAAAGATCATTTTGACCATGTGTGCATTTATGGTAACAAAAGCCTTCAGTATGGAATGGATTATCTGGTCAGTTTCAAGCCAAAAAAGAACAGGTCAGGCATAGGACACTGTTTGAAAGATTATCTAATTGAGGCAGCAGGAATCAGTGATCTTTGCAGAGTCTTTCTCTGTCTTTCCCTTTCATGTGTTTCTTAGCAGCCATTTTGCTTAACATCTAAGATCTTTTTTTAGGCAAGAACACAAAATTAAATTGATTTCTGTTCTCATTTCTGTTTTCATTTTGTATGTATGTATGTATGTATGTATGTATGTATGTATGTATGTATGTATCAGCAGATATTTCTCTCTCTGGCCACAAAGAAAAAATATCTGCTGTGAACTCCGCGTGGTGTCAGGAAGGGCATCCAGCCAGTAAGCATCAGCTCCTGCATAATACACATATATGTATTACAAACTAGGCCATATTATTATAGAATGTAACAATTTCAATGCTTTTATCCATCCATATCTGTGTCTGTCTGTCTGTCTGTCTGTCTGTCTGTCTGTCTCTCTCTCTCTCTCTCTCATCTTTCTATATTACTGGCGAACACACCTAATACCCATCTCTTACTTTCCTCATAACACCAACTCTGGAGTTAGGTTGGGCTGAGACTGAATGACTGGCCCAAAGGGATCACTAGAACTCATGGATTCTTGCTTTCTAGGCCAGCACTGAACCACTAGACCAAATTGGCTCTGTCTCACATGCCAGAGCAATCATCATCATTATTATGATCACTACCATAATGTAACCATAAATTTTATATCAGAATTAGAAGAAAAAAATCATGAGGTATTGAAAAAACTCCAACAACCAAAAACCAACAGATTTGGAAAGATTTCAAAAACTGTGATAGGCACTTCCCCAAAATGGGTACCTATCACATCATCTTTTTATTCTCTCCTATTCCAACTCATCTTCAACATTTTTCCTGAATAAGAAATATAATTTTGGTCTGCAATAACACCCTATTTTTATTAATAATGTTAATTGTTTATTAACAATTATGTTGCAGCCCATGTGATCCAAAAACATCTCCTGAAATAAGAATGATATTTGAAGCTGACACTTTTGTTTATTATATACATCAGTTTCACACTTTATATTTGTCTATATTTAAAAAAAAAACTAAAGAAAACCTTCATCATGCCCAGAAGGTATAGTTACCAAGATACTTCCAGACACATAGAGAATTCCAGCACTATATAAACATATTTTTTACATATTAACAAAATACAAAATTACTGTACATAGAATACCAGTATAAATAGATGACATCACCATCCAGCAGAAAGTTAAGGTAGATGGCTACTACAGCAACATAATATATTTGATATTTAATTTAATAACATTAACTCAAATGTTACGTACCGCTACAATAATCTGGATAATATTGAGGGTCAGAACATAAAATTCACCCACTTTCCATTTGTGATTCTCCTAACTGCCCACCACTGGATGCTTCAACAGCCTTTCCGCTTAGCACTTCTGCAGTGTGAAGTAACACTTAAACTTCAATTCAAGGTTAATGGATAAAATAATTCCACTCATTCTTTTCAAAATAGTGATTATTTTTAGTGAACTAATTCTCAGAAGGCTATGGATAGAGCCTTCTGAGAATTCCACAGAGCAACAGCAATGTAGTTTCTCCTGTCCCTGAGATGGGAGGAAAATATACTGATATGAAAAACACTGTCCCAAAACTTATTTTTATTGCATTGCAGCAACAGGGCTGATCAACGCAATCTGGGGGTACCATCAGAACAGAGACTGGTAAACGCCTTTCTCTTCTTATACAACATCACATATTGACAGGAAAATCAACCATTTACATTAGTCTTAATATATAGTAGGGCAGATTTTTAGACTGAGCAACCATTTTTATTTGTAGACATTTCTTCTTAATGATTCACAACATCATGGGTACAAGTCAGGTCAGTTGGGGACCTGACCAGTTGCCTTTTTAGAAGAACCCGGTGGGACTATCTTTGGGAGAGCCAAAGCAATTAAAAATAAAGATTTCTGCAGACCACAATCATGCAGCAGTAGAATTCTTAAAATATGGTAGCTACCAATCGTATACATGGAGACTAGACCAGTAGTGGATTCTGAATTACTTTGCTACCGGTTTGCGTGTGTGCATTTGCGCGCATGCGCAGAAGCATCCCAGGTGGGCGGGCGGAGCCTCCTGCCACTACCGATTCTAAGAACCGGTCCGAATCGGGAGCAACCCACCGCTGAACTAGATATATTCTCAAAGTGCATAACTATCAGTTATACTAGTATGTGGCTATCAGTTATTTATTTATTTGTATCCTGCCTTTATTATATTTACGAATAACTCAAGGTGCAGAATATATCCAATATACCTTTTTCCTCCTGTTTTTCTCACAACAGCAACCCTCGGAGGTGAACTGGGCTGAAAGCGAGTGACTGGCCCAACGTCACCCAGCTGGCTTTCATGGTTAAGGTCGGTCTTGAACTTAGAGTCACATGCTTTCTAGCCTGGTGCTTTAACCACTAGACCAAACTGCTTATAATGATATGTTCAGAATTGGGGGAAATGAGAAGATATTACTACCCCATGCCTCCCTTGTGGGCTTCCCAGGTATTTGATTGGCTTTAGTCTGATCTATCCAAGTTTGACATCACATGGGTAATGGTTGTTGTCATTTCTCAATTCCTATGTGGCTGATCTTGTTTTTTGCCAGAACAACACGTTGAAAGAAAACTGACTTCCTACTCTGTCAGTTCTGAGAAATAAGATATTAGCTCTTAAATAAGCTCACCATCTAAAAGTCTCATTCTATCAAATCCTATTGAAACCAGATTTTGCCAAACACTGTCTGTCCCATTCAAGTAAAACATAACCGAAATACTTTGCAAAGGAGCAAAGGAACAACATCACTTCAAGGAAAGAAAGAGTGCCACAGAGCAAATAATTCCGACTAAATAACTGGCCTAGTTTCCCCAATAATACCCTGAACAAAAATAGAAACCAATTGACATACTAAAGCTAAGAGCTTTATTTAAAGTGCCGGGGAACACTGCCGATTCAGCCTTAGTTAAAAGCAGCTGAGTATTGTGGAAGCACCTTACAACTTTCTTATTTCTAGTCCTGACAGGAATAGCGTCAGCAGTTTCTGCTCTCCATTTTTTAAACCCCTGCAGCAGAAAACTAAAAAAAAAAGGCTTTTAAACAAAGCAGGGACTTCCAGATTGGGTGGCCTGAATCATCGGAAGAGCTGTGGATGTAAAATCAATCAAACAAAGAAAAACAAGAATAGGACCTTAGGTGCTCAACGTTAAAGGAACTGGGGGCGGGGGGGGGCAGGGAGAAGGCAAAAATAGGCAACATCTTCCCACACCTTTAATATCCATTTTTCTCAACAAGTGGTTAACAGAATTCAGTTATGACTTTGCACTAGGGTTTCATACTAGGGACTATATTATACAATTAGTTTGTCACCAGTTCGCGCTCGCGTGCGCAGAAATGTCCTGGGCAGGTGGGCAGAGCCTCCCGCCGCCGCTACCGGTTCTAAGAACCGGTACGAACCGAAGCAACCCACCGCTGCTCTGTATTTCATATCATTTGTATCAGGAAGAAGGAGAACGATGAATGCAGAGGCTCAAAGTTTCAGCTAATGATCCAAGATGGTCCTCATAATTAACATACAAGGGGGGGGGGATATGTTCTTTTATCCAGGCCTCACTTCTATTTCCCGGCCAAGCCTGAAAGGTCACCTCCAGTCACTCACTCTGGAATCTCCTCTGAAGGACAGAAGGTTGTCTTAAATGTTGCAACTGATGCTGTCAGACTGTTCTTGCCAGCCAGAGTGATTTCAACAAGAAAAATGCCAAAAAGGAAAGGTCCATGACAAATGTCATCTTAACAAAGGACTCCAAAGACAGCAGGAACTCCACCTTATCTGAGGACACCTAGGATGATCCTAGCAGAATCTTTTCTCTTACCTGGCTCAAAGAAGCAGCTCTTACTGGGTTCAACTTCCCTTTCAAGTAATGTTGGACCAAGTACAGCCTATACTCTTCAAAACAACTGCAAAAAGTGCTCATGCTTTACTGCTATTTTAAGGATGCCCCTAAACCTGCCAACTCCAAAGCCCCTCTTTTCTCTGATGGAGAATATGTTAATCAGACTATAAGGGAGTGCATTATGAACTTGTTCTCATCCATAGCCATTCTTGTAAGATGGTGCAGGGTACCCTATGAGGTGACCCACAGAGGGCAAAATATACCGTATTTTTCGGAGCATAAGATGCACCTTTTTACCCCCCAAAAGAGGGTGAAAACTTGGGTGCATTTTATACACCGAATGTAGCCCCACCCACCCACCCCCACCCTCTGGCCTCTGTCTTCCAGCAATTTACCTGTTTGCAGCAAAGAGGGAAGAGCCTGTAAAGCCAAGCAAGTCACTAGCAGCTTCCCGACCTACAGCTGACTTGCCACATGCTAAAATGAAACTGAAACTGCAAAGAGGCAAATAGCTGGGAGAGACACACAGATTTTTATTTTTTGCTGAACTGGATGGAAGGGGGTAAGTGAATAACTGTAAATGTCTGTAGAATGTTCAAATTATTAGACTTATTTTTTAAAGACTGCTTTATTATTGTTCTAGAGCCAGGGGTCTCCAACCTTGGCAATTTTAAGACTTGTGGACCAACTCCCAGAATTCAACAGCCAGCTTTGTTAGCTTTGCTGGCTGTGGAATTCTGGGAGTTGAAGTCCACAAGTCTTAAAGTTGCCAAGGTTGGAGATCCCTGTAAATCTAGACAACTCAACAAAATAAAGAAGCTTTTTAAAATAAATGCTTGCTCTGAAGAGGCCCAGTGCTATTGTATCTTCTTTTAAATAATAGAGAATAATGTATACTTCCAGAAATTTTAATTAATTTTAACAGCTCTGTACAAGTATAGTCTGAAATGTAACAGTGTCCTGCTTAGTATTAGAGTTTAGTTACCTTGGAGTAGATCTATTTAAATAATTGGGAGGAGTTAGTGTGACTACATTTAAGAACACTTTCTGGCATAATGTACATTTCTCCAATTCTTTGCTATTTCTATGGGTCAGGCACACATGCACAGAAATACACAGCAAACAGTGTATATCATCTGTGCTGTTTGCTGTTTGGCAAATTGCTTGGAGGCAGAGGCCTTTTTCCCTTGTTTTCCTCCCCCAAAACTAAGGTGCGTCTTATACTTTGGTGCATCTTATACTCTGAAAAATACGGTAATCTAATTTAGCTGTAGAATTATAATGATGTCTGATATTCATACAGTAATAACTTTTCTGAGTGTCTGAATATATTCACATATTAAATTATCATATAAGGAAGACACGAAAAGTTTACAAGGGTAAGAAATACATATTCTGTTCTCTATGGTTGCAGAAGATGTAAGATCAGAATATAAGGTTTATCTTGAGACCTTCTGAATTTGAGCCTAAGGGAATTTTATGGAACAACACAGATATTCTTTCCACTCAAAATGTCACACTGAGTTAGGATTTAATTTTGTTGGTTCCTTTGTGCAAGTATCTGCTTAGAAACAAATTATTTCAAAATATAAGCTTTTGAAAGAAATCTGCTCACATTTGATTTGATTCATTTCTTCGAGAGGAACATTTGACATTTAAAAGTCTTCAAAATTCACCAAATTCTACTGTCCTTTTTCAACTTAAACCAAGGCCATCATCATTCTGGAGCCAAGAGCCCCTTCTGAATCTTAATTATCTCAAATCTGACAAATTCTCTCCCCACCACCACCACACACCCAACAATTCTTTGCTACCATTCATAGTTAATTTACAGGTAGAAGTGAAAGAAGAGCTTTCTTATGGCTAGATCAGTGAAAGCCATAGCTCCTTTATTTCTGCAGCAGTGATCACTTAAAAAATAAAGCAACTCTGATTGGCATAATACCAATCCTCTTGTTAACTGATTATTTCTCCTGTTCATAGCTTGTCACATCCAATTCTTCAGTTCAGTCATCCCAATATTTTTTTTGTCTTGCTACTTACCCCACCCGTGTCTTTTTTTAGGTGTATAAGAACCACTGCAATCATTGGTATGCTTCCAATGCCATATTACTTGGTCAGAAGATCTATGTCACACAGCAAGAGACAACATATTGATTCACCATCTGGGGAAACTTATGTTGGCATAATAGAAACAGACATCTCTCATTTTCCAGTATTACCACCTTTTATCTTCAAAATACTTATTTTATGTTTATTATTAATAGTCACACTTATTATTGTGACATTCATAAACTTCACAGAACATTATGGATGAGGGATATTGTGTGAAGGAGAGTGGGGTTCCCACCCCCTTCTGTTCAATTGTCTGATTCTCAGAAACTGCCTGGACAAGTTCCTCCTTTGCAATTTTTCTTGGCAAGGTTTTTCAGAAGTGGTTTGCCACTGCCTCCTTTTCTAGGGGTGAGAGAAAGTGAATGGTCTAAGGTCACCCAGCTGGCTTTGTGCCCAAGGCAGGGCTAGAACTCACGATCTCACAGTTTCTAGCCTGATGCTTTAACCACTACACCAAACTGGCTCTGAGGGACAGCAAGTGCAAATTAAATTCACAGAGCCTACTTTAAAAGCTACTAGACTGCAGCAAGACTACCCAGCTCTGATGATATCATCACTTTGCATTTGCTGATGCTATCTTTATTATGATCCAATATTTATTATTTTCTGGAACATACAATTGTCCCTTGCTTACTTGAAGGATTTAGACATCTTATTTATTTATTTATTTCCCTTGCTTACTTGAAGGTCTTAAACCATTTTTTCTTTCTCTTTTTTCTCTTCTCTTCTCTTCTCTTCTCTTCTCTTCTCTTCTCTTCTCTTCTCTTCTCTTCTCTTCTCTTCTCTTCTCTTCTCTTCTCTTCTCTTCTCTCCTCCCCGCCCCTCCCCTCTCCTGTCCATCCATCCATCCATCCATCCATCCATCTATCCCATTTCCCTACAAGGTGAAAAGCTACTAGAAGCAAAACCATGGAAAAGACAAAGACAAAAATGCTCAAATATCCAAATGCCTCAACAATACATACAGAGAAGAAATTCCAACACCAGTTTCTATAAAGAGGCATGTGCGTGGAAGATAAAGTTCAGTTTGGATATTGCTATTGGGACTAAGTCTATCTTATCAAAACACATGCCTCTACTGTTTGGATAGGTTCACTCTGGCATGTCCACGGGATGTTGGAATGGCTATTGTTGATTCTTAGATCTTTTACGTGAGATGATAAGGTCCAGCCAAGAGGATTTTGGGGCTACATTATAGGAATATAGTCTTCTTTGGGGAAAAGGTCCAACACTTTATGAATCTTAAAATCTATATTTACAGAAGGTTTGGATTGGATCAAGACTTAGTCATATTTAGAATACAGGTAGTCCTCAGTTAACCACTGCCCTATTTAGCTGCTATTGCAGTTACAACAGCACTTTAAAAAGTACTTGAACTTACAATAATCTCAGCGTTCCATGGTCAATGTTAGGACTATGTCCAAACGGTTGGGTTGTTAATATATAAACAAGCCACCAATCTATGTTTGTATATATTTAAGTACTACAACTTTAAATGTATTGCTGTATTCTGATTGGCTGTAGTGTTTCAAGATTGCCATAAGAGGGAGCTAGAGATCATGGTTTCAGGTTCGTTCTCTCTGCTGATTCATTCGTGATTGACTTTGTGACTGATATTGAGCTCTGTGTGAAGCTCTGTTACTTTGATAGTATTAAAGTGTTTGTAAGCTGTAATATATTTGTTTGATGTTTAAGACAAAGACAGACTGGTAAGAAAATTATTGTACTTCTTGATATTGACTGACTGAACATGTATGACCTGGACTGTTTAATTGGACTGTGCTATTTATCTAAAAGTAAACTATTTTATACATTTCAACGAATCTGTTTGTGATTGGATCATTACTCCTATCCACTGGTTGCCAAGCTGAAATACTCCGTTTCTACGTGCATGTCCCTGATAACTCAGGGGTCTCTCTGCACACTCCTTAACAATCATGTAATCAAGATTTGGGCTCTTGGCAACTGATGCACATTTACGATAACTGCAGAGTCCCAAGATCATGTGATTGCCATTTGCAACCTGCACAGCTGGTTTCTGATAAGCAAAGTCAATGAGGAAGCTGGCAGTAAGTTACAAGCTGCAGTCACATGAAGTCTCACTTAATGACCATAAGTGATTTGTTTAACAACTGTAGTGGAATTTATGTCATAAGCAGGGTGTGGTTAAGTGAGGTTTCATTTAACAACTGTGTTGCTTAGTGATGGAGTGCCAAGTGCAGTTGTTAAGTAAGGGCTACCTGTATAATCATTGAAATGATTGAAACTTGAGTCTGTTAAGAATAATATACAACCCATTAATTTAAATAGATTTACTCTGTTTGGATATATCTCAGTTCTAGGGGACAATCGATACTTATAGATGAATAGAAGACAATTACGATAACAATTCATCCATTCTAGTTATTTTTTCGTTTTATTTTTTCAAATATACGATTGCAGTTTTCTCTAGTGCACTTTTGAATACACACGGATCACCAATAGACTATACTATGCTCAGTTCTTAGCAAATCACAATGGGCCAATGCCCTTTTCTTCACAAGGCCAGTTGAAGGGCAGTAAGTCGGTATTCTTTCAAGAGAAACTTCATTTTTTTCCCCTCCAAAGATATGTCATGCTTCTTCACAAATGACCTTTCTGCTCATAAATGCTTTCTATAAAGTCATGTAAACTCGGGAAGAAAAACTTTGGCACCAGCAATACCCTAAAACATTTCCTTTAAGAGTAGATGATTCCCCATCTTCTTTTAATATACTGTACTTTTGAAGCTACTTTCAAATCTATTATAAAGATTGCTCTTAGGTGCAGGTGCCCTTTTAAGCAGTTTTCTCTCAAAACTGTTCAATGTTTTCCTCCATCCCTCTAATGGGGAAATAAGGAGCAGAACCAGTGATTTCAGCAAAGACTACCAGGTAAGCTATGGCCTACAATGTAAGGTCATAATTACATCTCCAACAACAGATTGCTGCTGTAGAATGGCAATCATTATAAAAATGTTAAGGTTCCTTTAACTTCCCTTTTGAATCTGCCTGGAATTTTAAGTTCAGAGCTGGAGATCCTCCTTCAGGCACCTTAATCGGCAGAGTTAAGATAACTGACACCCGTTACGAATTAGCGATACAACTGGAGATATATAGAATATATAGATATATAAGAAAGAATTGATATTGTACAAAAAATGAAGATATATTTAGATAGAGAAAAAGATGTATATTTAGGGAAAGAAACAAGTTAACGAAAAATATGTAAACTGGATTACCCGTCATGTACTTGTTTTTCTGTTTTATATGTTTGTTTATTTTTAATTATATTATAAATAAAAAACTTTTAAAAAAAGATAACTGACACCCAAAAAGTGGTGTTTTCATTGAATAGTCAAGAACATGAGGTTGTGATCAGAGGTGGGATTCAGCAGGTTCTGACCAGGTCTGGAGAACCGGTAGCGGAAATTTTGACTAGTTCGGAGAACCGGTAGCGGAAATTTTGAGTAGTTTGGAGAACCGGTAAATGCCAGCTCTGACTGGCCCTGCCCCCATCTATTCTCTGCCTCCGGAGTCCCAGCTGATCGGCAGGAAATGGGGATTTTGCAGTAACCTTCCCCTGGAGTGGGGAGGGAATGGAAATTTTACAGTATCGTTCCCCTGCCACGCCCACCAAGCCAAGCCACGCCCACAGAACCGGTAGTAAAAAAATTGAATCCCACCACTGGTTGTGATATACCACTTACGTCCCCTCACCTATGGTTGTATATAGCCCAGAGCTCCTACACTGGTTTTGCTCTTGTTCTACTTCTGCATAGGAAGCCATGTTAGATAGAATCAGTGGGCAGAGACACTTACACTGTGTTCTGTCAAGTTTCCTCCAAAAATGCCTTTTCATACAGATATTTTAATTATTTCATTTTGTAACTCAGAGAAGAGGTTGTGGAATTATGTCTGAGGAAAGCAAAACTGGAGGAGGACTATGGATGTCCAGAGTGGAGAATCCAATCTTTATGTAGCATTTGTTTTGGGATGTTATGTGCCACGACCATTCATCATACAGACATGGGTTTCACAGTATTGCCACGAAAACTAAATGCACATATTTAGCTTGTCATTCTCTTCCCAAAGTTCGGAATTTGAAACAAATTACAGTGATTTCACAGAAAGAAGAATGGACATATATTTGGGCAGATATCTGGCTTCTGGACATTTGCTCAAGATGGTACCTTTTTTTCAAATTAATGAAAATTTACTACTCTAACAATTCAAAGTTTTCCTCTGAATAAAAAACTAAAACCTTTTCTTCTGCAAAAAAGTAAAGTGAGCATTAAATAAATTATTAGGGTGATTGAATCTAAGCTAGGTGAGCTACTTCAACCTAAGCTTACTTAAAGTACTGAATTATGTATTAAAAATCACATAACCTCCATTATTTGCATAGGTGACCATATATCAACAGTTTTGTTTGTGCTGGATAAACTTAAATTCTGAAGAATCATTTATACCTCACTGCAGTGAAACCTACTGAAATTGGAAGTTCTTAAAGGCCTATATTTGTTCTTTGGGTTTCATAAAAGCCTGGAAGAGGAGGAGGATGAAATTAGAATTTTCCACTTATATCCTTGACT
The DNA here is from genome assembly GCA_023053685.1 of Diadophis punctatus similis. Classification (NCBI taxonomy): domain Eukaryota; kingdom Metazoa; phylum Chordata; class Lepidosauria; order Squamata; family Dipsadidae; genus Diadophis; species Diadophis punctatus. The sequence continues at coordinate 213,386,875 of JALIGW010000001.1, read as the reverse complement.
GCCTTTTAGTCACCAAAAGCAATTAGTCACATGCAGATCTGCATATGTAGACTAAGATAAGCATACTATGAGCAAGGATTTTGTGTGTGTGTGTGTGTGTGTGTGTGTGTGTGTGTGTGTGTGTGTGTGTAAAGTATATATATAGAGCCGAGGTGGCGCAGCAGGTAGAGTGCAGTTCTGCAGGCTACTTTAGCTGACTGTGATCCACAGGTCAGCGGTTCAAATCTCACCGGCTCAAGGTTGACTCAGCCTTCCATCCTTCCAAGGTAGGTAAAATGAGGACCCAGATTGTTGGGGGCAATGTAAATATATACATTGCTTAATGGTGTAAACCGCTTAGAGAGTGCTTACACTATGAGGCGGTATATAAATATCACTAATAAATAAATAAATAAATATATATATACTCGTATTTTTCGTAGTATAAAACACACCTTTTTCCCCCAAAAAAGAGGGTGAAAATCTGGATGCGTCTTATATTCCGAATGTAGCCCCGCCCAGCCTCTGAAACAGAGGTTTCAGAGGCTGAAAAAAGCTTCTGAAACGGAGCTTCAAAAAAAAAGCCTCTCAAATGGAGGTTTCAGAGGCTGAAAAAAGCCTCTGAAATGGAGCTTCAGAAAAAAAGCCTCTTAAAACGGAGCTTCAGAAGAAAAGCCTCCAAAATGGAGGTTTCAGAGGCAGAAAAAAATGCAAGGCTCAGAGCTCACAACCAACGAACCTGTTGCTAAAATTCACCTCTGGGAACAGCTGATTGGGGGTATTCTGGGAGGCCGATCCACCCGCCAATCAGCTTTTTTCTTATTTTCCTCCCCCAAAACTAAGGTGCATCTTATACTCTGGTGCATCTTATAGTCTGAAAAATACGGTATTTTATATGTGTATAAAGTGTATATACTTTATATGTGTATGTGTGCGTGTATGTATATATGTACACACATACACACACATCCTTTACTTGAGTTGTAAATTTTATCTTTGGATGGTTACGAATCAAACGTTTTGTAAGAGCTATTGTTTTATTATTAGCACAATTATCTAAATAATAATAAATGATTTCATCAGTGTATACTGAAGTCTTTGCTCTGCCTTATATTATTTCTCAGCTATTTTTGTTTCTAATGGCCTATGACCGACCATGTACTCATCTCCCTGCTTTTCAGCAAGTTCCCCTTTTTAAAAGCAGTTGTTTGCTTGTCTGGCATCCATAAATATGATTTAAAGGCAGTGATGGTGCTGTCTAAAGGCTCTGATGTTAGTCGTCTAATTTCAAATCCAGCATAAAAGTCCCAAACAGTTGCCAATCTGGCATTAACCACACCAATTTAGGGCAGGCTATTTCTAATTCAAAAGCGTAAACAGTAACGCATTGATGAGCCATCCTGTGCTATTTTGACTTCAGCTGATTTCTTTTCAGACAGTTTGATGAGACTAAAACAGTAAATTCAAGCATTTCTATTTGTGTGCTGGTACAGAACTTCTTCATCTGCCTCTTTGGAATTTGGCCAGTTAAAACCAAACATTTTAGTTTTAGTGTTTTACAAATTAAGATACTCAGATGGATAAAGGATACAATCACTGCTTGCTAAACAAGAGAAACATCTGCTTACCACCCAAGTCAAGGAGATTCAAACCCTTAAAAGTAAAACTAGCTACAGAGTCAGGTTTTCCCTTTCTACTTCTTTCATAGAGAAATTCCTCAGCATTTCACATCCTAAATTCTGTGGATTTTGCTGGTTAAATGTATAAGATAAATAAAGGTCTATAAGCCACCCAAATGTAGCTATACAGTATATGAAATATGCACACCCTGCTCCTGTGTGATATTTTACATAAAATTGATAGCAACAAAAATTCTGTTTCCCCAGTGCCCCCTGACCTTCCTCCAATTTCTCCAGTCCATGAATTAGGGAAAGAGAAAACTAATAAACAAAATACCAATTCATTCAACTCCAAGCTATGCCAGAGATTTATGGCTCAGTTCAGTTTTAGCTTAGTAAACTGTATTGTATGAATGCAGCCACTGTGGTTTGGAAACCATAATTCATGTCGTAATATCATATTTGAGCAAAACTAATCAATATTGCTCTGGTCTTTCCATGCAATTTTTCCATGCAAGAGATATCTAGGTGTTCTGAATTGACAAGATGTATCAAACAAAGAGGAACTCTTGAAACAGTTGTGCCTACTTCCTACTTTGGAATAAAAATGTGTAGCCTGGGAATATGTAACCTAAAGTGCCAGGGACACAGGTAGTCCTCCAAAGTCTTGGATGTGGCTATCCAAAGTCCTTTTAAAATTCCTAACCAACTTGTAACATTTAATGTGGCAGAAGATGGAAAATATCAAACACATAGGAAACAATCGCATTCAATATATTTCATGTGCTTATGTTTGATCCTTCCTTTATCTACTTTGGCACTAGCATGCCATTCAAACACCACAAGCAGACACTCTTAATGTGTGAAGAGTTGTGCACCTCTGGAATGGGAATACAAAAACTCAGCAGAGGACATGCATGTCTCCCCCATTTCCTTCCTTTTTACAAAATTGCTGTGCTGAATTATGGATGCCTCCCACTCCTTTCCCTCTGCACATACCTGACATTGTCATGTTTCTGGATATAAATTTTATGAAACATCATATCTTCTTTTTTGGCGTTAATGTCAGCTTTCATCTCCATGGCAACATGGCGAGGCAGTACAGAAAGCAGGAGACGCTCCTGTGGAATCAGACAGATAAACCAATTAAAACACCTGCTCTGGCTTCAATTTACAAACACAAACATGTCTCTCTTTGAAGATCATGCTAGCAAAATTAAACTGTTATTTCGTGATGGAAACATAGAACCAAACGTATTTCCAATAAAGCCTGCCCTTGTCAAGTCATCTAAGATTCTGTTCCACTTAGTCAATAAGCAAATCAGGGATGTCATAGAGAAAGGGATTTCCTCCAATTACAGTTTGGATGGCCAGCTGTCCATAGTCCCCAACTCAGTTGTGGAATTCATCTCCACGAGTCCCTTGGGAGTTGGGCGGCTTATAAGAATGAGCAAAATAAAAATAAAATAAAATAAATTCAACTTTCTTATATTTGTGAGGTTTTGTCTATATAGCCATAAGAAGATAGGTAACAACAAGTATTATAACAGAGAAACAAGTCATTACTTAGGTCCACTTGAATTTTTTCTTTGTATGCTATAACACAGAGGTCCGCAACCCCCGGTCCATGGACTGGCACTGGGCTGCAGCATGAAAGAAACCAGGCTGCACAAACAAGCAAAGCACCATCCATGGGATGCAGGCAACACAGAAAAGTACATCCCCTCCGGCCCATGGAAAGACCTTTCTCCTGATGCTCAAAAAACTGGGGGCCGCTGCTATAACATATAGTCACCTTCAAAATTGTAGGCACTATTCGTGAAATTTTATGTTCCAATAGGTGAATAGAAACAGTCACAACCTCCTCAAAGTTAAATGCAGCAAATTTCTACAAATCTGGATATTGATATTATGTATGTGCATTTGTTTACAGAATCAAAGCTAAAAAATAGCAAATCTGGCAGATTCAAAAGTTTCAGCACCCTTAAGAGTCAGTATTTCATGAGGCTCGTTTGGCAGGAATAACAGCTTTCAAAATAAGAGTTTCTTTTCGCCAGCTTAGAATCTTTCTGTTCTTGATTTTGAAAGCTTTTCCCACTCTCCCTTGCAAGTTGTCCTCCAACTCTCCTTTGCAGGCTTGGTATCATTCCCTGGCCTTCTTGCATGCATCTTTTCAAGAATGCTCAATTTTGGGAATTGTGAAAGTCATTATCTGTCTTTTCTATAAGGACTTCATATTCGATTGGAAAGTGCGTTTTGGATTGTTGCCTTATTGAAATATCCAATCTCTTTTCAATTTCAGTCTCTTCACTTGACTCTGGGGTCTTTACTTCTGGGACACATTGATAATTTGACTCCAAACCATCATTGAAACCATTTTTCCTTCCAATATTTCCTGTGTCACTGGCTGTCAGAACACCCCACAATATAACAGAGCCCCCCCCCCAAACAACAACCTTTTAATAACTGAAAGGTTTATTGTCTTGAAATGTACCATCCTTTTTTCTCCCAATGCATCTTGTATGGCTGTGGACAAACCCAATTTTGTTTCATAACTTCAAAGCATTTTTTCTCAAATATTTCAGGTTTATCAAGATTTTCTTTTGCATGCTTTAAACAATGGCTTTTGTGATGAGATAAGCGGAAAGGTTTCCTTCTGTCAACTCTCCTATACAGTTCAGTGTTTTGTAAGCAAAACTGTACTGCAGACCAGGGGCGGGTTCCTAATTTTTTTACTACCACTCTGTGGGTGTGGTTTATTTTGTGGGTGTGGCTTGCCAGCCATGTGACCAGGTAGGTGTGGCTTCTCGGACTGCTGAAGGGAGGGGAACTGAGATAGGTCCTGCTGCTCATTCCCCCTCCCCTCAGCAGCTCGAGAAGCCTCAAACGTGCGAAAATGCCTAGGATCATCACTGCACGTTCGTGGCTTCTCAGACTGCTGAAGGGAGGGGAATGGAGATAGCTCCTGCCGCCCGTTCTTTCAGCGTCTCACGCACTCCCTCAGCCATCCTCCCCTGCTTGGACTTACGGTGGGGTAGGAAGGCAGCGCATGAGCAGTGCCGGAAACTCAGCTTCTGGGCATGCGCAGAAGAAAATTTTTTTAAAAAAATGGCGGCGCCCAGGCACGGGCAACCGACCGCACCGGTACTGTGACGTCACCAGTGGGCCGCTACCGGTGCTATAGAGTGGGCCGCACTGGTAGGAACCCACCACTGCTGCAGACCCATGGGCAGCTCTTTTAGTGTCACCTAAGCCTCACAGCAACTTGTCTGTAGTGATTTTGCAGATCTGACCACTTTCTCCTAGTTTTCCAGATTTTGCCTTGATTTCAACATTTATGCCTAGCATTTCTTAACAGTGTTTCTCAAAACCGAAATTGCTAGTTGGAAGTGTTTAGACATTTTTATAGTCTTCCCTGGCTTTGTAAGAGTGAATTATTTTCAAATGCTCAGACAGCTGCTTAGAGAAGCCCATGACTGTTGAAAGCAGACAGAAAAAACACTCAGACTTAAGAGGTTAGAAGACTCACAGTATTTGTTTACCTATGAAATTGTTCTGGTGTGGCATCTTATGCTCTATTGATAGTTTGTTCCAGCTCACAAAAACTGATTGTTTCTGGAATTTTGCAGGCTGGTTTGAGAGCACAGATGCCACAACATTTAAGGCTGAGCAACGCTACAGTAGTAATGAAGCTGGTCGTTATGCTTTCCAGCACATTACTGTAATATGTTTTGGTTATTCAACCAACACGAATGCAAGATGGTAGGTACAGCATTTTGATTGAAGACTCACCATTTTTGTACATGCGTGCCACACCAGTGCATGTACAAGAAGAATGGGACTTCAATTGCTATATCATGCCCATCACCATTGCAGTTTCATGGCAACTTTTTCAACTAATCATTCCCTTAAGCTTCTGACAGCAGTTAAAACAACTTTCACCCTGGAAAAATATTTACTCCTAGAAATGCCATCAGTGGAGAGAGAATTATTTGTCAAGTTTAGATTTGAACTTTTAGATACTAACGTTAAATTCGGCCGGTATCGGAAAATCCCGTATGACGAAAGAACATGTATATGCGGGGCAAACATTGTCGAGGATACGGCGCATATAATATTTGAATGTAGGATGTATGAGGAAGTAAGAAAACAATACCTGTCCCCAATTATAAATAAATTTTCCCAATGGAATGTAAGGCATAAATTAACATTTCTATTGAAGGCAGACTCTCCGCCCCTGGTAAGGGCTATCACTCGCTATCTTAATAGGATGACAGCAATACGAGCCAGCTACATTGAAAAGAATTTCATTGATTGTAAGAAAGATGAGCTGAGTTAGAGACGAGATATTTTATTTGGGTTATCTAGTTTTAGAAATTTAGTTATTGAATTTTGATATCGTTGAATTTTGATATCGTTGAATTTTGATGTCATGTACCATATATATTTTTGTACGGTTGTTTCTGTACCTGTTTGTTCTGCTTTTCTTTTTTTGAAAAGGCCTTCGGGCTATTCAATAAATGTACTGTACCATTGCAGTTTGACACATCTGCTCCTTATGGATTCACCCAAAGTTGAATCCAAGTTTCACACTGGCCACAGATAATTGACTTTTCTGATCTGGTAGGGATATTAAAGCTTTGCTATCTATTGGGCTTTGCCCCTGGAGCCTGAAAAGTCAGAGGCAGACTTTAGAAATGTTACATTTTCATTGTTAAATATATCCTTATCGCCAGTTACCTGTTGCTGGTTTTCTCTCTGAGAATGTAGGCGAGCTTGAATGCATTCCCTTGTTTCCTGAAAGGCCTGTCTTTGGGACACCTCAGCTGGGTAGTGTGTACACACCCCTACAATGTTTGTGCAGATGAAGATGAGGATGTTGGACACCAGCTGCAAAGGTCACATGGGTAGGAGAGAAAGACAAAACAGGTTATGTTTCATAAACATGTTCTAAGAATAGACATATAACATCTACATCTCTTTGCCCTGAGAGCATAAAGGAAGATGTATACACCATTCTAACACCATCTATATAAGCTCTTCCTGAAAATCACTGACTTCCACGACTCAAGTAGCGATTAAAGCTAATGTATTGTCATCCAAGTGCAAAAGTCTGTGAGTTCAATCCCTAGTACAAACCCTGTAGAACAGCATCTGGCTACTCATGTAGAATTGTCAATGTAATCTCTTCTTTTGATAACTGTTGATCTTATTGCACACTGCTTATAATTTATAAATAATTACCTACCTGCCAATCAATCAACCAACCAACCAACCAACTTTTGGTGTTGTTATATCATTTTTTGAATCCTTATGAACCAGATGATTTTTTTTCAAATCAGCAATAAAATATGGTAATTATGAGTGCCCCAGAATGTAGATGGAACAATGATTAAATATTTTTATCTATTTTTCCTAGATGAAATCTTAATTCCTCACCTACAGAGAATCTGGCAAATCCTTTATTATGATACATTATTGCTTAATCAGGCATTAGGGCCTTGCAATTGAATTGTTCCAGTAAAATATAGGGCTACATGGATGCCCTCTTAGGATATGCTTTCAAAATCACTTTACAAAGTCTTATGCCCTAGAGATAATGCCTTTGTTGAAACACTATTTTAATCCAATGTTTCTTTGTTGATCCTTAGAAATATATTGAATACAGTATTGTCAATGTACAGCATATGCTTAAAATGCATTTCTAAATACCATTGCTACACTGGCATTTTCTGGAAATACTTCAATCTTGGCTCATCTATCAAACATACATTTGACCACTAATGTGTCTAAGACTGTATACCTATTTCTACATGATGATTTGTGGAAGTAAACAAACTAAGTTTTTGATGAATGACTCCAACTAGTATCTTATAAGCATCTCAATATATGGCACCAAAGTTATAAATGCTACTGGTTCGGACTGGTTCTTGCGTACCGCTAGAGGCGGCCGCCGATGGTTCGCCGAGCTGGTAGAGACTGCTGGCTGGCCACGCCCCCAAACCGGTCCGCCAATCGCCACTCACTCGCCCTGCCCCGCCAGTCTCCGCTCTGCAGCTTGCAAGCCTGAAGTGCTGCGCACCTGATCTGCCTGCCAGGTAAGCCTGCGAAGTCGCGGCCTACCTAGCTGCCCCTGCACCCCCACCATCCCAGCCTATCTTCCCCACTCCATTCCCTGCGGCCCGCAGCCCCAACATGCTTTCCTGCCTTCCACACAGCCTTCCCGGTGTCCCCGTGGCCAGCTTGCGAAGGCAGGCAAGCAGAAGGCCACACGGAAGGCAGGCAAGCATGTCGGGGCAGCAGGGAAGGAAAGTAGCAGCCTACTCCCTTCCCGCAATCCTGACATGCTTGCCTGCTTTCCATGTGGCCTTCCCGGCGGTCCCCCACACCCACTTGCCTTCCGAGGTCAGCGTCCAGCCCGGCCCGGCTAGTGAGTGGGAGGGGGGCCCTTGATGGGGACACAGCCGTGAAATGAAAGCGAACGGCGCTGCCACAATGGTGCTCCGGGACGGCAGGTGCCAGGCGGATGTCCCGGGGCTGCACAGCGCCTGCCCTCCCGGACCACCACCATGGCTGTGCCGTTTGCTTTCGTTTCCCGGCGGGAGAAGGAAGAAAGCAAACAGCTGCGCTCCGGGAGGCCAGGCGGACGTCTGCAGCCAGGTGGGGAGGGAGGGCGGCGAGAGCAGCTAGTTGTTCCAGGAAGGATCTGACATTTCCCTCAGCAGCAAACACTGAGATTTGAGGTCTACAAATCGCATTAAAGGACGAGCTATTGATGGTTGCATGGAAGGAAAACAAACTGAGTGTGGGATGGAGAGAGAGCGGGGCTGGCCCTGGCCAACGGCATCATCCCGCTTATGAAGTCTTCGGCTCCATGTGCAGCGCCAATGGAGGCTCAGGGGGTTCAGGTGAGAAGCTAGCGTGCACCCCAACCCTGAGGCGTTGGCAACAAGCTAAAAGGTGCTCGTTTCCCCATCACTCCGGGATTTGAACCCTCCCCTTAGGTAAATGTGACAGATGACAGGGAGTCCTGTGCAAGTTCTATTACTCCTTCTCAATCCGCCTGGACTTTTCCCCGTTCTCTCTCCGTCCCACACTCAGTTTGTTTTCCTTCCACGCAATCATCAATAGCTTGCCCTTTAACACGATTTGTAGACCTCAAATAGATTCTCACTTCACAGGAATGTTTCTGACTGCAGAGCTAATGAAACGCAATCCGCTCGGCAAGTTGCACCAGGAAAGAGCGCGCTTGGCAGCGATCTCTCTCCCCAAAGTGTCCGGCACCTTTTCGGCCTGAAAAGAAGGCAAAGAGCATGGTGACTGGCTAGCTCAGGCGGCACCAACATCGGGCTCTCAGTGCCATGGACAGCTGCCGTCTCCATGCCCCATCGCCGCTATCAGCTTGTTGCAACTGGAAGGTCCCTGCCAGTTGCTGATCGCCGAGTGCTGCCCAGGGAAGCTGCTGCTGTCCTCCTCCCCCCCCCTCCTCCAGCCGACAAGCATTTTCCTTCCTTCGTTGCAGAGGAAGCCCTTTTGCTCACGCATGGACTGAAAATCAGCTGTGAAAGTAGGGGGGGAGAAGCGAGCACGCCAAAAACAAGGCAGAGATTTAAAGAGACCACAGCTGCCACCTTTTTTTTTTGAGGTTTAGAAAGCCAGTTTAGTGTTTCACCACATTTTGCAAGTTGGGCACACCCACCCGGTCACATGACCATCATGGCACGCCCACCAAGCCACAGCCACAGAACCAGTAGGGAAAATTTTTACATTTCACCACTGGGATAACATCTTTCTTCTCGCTTATGCCTTACATTTCATGATAGGGTTCAACTTTTGAGAAGAGCTTCTAAATTTAATTTCAAATAAATAAACAGAAAGTTGTATTACTGTGAGTCAGCTACTCAATCACATTAAAACTGACCACAAATTGACCTTTGTGTATGTAAAATCAGTCACTGTGGTTTTAAATCATAAATTATGATTCTGTATGCTATATGAACCTGAACAAATATGAATTGTTTTAGTATGCCATAACTAAAGTATGGCTTCAGGTAGCCAGTTAACCTAGTCTACTGAAATATTAAAGCAACATAAACAGATGTTAGCAAATGTTGGGATAAGAATTACTCTTATCAGAGGCGAAATGAATCTTTTCCTGGAACTCTGACATTGTCAAAATAAACCGCATTATAATTCTAAGGTATAAGATATTTATTTCTTAACAAAAATAATAAATCACATTCTGGCTATAAACGTAGGTGTTGCTTCGTCCAGAAGCAGAGAACAAAAGGAAAGAATGAAAGAAAGGAATGTACACATGCGTACTAGGAACATAATAATCACGTGCTCAGGAATAAACCATTATATTTGATAGGGATGCATCTCCCTGCATATACATGTAACAGGTAACATAAAATCACTGCCTGGCAGCAAAGCTATAAATAAATTAATAAACTGTCTATTTGATATTCTCTCTGTTTAAATATTTTAATTTAATCTAATTAACTTCCTGAAGATGTTAAAATGGGACCAATAAATGTATTTTTTTTGCATATTTATGATATTATGCATTGCTACAATCAATTTTCTGAGGAAACATTTCAAGTTATAGCAATCATTTATCAGGTTGCAATAGTTATACATCAAGACTAGGTATTTTTTTTATCTTCTGCAAATGATAAAAGACAAAGATGGACACAGAAATATTGTTGTTAATGCAATATAGTTTCTTTTAATACCGGTACTGAAAATTTAAATGTTCAAATTTGAAACTTTCCTGGTGTAGTAAAATTGTTGGGATTATTCTTTAAATTGTTTATTTTAGATAGTAACAGACAATGGTAATGTAAAACTGTATTTGATATTGTATATTTTTAACAATTTTGTACACTGCCCATGGAAATACGCTATCAAGGCAGTTTAGAAATGTAATTAATAAACAGACTTTTACAAAATTAATAGCTGTTATTTATAGCTGCTGTAAATGCTTAGTTTTATTTAGGCCATGAACAAACTATTGTACTTGGAATCTGGCTGCAAATCCCTGCTCATTTATCTGGGTGTAATCCTGCCAACCTCAAAATAGCTTACTGTATGTATAAGTAACATTGTTCTGTAAGTAAATTTGTTCTGAGATAGCGCAGTGGTTAAAAGCAGCATTGCGACCTTCAGCTGATTGCTAGTTCAGCTGTTCAAATCTCACCAGGCTCAAGGTTGACTCAGCCTTCCATCCTTCCGAGGTGGGTAAAATGAGGACCCAGATTGTTGGGGGCAATATGCTGAACTCTGTAAACCGCTTAGAGAGTGCTGTAAAGCACTATGAAGCAGTATATAAGTAAAGTGCTATTGCTATTGCTAAATTTTCAGTTTAATCAAGGCTGACGCCTGCTGAGTTTACAACCATTTCAATGTTGTTCTCTTAGCAACAATAATAAAATGGCTCGCCATTGTTTCTTTTGGGATGTTTTGTTGATTTTTCCAGTCTCTTCCAAGTACCAAGATTTCTGGTGGTCTCCCACCAAATATTAACACCAGGGCTAAATTTTGACACTTGGTGGAGGGAAGCTTCAAGTACCTTTCTTAGATAGCAACTTTTGAGCCCTCTCGCTCCACCAGAACCATCTTTGTTCCATAAAAGTCTCTGTAGATCTTTGGGCCTCTTCCGAAATAACTTAAGATGGGAGTGAGTGAGTGGGCTGTTGGGAGATGAGGAATATTTCTCAAAATTGGATCTTATGGATCCCAACTATTAAGTACACACAACTATGATGACCACATTTGAACCCAAAATTTATGTTGTTAAGTGAGACATTTGTTAAGTGAGTTTTGCCCCATTTTACCACCTTTCTAGCCACAGTTGTTAAGTGAATCACTGCAGTTGTTAAGTTAATTATACTATTGTTAAGTGAATCTGGTTTCCCCATTTGCTTGTCAGAAGGTCGCAAAAGCTGTTCACAAGACCCCAGGACATTGCAAGTGTCATAAATATGAATCAGTTGCCAAGCATCTGAATTTTGATCACGTGACCCATGGGGCTGCTGCAACAGTGGTAAGTGTGAAAAATGGTCATAAGTCACTTTTTTCCAATGCCGTTGTAACTTTGAACGGTCACTAAACAAACTGTTGTAAGTCGAGGATTACCTGTACTTATTAAATATATGGACATTCCAAGAAAATGTGAACAATGTTTTGCTTTCAAGATCCGCAGCAGGCAGTGGCCTTATATGGTCGCAGTTAAAGTTAAATGAGGTAGAATGCTTTTTGAACTCGGTTAATGAGGAATAAGCCTTTGAAAACCTTTGGAAGCAAAGTCTGAAGTGTACAAGATGACAGAACGAATTACTGACTTGCATTGCCGCCTTCTGAGATGATTAATAGCAAATGGTGCGCTACTGTCTTTCAGGATACATGATCAAGGTTTTTTTTTTAAGCTGACAAAAAACATTATAGTATGTTCACCCCAAATCTAAATTAAACCGCTTGCTCTTTTTTTCATTTGTAGTTTTTCCAGATGATGGGTTTATTCTCTGGAGTCCATGCATTGAAGGAATCAGGGAGTAATTCCATAATGTGGGAGAGTGCTGGCAAACCATCTCATCGACACAGCAGTCAATTATAGTTGAATTCTTCCTGGCTTTAGAGCAGTGATGGCGAACCTATGGCACGCGTGCCACAAGTGGCACGTGGAGCCATATCTGCCGGCACGCGAGCCGTTTCTCTAAGTCAGCTCCAGTGCGCATATGTGCGCTGGCCAGCTGATTTTCGGCTTGTGCGGAGGCTCTGGGAGGGCATTTTCGGCCTCCGGAGGGCCTCCGGGGGGCGGGGGAAGCCGTTTTTGCCCTCCCAAGGCTCCAAGAAAACCTCTGGAGCCTCGGGAGGGTGAAAAATGGGCCTACCAGGCCCACCCAAAGTCGGGAAATGGGGGAGCGGGGGGATTGTGTGCGCATGCATGGGGGACGGGGCAGCACGGGGATCACATGCGCATGCACAGGGGGGCCGGGGGGCATTGAATTATGGGTGTGGGCACTCGCATGTGCATAATAGCGTGCGTGTGAGTGCTTTTGGCACCCGAGGAAAAAAAGGTTCACCATCACTGCTTTAGAGCATCACTGAAAAGCCACCCATCCAGGTCTCCAGAGCTTTTTATGCACCAATGAGAGCAGCAATTATACCAATTACCATGTTGCAAATCTCCATAAAGTCAAGGTGATGAGCTATTGCAAAATAAATAGAAGTCCTGGTTGAAACTGTATTTCATGCATGGCTTACCTAATATGAGACAAGAATTAAACTTTTAAAATGATATTTTGTGCCCTATTCCTACCTTGAAAGCAAGCACAACTCATAAGGGGGTGGAATTCAATTAAGACACTAAAAATGAGCTTCAAATTGATTTCTAAGTCATGGCTAACATTACTATGACTGAACATGTTCCAGACTACCTGACTATAATACAGAAACTGCTTATGTAGGAAAAAAAAACAGAATAAAAATTAATTTTAGAAGCATATCTAAAAATCACCCAGAGCAGGCTCATATTGTTCATATCATAACTATAATATTCCACATAAATTATTACAAAATGGAACCCTGGCATTTTTCTACCTGTAATTCTCCATCTTCCAGTTCTTCTGTTTATTTAGCTGTCCAAACATCTCATGATCTCTGATATAAATACAGCTCTTTCTTTGTTGGTCAACCTTCATGCTGGAACTACCTCCCAGAACAAATTGTAGAAAACATTTCTCTTTCTTCTTTTTTCATATCACAGTTACATTTCTACCACCCCTCTGGAACAATCCTCCAAAATAACTAGCACGTGACTATTAAACTATGGTAGAAAATATCATGAGGGAAGTTCTAAAGAGTATTTGGAAATGATTTACAACAGCGTTTTTCAACCTTGGTCATCTTGAAGATGGGTGGACTTCAACTCCCAGAATTCCCCAGCCAGCCAGCCAGCAACACTAGCTGGGGAATTCTGGGAGTTGAAATTCACCCGTCTTCAAGATGCCAAGGTTGAGAAATACTGATCTACAATATTGTGAACCATGGATGATTTCTAACATATTTATCAGTAGGATGCAAAATGAGAATCTTTTCTCATTTCCATGACTTTTTAAAAATGTATTAGTTGAACATCACATTATTATCATTGCAGCCCTTCTATCTCTCTAATTATGCTAATTACATTACATCCAAACATACATGCCTAAACATAGTAATTCATTAAAAGTGAAAATGAAAAATATAAGCTTGTGTTTCACTTTTTCTTTCATCAAGTAGAAAAAGAGATCTTGAAAAGGAGAATTGTTTGATTTGTGGATCTGGAACCCAAAATTATTAATAAGTTTAGAATTTAGTCACTTCAGGATAGTGAAAAAACAATGCTCAGTCAAAACCTAGGTCTGAATACATATAACTGAAATCAATGGTGACTACAGTGATGGCCAAAAAAGTCAAGTTGGCAATTGCCACAATGGAAGCAAAGCTCTACTCTTTTATGTGCCTGTATTGTTGGCAACAGCAAACGAGCAAGCTTTGATCACACCGCAGTGACCTCTGTCTTGCAATATTTCCTCCAGAAGCCACTGGCAGTAGTATCAATGGGGCAGGGGTGGGTTCTAACTTACCTCGCTGCCGGTTTGCTTCCTCCCGCACCGCGTGGGCGCGCCTCATGGACACATGTGCGCTTTACACATGCATGCGCACTGCCGAAAAATATAAAAAAAATCTCCCCCCCAAAAAGCCAAAAACAAGATGGTGACGCATGTACAGTGCCGGAAACTCTGCTTCTGCGCATGCTCAGAAGAAAAAATAAAAATTCAAAAAAATTAAAAAAAAATCCAAAAAAATTAAAAAAAAAGACCAGCACCGACCGAACCGGTTCCGTGACATCATCGTGATGTCACCAGCGGGTTGCTACCAGTTCGTGTGAACCGGTCCGAACAGGGAGGAACCCACCTCTGCAATGGGGGAAAGTGATCAAACAGGCCTGATCTGTGAAAGCAGTACTGTGCTACTAGCCCTGCTGCTTTTGTAAGTGTATCATAATGTCACACATTTGTTCCCAAAGTGGCAGAATTTTGTAGAGTGAAGGTGTGATAATTTTCAGAAAAGCAGTGGGACCCTGTGAATACCTTTGATGATTACTACTGTATGATTAATCTCAGCAAAACAGCTCTATCCTTACTTTACCAATTATGTCTATAAGACATATCTACCGCAGAACACAATATTCTACAGAAAGGCTTTAACTTCAACACAGATGATCCCAATCAGGAAGAATTCTTTGCAGCCCTAGAAGAAGCATTTAAAATCACAGGACCTCCCACAGAGATCCAAAAAAGCATAAGACAATCATATCACAGACTAAAAGGAGACAAGAACAGTACCAACTCAGAGAGCAAAACAGCCCTCAAAAATCTAAAGGACCAATCTATCATTCTACCGGCAGACAGAGGTCAAACCACAGTTATCATGGACATATCACAATATATACAAAAAGCCAAAAACTACTGGAAGACAAGGAAACTTACATCCTAGTGAATACCAATCCAATACAGAAAGTAGACAACCAGATCAAGAGAATTCTCAGTGCCCTTACCAAGAGAGGTCAAATCACTAACTGATTCCCCACTAGTCATTCCCCACCAATCCTTCACTCCAGGGGCGGGTTGCTTACTTATCGATACCGGTGTGCTGCGCGCACATCTCCACGTTTTGTGCACATGTGCGCTCACTACGCGCACTTCCTCGCATGATTTTAGCGAGATTTTGCTTCTGCGCATGCAAAATCTTGCGAGGGGACGCGTGTGTGTGTGCGATTTCGGCGAGATTTTGCTTCTGCGCATGCACGGAAAAATTCTTAAAAGAAGATTCTTTAAAAAAGATGGCGACACGCATGACTGTCCGGCGAAGACGGCACCAGAGCAGTCGCACGCAAATTACGTAATCGGCGGGTCCCTACCGGAGCTGCGCACTGGACTGCACCGGTAGGGACCCACTCCTGCCTCACTCATTCCCCATCAGTCAGTTAGAACTCAAGAAACTTCTTGGATGAGATTTGAAATGTTTTCAAAGAAAAAAACAAGGAAGTTCAGTTGCCTTTTGGAAAAAAACATTTTGGGATAAAATTAATGTTACCTAGTTGGTTTATGTATTGTCTGCAAGAAAACCACCAAACTTAGAGGGCACCAACAGTCCATTTCCTGAGCTACAAATATTCTCTTGTATTGGTATAAAACATATTCCATTGTAATTGTGATATCACAGAATGTGGATATTTACAGATTAACTTATCCTATTTGTGAAATTTCATGACAATAAAATATTTGCAATATAACTATGTCCTTGTAGACATATGTAGTAGGGAGAATTTTGGCTTTATTAATTAAGAATATTGGTTACAAATTGCCTTTGCTAATTTACAGTTTTGCAATTAATTTCAAAAATTAGGCATAAATCTGTCATTGTTGTGTTTGGTGAGATAAACCTTGTTTAGGTGCCTTGGGCAAGAATGTTTCTGTCCTTCCTAGGTTACATATTAGGAAGTTCCTACTTATACTATGGACAATTAATAAAAGTGTCAATCTTCTCAGGAAAATTGGGGAAGAGGAACACACTCTCGTTATTCCTGGTACTGTATTTTTAATTTATTATCAATTTGATTTACATTTCTCTATTATTGTTTTGTGTAGGTTTGCACAGAGTTGCTTGTGTATATTTTAGAAACAATTGTAGAACTTCAAATAGAAAGTGTTTGATATAATCTACGATTTTTCAAGTATTCTAATCTCGTTTAATTGCTAAAAGCAGTATACTGTCAGCATTAAAACATGCTCACTGTATAAAAAAAAGAGAGGGGCTTACTTATGGCACATGAATGACGACACACTACTGATGGAAAAAGAATGTTTTTTATGTATGTATAATGAAAAAATAAATAAAACTTTTAAAAAATATGTTTGGCTTAGCAACTGAAATTTTTGGCTCAATCATAGTCGTAAGTCAAGGACTGCCTGTATCTTAATCCATTTCTAGGTCAGAAGTTAAATTACCCCAAAAGTTAACCAAGAGCTATAATTACAGTTTAGCTTTAAACCTTTCACAACTAGTAGAACCTTGATAATTTCCTTGGGTATCTGGATCCTCTTCTTCCTCCTTTGGGCACTTGTACTACATAGACTGATCCAACATTTGCTTCAGGTATAAACCTCTAATGTTGACTTTCTTCAGTGCTTTTGAGTCACGAAGAACCTGTAATTCTTCAATAGTCTGAAACTGACTAATCTCATTGCTCGTGCTTGCTTCCTTCTTTTCTGAATCCAACAACATTTCATCCTGCCTGCTCTTTCTACATTTTAACTTTGTTTTTCCCTCTCGTGACAGATGCTGAGATCTTTCCCATCTTCAGACTATCAACTGCAAATATAGCCTAGAGATCATGTGACAGGATGGCATGCAAATATTAACTTCCCTATTCCCTCATACTAAGGCCTTATCTTAACCACATATATTGTAGCTTCTCCTTAAATCATTTTACAGGGAAAGGTTTATATTGTAATTTCATGTTTTGAAGCACAGTAGCTGTTCTACTAAGCAGTACTTCCTTATTTTCTTATGATTACATAAGAAAATCTACAGACCCCCTCACATCCTGGACATAAATTGTTTCAACTTCTACCCTCAAAAAGACGCTATAGGATACTGCACACCAAAACAAATAGACACAAGGACAGTTTTTCCCGGAATGCCATCACTCTGCTAAACAACTAATTCCCACAACAATGTCCAATTATTTACTAAGACTGTATTACTATTATTCTTCTCATCCTTTCTAGTACCTATCTCCTCCCACTTATGACTATAACCATGTTGCTTGTATCTTTCAATTATATTGTTTTTGTTTCCTAGTACGATTTGATAGCTTATTAGTAACCTTGACTATCACTAAGTGTTATATCTTTTTATTCTTGATGAATGTATTTTATACTCCTTATGTACGCTGAGAGCATATACACCAAAGACAAATTTCTTGTGTGTCCAATCACACTTGGCCAATAAAGAATTCTGTTCTGTTCTATTCTGTTCTGTTCTGTTCTGTTCTGTTCTATTCTATTCTATTCTATTCTACATTATTATTATTATTATTATTATTATTATTATTATTATTATTATTATTATTATTATTATTATTATTATTATTATTATTATTATTATTATTATTATTATTATTATTATTTCACCTTGAATAAAGACTGCATAAAGAGAAGGGAGAGATAGCACACCAGAACTCTGTAACTGTTGTGAAGAATTCCAAGGAAAAATGATAATCTGGAGCTTGCAGGGGCACATCATTACAGGAGCCCCTGTCTGCATTGGCTTGACCCAGGTTAAATAGCACTCTCAGTAATGGAAGTCTAATGGCTACCTTTGGGCCAGAAATTCTGCTCATCTCAGCTAAATTCATAGGATTATTGTCTGAGGAACTACAGTACTACATTTGTTTTCTTCAGCTCTTGAAGAAAAGGTGGGAAATAAACTGAACAAAGAAACAAGCCAACAAATATATTCCTTAAACCAAGCAGGCAGCTGCAGACAGATATAGACAAGAGATGCTTTAATATCTGCACTCTGAAAATTATTCTTTTTTTTTAAGAAATAAACTTCTGCCAACTTCCATACCAAAAACCAAACAAGGCCACTGAAAATTCTTATTTGATGGATTCACACACACATACACACACACACACACACACACACATACACACTTGCATCTTTCAGAGATAAGTTAATTTGAGAGTGATTGAGCAGCCTGACATCTAATACTAAATAGATTTACACAATCTATTGGACTTGGTGAACAGAAGGTTGTCTGGTGTATGGACTGTATATTGTTTGAAAATGAGCAATTGTTTCTGTGTGTTGGAATAAACCAGGTCGTTACATTAAATCAACAAGTAGTTTATTGGTTTTGGCATTTCATGTCAACAGAACAATTGAGGTTTGTTAATTCAAGTTTAGGGTTTAGTTCTCCTCAGACCTCATCACCGGAACACACTGGTCCTCTGACTGATCTTTGTAGAGAACTGATTGCATTGTTTTAGCATTGGATGAATCACTGAAGGAACATTTATATCTTGTTTAGTTTAGTGAGCATTTTTTCCACTTCAAAGCTAGAACTATCTTTAGTGTTGTCTGTCACTTAAAATCCTGAAGGGGCTCGGTAGTAGCTTTGTACTGTAATTATTCAAAGGGAAGCCTGGTTCAGCCACCACAAACAGAGTGACAGACCAGCTTGTGTCAATATGCTGCTCCCCTCTGTTGCATTTGTATTTGATTATTCAGACACCAGATGCCATTCAACAGGCAATTATGGGCAGAAATCATGGTAAAAGAGAGATGCTGTTATGATAACCTCTGATATTTCCTTGTCATGACATACCTAACAATGCAGATCATCAATTGGATAAAACTGATAGAAGCAAGTATAACTTTATTTTTAGAGTAGTAGACTATTTTCTGTATCTGAACCACAGGCAAATGTTTACTTCACTGGGGACGCTCTACTTCATTTGTTTCTTCTTAAGGGAAACAAGCATGTTGAGAGAGGAAAGAATGTGGTGGTGGTGGTGGGGAATTTTCATCCAACACATGGTGGGACCTCTTAATGCTAATTCTGAGAACGGACTGAAATAAGTAGCCACTGTGTAGCTGTTCAAAACTTAGGAAAGAGAATGCCTGTCTGCAATATGTAACGATAAAGCAATATCCCCAAATCACAATCAGTACCATAATGAGTTATAATTGTTGGAACATATATGTCATTATTATTACAGGAGACCCATTCTCTCTGCATGAAAACTTCTTCCACAGTATAAATTGCACTTAAAATATGTCTTCTCATGCCTCGGGTGTTTAATATCCAGTTCTCTTCTGGCTGTTCTGCTCTAGCTTTCCCAGTATGTTAAGACACCCGTAATTCCCAGAGATGGCAAAATCCAAGATGGCTGGATTATAATTATTATTTTTTGGCATTATATTTCCATATATATCTTAAGGGAATCCAATTGAGCTTGGATGTGCTCATCTTGTACAGTGCAACCTATTAACTAGGAGTGGGAAATTTATTTCTTATCAGTATCAGGATTACTTGTGGCATAGTGAATGGAAATCTATGGCCCCGTGAGGGAGAGCTTTTTGTCCTATGATTCTCAGGCCTCTGGAAAGACTGCTCTCAATAAGGTGCTTTCAAACCAGTTCCTCACTTAGTTCCTCACTAAGATGCTTGTACTTGGTTGCTGTGACTCTAAGCCAGGGGTGGCCAAACTATGGTTCTTTGAGGACCTGTGGACTTCAATTCCCAGCATTCCTGAGCCAGCCATGCATGCATGGCTAGCTCAGGAATTCTGGGAGTTGAAGTCCACAGGTCCTCAAAGAACCATAGTTTGGCCACCCCTGCGCCCTGTAAAACCCCAGGATTTACAGCCTAGGAGATAATGCTAGAATATTTTAAAAAGTGCTCCCTGTGAAAGTTACCACATACAGTACAAAGCCCTTGCTAAGGAATCCCAAATGAACAGTGGAGAGGCCACCAGTGCTCTTTGGAGATAATCATATAGCAGCAACAGTTCTAGTATAGACACTCAACCGAGACTGATAGGAAAACTGATTAAAATTAATCTACAAAGCCTATTTAAATTCAGGCACACTTACAATCTGTAAGTTCTCAGCCGTGTTCGTTGATATTGCTGAAGTCATCGGCTGCTTATGATACAACCCAGCTAATTAGAAATACAAATCAAAGCACTTTCCTTCCAGAGCCGGATGTGCAGAGACTGTTCAAAATAATCATCTTGGATGATGTTGCTAACAAGGATTCATACGAATTGCTTTGCAAGAGTTAATGGTTTTACAAATTTCATGCCCTTGAGGATTTCCATTAGGGAGACGCTTGTTGCAATTACAAATTCCACAGGCTTTCTTTTCATACCACAAGGGCACAGAGGTCTAATGCCTAATAATAAATACTTTTCTTGCTTCATATAGAAGCTCAGGATTTGTCAGC
Organism: Diadophis punctatus similis; assembly: GCA_023053685.1. Lineage (NCBI taxonomy): Eukaryota > Metazoa > Chordata > Lepidosauria > Squamata > Dipsadidae > Diadophis > Diadophis punctatus. The sequence continues at coordinate 213,366,208 of JALIGW010000001.1, read as the reverse complement.
TAAAAGCAGTATATCTGTAACTGAATGGGGAGAAGAGGACTGATAGAAATGAACTAATGCAGTGATGGCTAACCTTTTTGGTGCCGAGTGCCCAAAGCATGCATGCACCCCCAAAATGCAATGCGAGTGCATCCCGCGCATGCGCCCCACCGCCTGCGCATGTGTCCTCACCCCCCCTCACTCATTTTTAGCTTCTAGATTGGTGCAGGAGGCCTTTCAGGCTCAAAATGGGGCACGGGGGGGCTCACGCAGCACCCCCGAACCCAGTTTTGGCTTACAGATTGGTGCAGGAGGCCTTCCAGGCCCAAAACAAGGTGCGGGGGGGGGGCATGCGCATGCAAACCCCCAAAATGCAATGCGAGTGCCCCGTGCATGTGCCCCCCACATGCGCGCGCATCCCCCGCATGTGCCCCGCCCCCATGCATGCGCAGTGGAGCTGGGCTGGGGCAATGGCTGGCGTCCTCGCAAAGAAGGGTCTGCGTGCCACCTGTGGCACGTGTGCCATAGGTTTGCCATCACGGACCCAATGCCTTACGGACTGGACCTTTGGCAGACAAAAATCTTTGCTCACTTCAAAATCAAATGAACCTATACTAGCCATCCTATGCACTAAAACATGGCCTAATTGCCTGATTTTTTAAAAGCAAATAATTGTGAGAAGAAAGAGCATGTCACAGCATGGTTATTTACCAACAGAAGCCAACATTTCCAAAAATGAAAAGAGAAACATAGAGGTGGAATGTACTTGAAACAAAAAAGAGATATAGAATTTAAGAGATATTTCCCCCTATCTCTTAAAAGCAGCTCCAGTTGAGGTCATATGACCAGAAGGGAGGGCGCTTAAAAATAGCACATTAATTAATATTCTAAACCACTACCAATGACTTCTCCCATAGGGATGCATGGTTTTTTTTCTCTCTCTCTCTGCAGCCCCTGACCGGATCTTTTCAAACTCAACTTTTCTTTTCCAGTTTCCCCTTCACACACCAAATTTGGTAACATTCCATTCTGTTTTTTGGAAAGTCATCCTGTTGATGGAGAGTTGACAAGACTCTCAAGGCCCTTTACGTAATTCTCTTCCAATATTCTGTAGAGCTGGAAATGTTTTAAAAGGAGGATGGTCACGGTTCAAAAGCATTTCTGCCTTCAGGAGGCCTTAGAAAAAAGGGTCACGCGCAGCTCTCAGCCAAATCTCCAAAATTCTCTGCCATGTCATCCGTTCACACCAATGGAAAAGAATAATGTGTCTTTTCTAAGAGGACCAGTGGTTGAAAAGACAGCATGGGAGCAGTGAGGTGCTGGGAAAGATGTCCTCTGGCCAAGGATCACTGTCCTAGATGTGTCCATTATCCACAATGATGCCAAAATGTTGGAAGTGTGATTTGTGGAATCATCACTAAACAAGTTTTGTCTTTTTCTATCTGTGATGTGATACTTTTTATCAATGTCCCCCTTGCCTGTCTTTTTGGATGCTCAGGAGTGTGTTACAACCTGGTTTCCCCCATACTCCAGTATCAGCTTACCAGTAGTTAGCAATAGCACTTAGATTTATATACCGCTTCATAGTGCTTTACAGCCCTCTCTAAGCGGTTTACAGAGTTCAGCATATTGCCCCCAACAATCTGGGTCCTCATTTTACCGACCTCAGAAGGATGGAAGGCTGAGTCAACTTTGAGCCGGTGAGATTTGAACAGCTGAACTGCTGAACTGCTGTGCTGCACTTTAACCACTGCGCCACCTCGGCTCTACTTGTTCTCTTCTTTCAATATTTATCAGGGAAAAAAACAACAACAATACCCACACAGGAAGCAGACCATTTCCTTTTTCTTTCTTTCAAAATAATAGTATAACTGTATTATAGTATATTATAATAAAATAATAGTAGCAACAATAACATAGGACATCCAATTTCTGGGCAGCTCTTTGTAACAGCTCTTATTTGTAACAGCTCTTACAAAACTTTTTTTTTAAAGAAATAAAATAACTTTGTCTTTCCCATTAAACTGTTCTCTTCTATCCCTTAACAAATAGTAGAAACTCACAGCTTTTCTTCTTCCTTTTATTGCAATACTTTTTATCCTGGGTTTATGACTGTATAGAGTTTTTGGTTTTGTACACACCATTTTGATTCTCTTTATATGAAATTGGCAAGCATGTCTATAATTTGTCCAGCCATTTATGTGTAAGGAAATATTTAAAAATATTTAAAGTAGTTTGGCTATTTCTTACTCCTAAAATTGAAGAATTCTGGTTTTGGTTGGTTGGATATATGGTGGTACTATAAGGCCCTAGATGAGCTACCCACATTCACATATTGTTATCCCAGATTTAAAAAATGATTAGCCATTATGACTTTTTGCTAAGTTTCAGATTCCTAGAGATAGAAAAATAGTTGACAACAATGATACATTTATCATTATCAATACTATTCTCATTTCTTTTTTAATCCTTTTGCAAATTTTCTAATAACAGAATTTCTAATTATGCCAAAAATCTTTCAATCTGAAACTTTTCTTTGGTTGTCAGGAGCTCCAATTAAAAGCTCAAATATGCAAATACCTGCAATTAATAATGTAAAAGGCAGCCTCAAGCTCTCTTTTGTCTTAAACCCATTTTCCAAAATGCCCATTTATACACTCAATCTAAAAAGTCCCCACTCATTGTGTAAGATAATCTCAATGCTCTTGCCTATTTAGTAATATATGAGGGTCACTTCAAGAGCGCCTTTTCATTTTCTTGCTGATGTCTTAATCAGTTTAATAGAAAAATGTACTCCTACACCCATTTGCTTTTCAAGAGAAAAGTACACTGAAATAGTCAAAGCAGATGGATGAGGCATCTTATTTCAAATGTTCTCCAAAAAGCCAGTATCTGAAGGTTGCTATCCATGGAATTAAGAAAAATATATATGCTAGCAACGAATAATAGCTGAAGTAGGGTTGGGGCAGCTGAACTGATAGATAGGAAGAAACAAAATAGTGTTATTATTCTACGAAGATGTACTTGCTACAGTGGTGGGTTCCTACCGGTGCGGTCCAGTGTGCCGTTCCGGTAGGGACCCGCCAATTGAGCAATTTGCACGCGATGGCTCCGGTGCCGTCTTCGTCACTCCGCGCGTTGCCATCTTTTTTCTGGAATTTTTGGGCTTTTTTGCTTCCTGCGCATGCGCGGAAGCAAAATCTTGCGAGGGGACGCACACGAGAGAGAGATTTTGGTGATTACCGAAATCTTGTGCACGCGCGCATCCCCTCATGAGATTTTGCTTCTGTGCATGCGCAGGAAGCAAAATCGTGCAAGGGGACGCGCACGCGTAGTGAGCGCATGTGTGAAACGAGATGATGCACGTGTAGCGCACCAGTAGGCAGGTAAGAGGAACCCGCCCCTGACTTGCTAGCGGAATGCTCAAGATAGCAGAGCAAATAGGGTTGTTCATACAAAGCTACAGCATTGCTTACAATCAATGTTGTCTCCTCTGAATGGCTGGGATTCTCCAGAATCTCTGACTGGGAGGTGTCAAGAGGTAAACTCTCATGCAGTTCAAGTGTTCTACTAATGCAAGGGTGGGCAACTATGGCCCCTTTATGACCTGTGGACTTCAACTCCCAGAATTCCTAAGTCAACACTATTAGCTCAGGAATTCTGGAAGTTGAAGTCTATAGGTAGTAAAGGGGCCATAGTTGTCCACACCTGTACTAAAGTTATGATTTCACTAAGTGCTCCACCAATCTCCTCCTTTCATCACAGCAATATCTTACAAAATGAGTCAAGTAATTTAATTATTATTATTATTATTATTTGCATCAATTGGATTGAAACTAAATGAGATACTACAAATCTGCAATTGTTTTCATCTTTCTTTACAAATTTGTGAAAGGCAACTCTGGAGATCCAAAATCATATCCAGTCTGGAGTATAGTTTACTTTGCTTCTCTTCTTACATCCCAGTCTAAACCATTTTTCACTATTGGTGATATTTGCTTATTAGTACATATCCTTTAAAATCTATAACCTATACAGGTAATTCTTGACTTATGACCACAATTGAGACCAAAATTTCTGTTACTAAACAAGACAGTTATTTAGTGAATTTCTCCCATTTTACAGCCATTCTTGCTACAGTTGTTAAGTGAATCACTGTAGTTGTTAAGTGAATCTGTTTCCCAATTGACTTTGCTTGTCAGAAGATTGCAAAAGATGATCACATGACCCTGGGACACTGCAACCATCATAAATACATGCCAGTTGCCAAGCGTCCAAATTATGGTCACATGACATGCAACGGTTGTAAGTGTGAAAAATTGTCTTCTTTTTTCCAGTACCGTTGTAACTTCAAATGGTCATTAAATGAATGGTTGTAAGTTGAGGACTATCTGTATTAGGAACAGAACCTGGATAAATAAGTAAATAAATGCATACCAGTGGTGGTATTCAGCCAATTCTCTCCGGATCGCACAAACCAGTAGCGGTGACTGTGGGAGGCTCTGCCCACCCGCCCTGACATCATGCGCAAGCACTGCACATGCGCAGAAGGCTGTGCGCATGCGCAGACTAGGCGCGCACACTCACATTTGCAAACCGGTAGGGAAGGTAAGTGAATCCCATCTCTGATACATACATACATACATACATACACACACACACACACACACACACACACACACACACACACACACACACACACACACACACACACAAACAAACCAATAAAGGTGTTTGAGGTAACTGCTTTGAACACATTATTTTTCTCAATTTTCTTGGACATAAAATACCTGAATAATTTTACAACATCAATAAACTGAATAAAGCCCAGGCGAAATTATGGACAATCCTGCCTAAATTCAAGTATTCTATGGAAAGCAGCAGAACTCTTCAGAAAAAAACATAGTCAAAAATCATCATTGGCTGTAATGCGAATCAGTCTGCAGGTGGAGAGAAAAGCATAAGAAGCATGTCAGAAGGGAGCCTTTCTAGTTTCCAGAAACTAAAAAGAGAGGAGAAATATGTGCATTTTGCAAGATTCTGCTAATGTAACCTTACAATAAAGTAGGATTACAGGCTCCAATCTGGGTCGGTTACCTGAACCAGAGGTTTAGTCTTCCGAATTTTCGGACTCGTGATGGAGCACATCCTCAAGAGAACTTCTCTCTAGCAGAGCGTATCTCCGTAGGATTAGTTCAATCACATATGTCTGGACTCCATTGCATGACAGTAGCCAATGAAGTGCTACTGTTCAAAAGGCAGTAATAATTGTCTTTACAGATCTGGATTATCTATGACAGCTTTTAATAAAGTTGAAGAGGAAATGGCAGAGGCGTAAATTGCCTGTGATTTATTTTGTGGGAGTGGGACAAGGCAAGAGTAGTAATTTGACCTCTTATACTGATGAAATGCTTTCCATCAATGGATGGGTTCTGATTTCTCCCCTTATACTCCCACTTCTTGCAAGCTTCAAAATCTGTCATAGAGACTGTAGACTCTCTATGTCACATCTAGGGTGGAAGAAAACATGAAGAAGGGGAGAAGGAAGTCTAGCTGTAAAAACTGAAGTCATAGGATGCTGAATTGTGTCCTTTATTAGCTAAAGAGATTTTCCAGGACGTTTAAGAGTCAACAAAATGACCTTCAATTACTCCAACATATAGAATAACATTGTTTTATATAGTTCTCCACATATTCTTCACTACAATGACAATGCTCAACATTCAGTTTTTATTCTGGCTGAAGATATTTGAAAAAAAAATTGACTGCACTCAGAATTTAAATATGAGAAATGCAGAGTCCATTGAGCCATAAACTATTTAACTGTTAGTCAAAATCATGGTCTTCTGTTCCAACCTTAGGCACACTTTGGTTGAGACAATAATCAAAAAATTCAAACAGCAAAAACTGTTAATAAGCTTTGAATTCCACAATGCAAAAATATTCTATAATTTCTAAGAAGGCCTTTGCTCCAGCAGAAACTTCTATTCATGAAAGGTAGGGAGGAAAATTTTTCTGCTAATTCTCTTCCTCTTTGCCATTCACTACCTTTTCTACGTGTATGATGGAAATAATTTTTGCAGCAGTCCACAGAGAGCTGAATAGGTAGGAAGAATCAGTTGGACGTCCATCGACAGGAGTCTAAGCTCCATCATTTTGTTCTTTAGAACAGCAAAATTGAAATGAATGTTTGAAAAGGTTGGCACTTGACAGGAGCTATTCATGCATATATGCCACTCTGAAATGAAATTTACCTGATGATTAATACATTAAAAGGTTAAGGCTGCAATTTATGAATCCATCATAGCAGACACCGCAAAGCAGAAGAGATCACAGTATTTCCTTCTTTATCAGCATGTTACAGCATTTAAAATGGTGTTGCTGCAACATGAAAGCTCTTCACAATCAAAGGGTATTCCGAACTGTTATGTTTAAACAGGCCACTGAATCTTTCAATAAGTAAGGAAGTGTGTTTCTTGCATGGTCATAAAGGAAATGATTAAATTTATTCTACAATCAGAGTGTCTTTCATCACACAATACTCTCACAGATGTACCCAACCTCACTACTTTTTCAGACTATCTTGCAAAGAAAGAAACATGCAGCAAGTTCTTAATTTACTCTTTTCTTTGAATTTTCAATATCAGGGTTTTGGGACTACAGCTCTCAGAGCCCCCATCTAACATAGTCCTTTGGCTGGAAGTTTTACAAGTCACAGTCCCAGACTATTTGGAGCATGAGAACAGCTGGGTGACCTTGGGCCTGTCACTCCCTCTCTCAGCCCAAGTAACCTCACAGGGCTATTGTTGTGGCGAAAATAGGAGGAGGAAAGTGTATTGGGTATGTTCACTGCCCTGAGTTATTTGTAACAATAATAAAGACGGGAGATAGATAGATGATAGAAAGAGATAGATAGATAGATAGATAGATACAGATAGATAGATAGATAGATAGATAGATAGATAGATAGATAGATAGATAGATAGATAGATAGATAGATAGATAGACAGACAGACAGACAGACAGACAGACAGACAGACAGACAGACAGACAGACAGACAGACAGACAGACAGACAATGGACGGACAGAGTACTTGAGCAGGATGAGCTAAAATGAAAAAGTCTTCTTCTTCCTCATCTCAAAGTGGCTGCACATACAAATGGCATTTGCAAAACAAATGTTATTTACTAACACTGGATAGTTGCAATTCCTGTTTAAAATGTTAGGGATAACCTCTTATATCTTTTTACTAGAACAGGGGACCCCAACCCCCAGTTCGTGGACCGGCACCAGTCCATGGCATGCCAGAAACCAGGCCACGCAAACAAACAAACCCCATCTACGGGATGCAGGAAGCACAAGAAACCACGCCCCCTCGGGTCCGCGAAAAACCTCTCTCCACAGAACCGGTCCTTAGTGCCCAAAAGATTGGGGGCCGCTACACTAGTATACAGTCCTGTCTCTTTCGCTTTCGCTCTCTGACTCTCTTTCCACAATTTGCTAGAGATTTCATTCAGGAACCAGTCATGGTTGCTTTAACTATAGCTGGTGAAAGAAACAGGTATACTGTAATCTAGTTCTCATTTATTTTCTCATCAGGTTCAGAACAGTGCTGGGATTCAAAAATTTTTACTACTGGTTCTGTGGGCATGGCTTTGTGGGTGTGGCGTGGCTTTGTGGGCGTGGCTTTGTGGGCGTGGCAGGGGAAAGATGCTGTAAAATCTCCGTTCCCTCCCCACTACAGGGGAAGGTTACTGCAAAATCCCATTTCCTCCTGATCAGCTGGGACTCAGGAGGCAGAGAATAGATGGGGCGGGGCCAGTCATAGGTGGTATTTACCGGTTCTCTGAACTACTCAAAATTTTCGCTACCGGTTCTCCAAAACTGGTCAGAACCTGCTGAAACTCACCTCTGGTTCAGAACTGACAATATTTATGGTTTCATTTGAACCTATCATACAACATGATTACTTAAGACTCCTTCCATGTAAGTATTATACTACCTAACTATACTTATGGGAATATGTATTTTTGAGAGTAGTATTTCTAGGGAAACTATGTGACTTGAGTAAAGGAGCTTGAGAAAGACAGTAAAGAAACAGTTCTGGGAGAGGATTGGTGATTTTTTTTAAAATTAAAGTAAACAGATATTTCTCCAGAAGCAAGCAGAATGACTGAAAGCAAACAAAAGTGATCAATTAATGAAACAAATAACATAAAAGCAGAGTATGAGCCAAATCAAGGCAGGTATTTAAGACATACCAAGAAGGGGGTGTGGTTTATTTTTCCCACCCTTCTACTGGTTCTGTAGACCTTCATCTCTAACAGCTGGTGCTCAACATATAGCTGAAGCCTGCTTTAATTTAGCAGCAAAGCTTCATAGCAAAGGAAATGAAATGCTAATCATAACATTGTGTGTTATTGAAATAGTGACAGAGTTGGCTTTCTATGTATGAATACTAATAATATCACCAAAGAGATCTTAATCTAGATCAGTGATGGCAAACCTTTTTTGGCTCGGGTACAAAAGGGTGCGCGTACAAGTGATAGCGTGCGCGTGCCCACACCCATAATGCAATGCCCTCCCTCCCGCACATGCACACAACCCCCCCATGCTTCCCCCATGCATGAGCACAGGCCTCACTGAAGCCTCTGGACTTCTGGTAGACCCGTTGGGCTGTTTTTTGCTCTCCCCAGGGTTCAGGAAAGCCTCCTGAAGCCTGGGGACGGCGAAAAATGGCCCAATGGGATTTTTGGAAATGAAACAGAAGTGGAGCTGCGCTACTACTTACCTTCAGATAGTTGCAACCAGGCCTCGCACACTTCAGCCTATTTTTTCTGCAGCCGGCAAGGCTTTCCTGAAGGCCTCTGTAGCCGATAACAGAGCTCCGGATCGATCCGGAGCTCTGTTATCAGCTGCAGAGGCCTTTCCTAAAGGTCTTTCCTGAAGGCCTCTCTAGCCGATAACAGAGCTGCAGATTGATCTGGAGCTCTGTTATCGGCTACATAGGCCTTCAGGAAAGCCTTGCCGGCTGCAGAAGAAATGGGCCTAGGTGTGGGAGGCCTGGCTGCAACTGTCCAAAACAGAAGTTCCTGAAGACCTCTGACAGCAAAAAGGAGGCTAGGGGTGACGCACACAAGTGAACTTCCGGTTGGCCCGTTGGGCTGGGGTGGCAGCATTGGGGGGTTGTGTGTATGTGCGGGGGGTAGCGTGGGGTTTTTGCGCATGGACAAGATGGCATCTTCTGTGCGGGGGGTAGTGCAGGGGTTTTGCACAGGGACAAGGATGGACAAGATGGCATCTTCTGAGACCTTGTGGACTTCAGCTTCAAATAGTAATTCAACAGCAAGTTGTACGTTCTAGTCCCCCAAAAATGGAAGGCTGGAAAATGCCCACTGAAGCATCAAGTTATTTAGTCCAAATGTTTAGCAGGGGAATAAAATGCTGGAATATGTAATCTATTTACAAGGCTAGAAACCTGTTCTGAGGATAGTGAATTTTTGACCTATTATGGTATGGTATGGTAAAGTTACATAAATTTGAAAGGTTGGGAAGATTAAAATAAATGTTACGCTTGTAATGATTAGAAACTAAAAATCTGATATTTCATTACCATCTCAAAAGATTGTAGAGAAGGGATGAACAAGTTGGCTTTGTGTGGCTGGCTGCTTTTTTCAGCCATATATTAAAGAAGCTAACATTGCTATTAGCATCTGTTTGTTATCTTGGGTAACACTGGAAACTCTTAAGATCCAAAAATGGCAGGCCAATACCAAAGGAATGCACTGCTGAAGACCCTTTTGCTCTAAAAATATTCACCCGCAAATTGCTTTTTGGCTTGTATGATTGTTCTTGGAGTGACAGGCACTTTCCAATGGACACGTTGTGTATTTGCTAATAGTTTTTCCTCTCTTAAAAACAAAAAAAAAACATTTGCAAAATCCATTATTTATTTTCAAAATGAACACAGGGATGTTCATGTCTTCCCAGAAAGCTAAAAAAAATTGTACAAAGGGTGTTATGTCAATAAAAGATTTTTTTTTTGTAGATTAGGGTTGAATTGTGGGGTCCTTGGTGCTCTCTGAGCTTGGTTGCTTTCTTGCAGATGTTTCATTACCCAACTAGGTAACATTATCTGAGAGCATCAAGGACTCCACAGGTGTTATGGTCTATTTATCACACAGACATCTCACTTGTAAGTACACGGTTCAGATGTACTTGTAGTCCTCAACTTACAATCACAATGGAGCTCAAAATCTCTGCTGTCTAGCAAGACAGCTGTTACCTGAATGTTACCCCATTTTACAACCTTTCTTACCACAGTTGTTCTATGAATCACTGCAGTTAAGTTAGCAACATGATTGTTAAGTGAATCTGGCTTCCCCATAGACTTTGTCAGAAGGTCGCAAAAGGTGATCACTATTATGTCCGAGGCGCGGGAGAAATGACTGAGGCGAGATGGGGAGTAACAACAACAAGCCTTTATTATGACAGGAGGAAACAGCAACGCAAACAACCCAAAACAGTTCCGAAGGAAAAAAGTTCCCTCAGCAGCATCTGACAGCTCTTTTATAGGCAGCTGTCAGACGCGCAGCCAATAGGGGGCCAGGAATCTCCCGCTCTGCAGCAGGGCCGGTCCCGGCCAATCAGGATCGTCGAATGCGTTCTCCAGTGTCCTGAGGGGATGTAGCAATCACATGACCCTGAGACACTGCAACCGTCATAATACAAGCGTCCAAATTCTAATCACATGATCATGGGGATGTTGCAATGGTTGTGTGAAAAACAGTCAAAAATCACCTTTTTCAGTGCCATTGGAACTTCAAACGGTCAGTAAATGAATGGTTGTACATGTTTTCTTTTGGTAAACATGTTGGTTATAAGGGTAGACATGCACACACACTTTCACCCCAAATAAAGCAAGGGCAGGGAAGACGCAGCAAATCTACAGAACCTTTCCTGAACAAAGACCCTACATAACAATTGTAGGTGTATTGTGGTCCTGACTTCCCACCTACAGTCAATGGAGAAAAACTGCTAGTTTTCTCCTATTACAGAACAAGTTCTTGCTAGCGATTTTCATTAGTTTTGACAACCTTCCAGAAGATTGTAGTTTCTCCAGTCTTTGTGTTATTTACTGATGTGTCTATGAGCATACAATCTCTGAACAAGAGTCGGATGTAGCCCTCAGAAGCTTATCCAAGCCTGACATGTAGTAATACCAAAGGGACAGCCTTTGAATCTCACTCTATTGCACAACAGTTACAAATACAGAGACAGTGTCAAAGAATCCTATTTTGTTAAAAATAGATTTTACAACTGTAGCCCAAAGCAGCATTAGAAAGAATAAAAAAATATAAATATGTACACGTATAGAACATATATATATACAAAAGCTATGAGTGGCGCAAAGAGCCATGGAAAGCTACATGCTTGGCATCATAAGACAAGATAGAAAGACCTGCACATGGATTAGAGAACAAACAAAAGTATATGATATCATCAAGAGAGTAAAAGAATTGAAATGGCAATGGGCTGGTCACATAGCAAGAAGAACTGATGGCAGGCAGTCATAGAATGGATCCCACTTGATAAAAAGTGTCCACGAAAGAGACCTAAAAGAAGATGGATCAATGACATCAGCATGCTTTTGTGAGCCCAAATGGCAAAAGAAAGCTCAGGATTGTATAGTTTGATAACATGCAGAAGAAGCCTTCATCCTGCAGTGGATAGACAATGGCTAAAATGATGATGATACAAATATACCCAAACACAGAAATACAGTAAAGGTCTTCAAAGTTAAATAACTATTGACTTCTTTGGTTCAAATGCTTTATTGGAATATCATTTCTCTCCATAAATCAATATATTTGTTATGATTCTGCATACTGAATATTATTTTGTAAACAAACAAATGCACCAAATATTGCTGTTAATGCAAAATATCTGGTATCCTAGATTCAATCTGAAATCATATACAGCCTAATTTAAATAGCTGAGTTCAAACAGCTAGCTAAGCCATGATTTTTTTATCAAATGGGTTTGATTTGAGTTTATGTGACCCAACCATTTGTAATTTGTAAACCATGGTCTATAGTTTAATGTTATTGAATATATGTTTATGACTTACTGAATTTAATAATTTTTGAAGCTGTCAATAATAGCAATATTAAATCCCTATGTATGGAACATATAATGGATTGTAGATGTGACAGCAAAAGTTAACACAAACATGGCTGATTGGGGATGATGACAGCAGTAGTTCAATATACCTTGGAAGGCTTACATGGGAGAGGTCTGTTTTAAAGAAACAAAAATGTCACAAGGAATACATAAAGCAGTAGATGTAATAAATAGTATGGAATATACTTCAAGAATGACAACAATAAAACTATATAGACACAGGGAGTAGGGCTGCATATAAGAATCGCTAAATAAATAAATAAATAAATAAAACATCAAAATAAATAAGGGTTATTTTAAAAAGAGAGAATAGTGTTATTAGTTGGTATATCCTATGAATAGTATCATTTCTCAATAAAATTATCAGTTTTACTGTATTTGTTTCAGAAGCTTTTCAATTAAAAGTCCATCTCACTGATACTAATATGATTGTAAAGTGAATCTGGCTTCCCCATTGACTTTGCTTGTCACAAAGTTGCAAAAGGTGGTCACATGATCCGGGGACACTGCAAACGTCATAAATATGAGTCAGTTGCCAAGTATCTGAATTTTGATCACATGATTGTGGGGATGCTGCAATTATTATATGTGTGAAAAATGGTCATAAATCCCTTTTTCAGTGCTATTGTAACTTTAAGACAGTCACTAAATGAACTGTTGTAAGTTGAGGACTACCTGTATAGTATGACAATAACATTTACTTGAAAGCATACCAAACACTGGGCCCAGTTTTGGGCCATATTTTAAAAAAAATATTTGAAGGCAAATGACATGGCTCAATCATTCTAAAGGTATTTCATAGGTTTCTCTCTCTGATAATTCAACACAAGTCATTAAAAACTTTTAAAAATTTCCTTTGCCCCATCAAATAACTCAAAACCATTAGCTTTCCCCAAAGGAATGACACCCTGCTAAAAGTATGCTTTTTGTTCAGAAAACAAATTAAACCAGACCAAACTACTCTATGGTAACTTGACTTTTTAAAAGTAATAAAGATAACTACATTCTCTCTCCCCAGTGATTTTAGTGGTTCTTTTCTAGAAGAAACTAACACTAGCGCTTTTGGTTTGAGTATAAGTTATTTTGCATCATAGGAGCAAAATAGTCTAGGTTTTCACTATCTCACATTAACTAAAATATTTAATCTGAATTTTTGGTTTGCTCGCTAAAATTGATCATATTAAACAGATTGACTTGGTCATATGTTATGAAAGTCTATTTTCTGATGGAATGTTTTTTTAAAAAAGTATTTACTTATTAAACTGAATTATATTAGAACTCTTCTAACTAAACAGAATTATCTTTAAAAACAAATAAATCTGTGAATAGAATCAATATTTTTTGTTGAAAAATGATTGTGGTACTTTGACTACGGCAAGTGCTTTTAATCCCAGGTTTATGGGTTGTATCTAGACTAATTTAGTCATTTTTCAGTATCACTGAAATTTTATATTTCTACATCCAAGAAAATAGATAGCTGTCTGTTTTTGGGCTTCAATGCTCCTCTGAAACAACAGAACAGCTGTGCTAATAGTATTCAGAGGGGCCTTGACATCATATGCTTTCATGTCATACAGTAGTTTAAGATTAAATCCAGACTGTTAATTAATTGGGACTGAATTTAAAAGAATATTTCAGGCTCTGACATCAAACATCAGTTAGCTTCCCTCCCACTTCTCCCCAAAAATAGGGTGCTTCAAAATGGTCTTTGAAAATACTATGAAACTAAGACGCCTGGCAGAAAATGAACGGCTCAATGTTCATTCATATTGTTAGAAATTATATTTGGCTTACCACTCCTCAATCTTCCTTTCTCATCTGCTTTAATGCAAAAATATACCAAGACAAAAGAAAAATATTTTAAATCCCCAAATATGGTATTTGATAGATGTTTTATTGGAGGGGTATGCATCTCTTTTTCTTCTATTAGGAAAGCACCCAGCTTTTTTTTTAATTTTTCCCCCAACATTTCCACAAAAACATCCATACATATACCATAAATCATCTCAAAATATATATAGTTATACATTTCTTACCAATAAGCCATAAACAAGCATCCTAATTTTGCACTTTTTGTATTTTTATCACCCGTCTGTTTTCCCCCAATATTTCATAATACTCCCCTCCCTCTATCTCCCTCTCTTCCCACTACCTTCTTTTCCTTTCTCTCCCTCTTTCCTACTTCCCTCCTCTTCCTCTCACCCTTCCTTCTCTACTTCCTCTTCCTCCCTCTTTCCCTTCCCTGAGTAAATCTAATCATAATTCATTTTATGGTTAACAGACCGGTGACTCAAATCCCTAACTGCATTTAATCATCGGTGCTACTCTTAGACTTATATTATCCCATATTTATACATATATTATATTTTTCTAGGTATACTACTACTATCATAATGCTGCCTCCTTACTACCTATTTTTGTCGCCTTGGTCTACTACTTTTAATTTTCCATTTTCTTCCAATTTAATCGCTATTGCTTATCTTCCATGCATATTCATTTTCTCTTATACTTCATTTCATACTTCCACTCCATCCCTTTTGTATTTTTAATCTTAGGCCATACTTTTCTTTTTCCTTAATTTTTATCTTTCCTTATTTTATTTTTATTCTATCATCTCTGAATGCCCTATATTTCTCATCTCTTTTACTTTTTCAAATCCTCCTCTCATCAATCCTCCTCTTTGTTTAACCTTACCGCTACCCATCCATCCACTGGCTAATAACATTACCAACTTTCCAATATCCAGAAATCCACTAATTAACAAAATTCTCTTCTACATTGAATTAAATTTATAAATTTTATGCAAATCTTATGTAAAAACCTTTTAAGGTAATAGTTTTACAAATTTTATAACCTTCCAACAATTTCATACTTATATTCCCATTCTCCTTTCTAAGTTCATCATCAAAATTTTATTTTCACTTTTTATAATATTATAATCCAATATACAAAATCCTTATACCATAATTAGTTATACACAATTAATAACATTGATATAATTCAGTCTACTAATATATGTCTTATCCCTTTTCTTTCCAATACAGGTTCTATATAAAAACCCTTTTTAAAGTGATAATTGCACAAATTTTGTAACCTTCCAACATTTGCACCTATAAAAAACTTTTAATATAATAGTTACAGAAATTTTATAACATTCCATCAGTTGCACCTACTATTGTATCACTTATTTCCCTTTTTTATCATCATACTACAATCTTATATAAAAACCTTATGCCAAAATTAATTATACACAATTAATAACCTAAATACCAATAAATCTATTACCATGTATCTCCCCTTCTCTTAGCTTCTTCTTTTTCTTTCTTTTATTTTTATACAAATAGCTTCTTTTTTTCCAAATTCCTTTTCTTCCTTTTGAGTGTATTATTTGCTTAAATCTACTCTCAATTTCTCCTAATCTCCCTATTACCCCCCTTATTTTTTATTTGATTCTTCTGAAACCAATACTCCCCTCTTTTCTTATCACTGTAAATCCCAGTGTAATCATCAATCTGCTTTTTATTTTCAGTCACTTTTTCATCAGTGTACTCTCCTTGTTCCTCATTTTCATTTTCCACCATTGTTTCTAAGTGTTCTTTATGCTCCAACTTCGTTTCTGTTTTCTTATCATCTCTAATTTCAAAAAGGTAAGTTTTTATGTCTTCATGAATGTATTTTAACATCCCAATCAATTCTTCATAGATACACACCTCCATATTATTGAATTTACAATTGTTAAAGGTTTAATTTTTTAAAAAGCTTAAATCCATATGGTCTCTTTGTATTTCAATGTGCCGATCTCCAATTTTAGTCTATTCCATTCCAGCAAGTCCTATTATCTTCTGTCACCAAAACAAGACACCATCAAAGACAGTAACACAACACACACTCCTTTCAAATCCTTTCAAGCGCCAAGTTATCTTCTTGTATACAAGGTCAATCACCAGCTGTCAGCAAACTCTAACTTTCCACAAGCTGTTGCAGAGTTTTCTTTTAGCCAGCAGATGGCGTTGCCAGTTCCCGATATAACAAGCCAGATCTTTTACAAAAATCTCCAAAATACTTTAAATCCACTTGAAGATTTTTTCCCAAGTCCATTATTCTTTTTCAAATTTCTCTAGTTTGCACCAAGTCCAATTGCAAATATATCAACAATCTTCTTGAGCTTTAATCTTCATTTATTCAATACATCTCTATGGTATTCCCAATTGCTAGATAGCTGCTAGTTTCTGTTCTGGGATATCTTTTACTATCTTCTTTTAAGTCTTCTTTATCTTTAAATTGGCCAGTCATTCACCCAACTCCAGCACGTTACTTCCACTCCGCTCCTGCACGAACGCTTAGATCTTCTCAGCCAGGCAAGCCACAATCTCTTTACTTCAAACTTTCCATTGTGGCCATCTCAGCTAATGGCGACTAATCGTCTCTTCACAGCTGCCGGTCGAGAGGCTGGTGCCGGCTTCCTGGGGGGTTTACAAGTCCTCCCAGACCACCGGCCGGTGCTTCTTTTCTTCACCCCCTCCAGGGGGGTTTCGGCCCAATTCCAATGGATTCGGGGCCCCGAACGGCTGGAGTTTCGGCATTTCCCACGGGAGTTCCGAGGGAAATGTCGTGGCGCCGAGACGTTGGCCATGACCCAGCTGAAGCACCCAAATTTCCACCTTCCTAAATTAGTTCAACAGCACATCAATTCACTCTTATATGTTGATGATGTGTTTATTTTGTCTGTAAGTTTTGTTGGCTTTAAGACAAGTGCAAGTTTGCGTGTTCTTTAATTTCACTGCAAAAATGAAGAATTGGTCAAAAATTATTCTAAGATCATTTTATTTTCCAAATGTCCCAAGCCACATAACTGGCAAATAGAAGGGCACACTGTCAAACAAATTAAAACCTCCAAATGTTTAGAGTTGTTTCTCCAACCTCCAGAGCCCCCGAAATGTCTGCTGGGACTATTTATCCCAAAGGACACAAGCTCAGCCTCAATTATGCAACCTTTGTTTTATAATTGAGGCATATAGGTCATCCCAGCTGCTGTTAAGTTATTTACAGCCAAGGCTTGTGCTCAGTTACTGTACAGGACTCAAATAGGCCCACGCAGTGATAACATTATTAAAGAAAGTTTAATCTAAATCTTTGATAAATACTGTATTTTTCAGGTCTCTTTTTCTGTTCTCAAATATTGTGGTTTGGCAAGAAGCTGGAGTCACTAAAGTCAAATACAGTCTTTGGACAGTTTAACTTTGGTTGAAATTATTACATTGCGCAACTGGATTGTTCTTTTAACTATATTAGATGATTTTGAACCCACCTGGGAAAAAAATCCATTTTTAATAAATTACATTTTTATGGTTTTTCCCAGGGCATTCTTTAGTCGTTGGGACTAAAGCAAACTAGTTCAACTTTGAAACAAAAGATTGTAGATGTGGAAGGCCAATTACATTGTGCAGGTATAATGTATTTAACAAACAGTTTTCAAATTTTAAATTGGCCAGTTATCTGGACTAGACCACTTATGAAATTTAGAAGGGTCCAATCCTTGGCTTATTTTAATGCTCTTCCTACAACAGTGTTGCATGAGAAATCCATGTTGCCAGTAAATGGTGTCCCTATGATGGAAATACGATAGAAACCTCAGCCCCTGTTTTGCTATTCTTCCAATTCTACAAGGACTCTTGTTTGCTGTGATTTCCCCTCTCCTTTATAAATTCCCATTTTGCTTTATTTTACTTATATTAGTTAGTAGACAAAAAAAACCAAACAATTTAAATGTTGCTAAGTCTTGTTATACTGTTTGAAAATTCTGCCCTATTATGGGCCGTGATTTTTTTTCGTCTTCTTCTTCTGGTCAACGATCCTCATGAAGTTTGTCTAAAATTTATCTATTTTAAGACGTGTAGAAAACAGCTCCTTTTTCAAAGTCATCATCTTTAAATTTCCCATTCCTCCTCCCAAAACCAGGCTAACAAGCAACACTTTTCAACTGAACGTGAAACACCATTACTCCTAAGATTTAAAAGATTATTTAAAATTCTAAATGGCTTTCAAAACCATGCATGTATTGCTGTCCTTTGTTCTCAGACATTGAGCGAACTAGAAAGTTAATTTTGTACCCTCAAGAACAGTGCTGACAATCACATGTTTTCCTACTTGCTCATTAATTTGTCAAATTTTGCATAATAAATCTTTTAGGGATTTATCATATGCACAAAAGAGTTATCAAAGAAGGAATGGGAAGACTATGACAATTATCATAACATGCTACAAATAACATTCCAGCTCTTTTGTATTAAAAGCACTAATCTCCACCCAGAAATGTTCTTTTTTGTGTGTATGGAGTCTGCCTGACTAGTTTATTTCTTCTAACTTGTACATCTTTCATTAAAGTCAACTCCTGAATATTATGCCTGTACAATTTCTGACTTAGAGAGCAGGATCACTCTAGAAGTTGATAACAATAGCAGTAGCACCTAGACATATACAGCTATAAAGTGCTTTACAGCACTCTGTAAGTAGTTTACAGAACTAGCATATTGTCCCCAACGATCTGGGTCCTCATTTTACCAACTTCGGAAAGATGGAAGGCTGAGTCAACCTTGAGCCCATCCAGATCAAACTCTTGTCAGTGGAAAGAGTTAGCCTGCAATACTGCATTCTAGCCACTGCGCCACCACAGCTTGGATCTTATAAGTTAGATCTTTGAATGGAAGGTGTGTGCCTTTTCACTTTAATACATAGATGATATAGGTAACACAGAGATAATCCCCAACAGACAATGTACTGATCCATTGCTTTCCACTAATTTTTAATTGCCTGGTTTCTTCTGAATGCAGGTCTTCTAGAAGAGTAAGTACAGAGGAGTCCAGTATAATCCAATTATTACCAATTCAAATAGCTGCAGGAATTGATAATCTACAGAAATATGGCAACAACATATTCCGTGTCCAACTCAAGGGGGCAGTATTCATCTCCTTTTCTTAGCCGAGTGAGTCAGCATTGTCGGAAGAACTTCTATGGACATGTAGCCAGCATGACTATATGCCAAGGTGCACAGAACACTGTTACCTTCCCACCAAAGTGGTACCTATTTATCTACTTGCATTTGCATGCTTTCAAATTGCTAGGTGGGCAGGAGCTGAAGCAAGTAATGGGAGCTCACCCCATTGTGCGGCACTTGGGTCTAGAACCCGGCCTGTCAGCTTTCTAGCTAACAAGCTCAGCATCTTTAACCACTGAGCCTATATGATATGCAAGCTTCATACCCTATATGACATGCAAGCTTTACAAACATGGGAGGGAGACACAAATAATTATAATGAACTGCAGTTTTCAGTATACAATAAAAAGGCAATTTGCACCTAAGCTGGGGCTTAAACATATAGAATAAAATACATGTAGATATTCATATAGCTGGAGAGAAATATGTCCAAATATACCGTAGGACAGACTTCTAGGGCATGGATAAGTAATACATGGTGAGACACATATTCAGGAGAGCTGAGTTCACATACTCCTTGAATTATTAAAGAAGCTTATCATAATTTCAAAAATAAGATGGAGTGGTCGGGAAAGAATCCCCAAATAGTAAAGCCAGCATTTTTTTAAAAAAAGGGAGTCATCTCAACAGCCGCAGAATGTGCCAAAGGACAACTTTACTGTTTTTAATCTGCTCAGTTGACTCTCTCTAACTCAATTTATCTACAGCAAGAATGTGTTAACGTTATCTGACAGTTACTATTAAAGTATCACAGGCCTCTGTCTTGTTTATACAGCAACTTTACTGAGTCTTTCTGTTACATCAGTCATTTTAAGCAAAACACCCAGAAAGGAACTTGTTGTATACAAGTATCAAACTGAATACATACCGTATCTAAAGATCCTTATGTAGTAAGTCAATACCCCAGTACACATACGAGAGATATCTAAGCAACATTATGAGATTACCAAGGTTTACAGAAATAGGAGAACACTGTGAGGTATACATTGAAAATAATAATAAGAATTATATCCACCCCACAAAAAGTTTACAAAGAGTAAGCATGCTCAATCTGACAGAAACTGGCTGACAGAATTATAAAATAAAAATAAAATAAAATAAAAAACGAAAGGAGAAAATTGTGAAATATTTTGAAAGAATATTTTGAAATACATTTGGCTGGCCCTCCTTACAAAGCAGCAAGTAAAAGCCCTCTCCTTCCTTAAACCTGATTTGCAGAATAACTTAACATTATTTACAAATTGCCTCAACAGCTGTTGTGGTGACATGGTTATGTAAATGCTTAGAGCAATTTTACCTAGTGTGATAACTTCCAACATGTCAGACTTCATGTTGACATTGACTAGTCCAGAGGTCTTCAAACTTGGCAACTTTAAGACTTGTGGACTCTGGGAGTTGAAGTCCACAAGTCTTAAAGTTGCCAAGTTTGGGGACCCCTGGACTAGTCTATTGAGATGATGGCATTTGCTTTGTGGTATAGGTAGAACCTGATTAATGACCATATTTGAGCCCAAAATTTCTGTTGCTAAACAAGACAGTTGTTAAGTGAATTTTGTGCCGTATTACGACCTTTCTTGCCACAGTTGTTAAGAGATTCACTGTAGTTGTTAAGTCAATAAAACGGTTGTTAAGTGAATCTGGCTTCCCCATTACTTGTCAGAAGGTCACAAAAGGAGATCACATGCCCTTGTGATCCCCTTATGCAACTATCATAAATATGAGTAAGTTGCCAAGTGGCCAATTTTTTATCACATGACCGTGGGGATGCTACAACGGCCGTAAGTGTGAAAAATGGTCAAAAGTCACTTTTTTCCGTGCTATTGTAACTTTGAACAGTCACTAAATGAACTGTTGTAATTCGAGGACTACTTGTATATGTAGAGCAGTCTTTCTTAACCTGGGCATCTTGAAGATGTGTAGACTTCAGCTCTCAGAATTCCCAAGCCAAATTTACACATCTTCAAGTTGACCAGGTGGAGAAACAGTGATTTAGAGAATAACTTTCTGTGACGGCAAATAAGAGATTTGCACTAGGAAAGCAAATACTCTCTTAAACTGAAGTTGGTGTAGAAGTGGTTTGGCATTGTCTTCTTTCCGGATTTTTAAAAATAGTTTAGTCTAGTTTCCTAGGATTTGCTGATGGTTAGAATCCCTTATTATTGGGCATTTCTATTAATTATATATATTTGAATAAAAGGCAGCAATACATGTAAATCAGGATTAAGGCAAATCTCATGCCTGATTTTGCAGTTCCAATGTCAAGAGTTTTAAAGCAGAAAATGAAAGAAATTTTCTTGAAAAAATTAGATATGGTAGAGAACATCATGAGTGTAAGAGCCCAGTTTATTAAGCCCAACCTTAATTCATTCAAACCATGACATTTATGTTTTATACAGGGTTTGGGACTACTGTATAATAAGAATGAAGTGCAGTCATAAATAATGTCTCATCCTCCATTAAGAACCTCTTGGATATGTTTTGTATAAAATCAAAGAATGAATCACCCAGAATAGGGTTTAATTGCAATCTTAACATTTTTAATTGGATTGGAGACCATTTCAAAGACTGAGATATTCTCCACGTAATCATACCAGGGCTGTGCTTCTACTGAGATTGTAAATAAGTGTTTTTCATATGATACAGCTTCTCATGTATCATAGTTTAACATTTTTAGGGAGTTATAGATAAAATAAGATACAAAATACGAAAGTAAATAGGAAAGCAGTGGGGAGGAAGAGCGGGGAGAGAAGTGAGGAAGGATTAGGAAAAAGAAGCATTGACTTCCGACTCTCTCTATTGCAGTAAAATAAGGCATTAACATCAAATCACAATTTTTTGTTTTTTCATAATAATATAAACTAGCCATTTCTATAAGGATTTATTAGTCTAATTGGTAAAACTCAAAATCAAAGTTTCATTCTTTTCCACTTCAAGCACAAAGTTCAGAAGTGGCCTCCATGTGGAAACAAAAGTACTTACCGTATTTTTCGGACTATAAGACGCACCGCTGTATAAGACACACCAAGATTTCAAAGAGGTAAGTAAGAAAAAAAGTTTTTGCCCTCCCCCAGCCCCCGGGAGCACTCTACAGACCTCCCAAACCCTCTGCACACTCGTTTTCACACAGGGCGAGATTTCAGGAGACCAAAAATGGCTGTATTCGGTGTATAAGATGCACCAACATTTCCACCCGCTTTTAGAGTATAAAGTCTTATACTCCAAAAAATACGGTATACTCTTTTCTTTAATCAAAATAGTCAATTTTGCCATTTCAGCCAACTCCATCAACTTCTGCAACCATTCGTCCATGGTAGGAATCGAAGTGTCCTTTCCATTTTTGTGCATATGATATAGTCTTGCTGCTGTCAACATATATAGTAACAAAGTTCCAATTTTTTCTTCTTCTCATGTATCTAACCTGCAAAATCATGTTTTAGGGATTACAGTAAATATTTGAAAGAAGATGATGTCTTAAAATGATTAGGGTATCGATCACAATCTTTTCTGAGCCTGTTAGCCCAGGTTACAAACCTTCTTGATTACAGTAATGGGGCTGCCTTGAAAACTATATGAAACATGTAGCTGGTGTGGCCACCTGTTTAAAGTTACAGAGGCTATATGCCAGTGATGGCGAACCTATGGCACGCATGCCACAGGTGACACGCGGAGCCATATCGGAGGGTACGCCAGGCGTTGCCCTGTCAGCTCCACGGGCAAACCGGAAGTTTGGAAAAAAGCACTTCCGGTTTGCCATTGGGCTGTTTTTCGCACTCTGGAGGGTTCAAGGAAGCTTCCTGAAGCCCCGGAATACGAAAAAGGGTGAAATGGGCAAACCGGAAATTCGGAAAATGCACTTCTGGTTTGCCGTTGGGCTGTTTTTAGCACTCTGGAGGGTTCAGGGAAGCTTCCTGAAGCCCCGGAGTGCAAAAAACAGCCCAACGGGCAAACCGGAAGTGCATTTTTCCGAACTTTCGGTTTGCCCGTTTTGCCATTTTTTACATCCCAGGCTTCGGTAAGGCCTTTGCGCGGGGGTGGGGGGTGTGCGCATGCGCAGGGGGCAGCATGGGGGAGGTTGTGCGCATGCGTGGCAAGGGAATGGATGTGAATATGTGTGCGCGCGCTAGCACACCCCCTTTTGGCACGCGAACCAAAAAAGGTTCACCATCACTGCTATATGCTATCTATAATGAAATATCTGAACTGTCTGCCAATTTGCTTTGGGGGCGCAATTTAAAAGGCTGGTGTTGAACTTTAAAGCCATAAACAGCTTAGGCCTCCTCCTCCTCCTCCTAAGCCAAGCTACTTAGATCAACCGGAGAACCTTTTGCCAGAAGCGCAGCTGTCTGCTCTGGGGGAAAGTATCTTTGGCTTAGACTTTGCCAGTAGGAAAACAGCAAAGACCTGTCTTTTTCACCAGGTTTTAATTCTCTTAATTGATTTTTATGGCACTGGTTTTATTGTCATTGTTCGCATTATGCATTTAGTTTTAATTGTTCTAATTGCTTTAAGCTGCCTTGAGTGCATGCATAAGCAGAAAGGCAAGGCGTAAATCTAAATAAACGAAAACAAACAAATTTTAAAAACATTGCCAATGGAAGGCTTCAATCAGTGGAAAGGGGAAAGGAGCATTTTCCGCCTCTCCTCCAAAAACATTTATGCTTCTCTTTGAAGCAGAAAGGGGATGAAGGATGAAGGATACCTACTGTACTACAGCAGAAGAAAAAGAAGCAGCAATGTTCTGCACATGCAATATTAAAATTTACCTTTAATGATCTATGTTTCATGCACCAGTTGAACAAGTCTTGCCCAACTTCAGTCTCTTTCTGAAGACTGAATAATAATACTTTTGCATTATTATTTAGATCACTCTCAATCAATACATTGATAAAATGGCGATTACCTAGTTGTGGGAAGTTGAGTGAATGGATAGGCCATTAAAAACAGCAGTGCCATGAATGCTTTTAGTGAAAACTAGCTTAATATAAAAAAAAGTTCTCTGAAAACATTAATAAAAATATATCACTTGGCTTAACGGTTTAGAAAAATCTACGTGGAATTTTATTAAGTGCTTTATGCAGGCAATATTTTCAGAACACTTGAGATATATGGCCCAGAATGTTCCCATGCTGAGGTAATTCTATAACAGGCAATTTTCAACTGATAAAATATATTACTAATTAAACAAGCAGGAAACCGAGCCCTGCAATATGAACTATGGATACTAATAATGGTAGCTCCTGAATTCTGTTAATAATGCTACTTTTTTTTGTGTGCATGTACAATTTAATTAATTTCATTAATTAATATAAAACATAAAAACAGAGGATCAAATATCAGCTCAGATTTTGGACTCCACACTAAACTGAATAATATTGTTTTACATTTGTACTCAGTTGGATAATTATAGTTCAACTATGATTAACCCTTTTGACCAGAACATTGGGTTTCATTTTATAAAATAAATTATCTACATTGTTAACAGAGAACGCTATTGTGATTCGACTGGGCTATTTAAAAGAGAGTGTGGAATATGTGAATATAGAATTTAAATTGATGTATCATGAAAGATTTAAAAAGGTATTGCATAAAAATGAAAAATAATAGCACTATATACATCTATGAATTAATAAAAGTGTTAACATTGCTTATTTCATTAACACATTCTGTAAGAGGCCAATGGAATTCAGACAAAGCTTATGTAAAAGTAGTCATTATTGATAGGGTTTCATTCATAAATCCCTTATGTCTATTTTTGTTGAAGTTACGATGGTGGCGCCAAAGGTGCTTTTCAAAAGGCAACTGGACTTTCTTAGGTTTTTTCCCTTGAAAACATTTCGCTTCTCATCCAAGAAACTTCTTCAGTTCTGGCTGAATGGTGCAGAATGGAAGGATTTATATTCTGTAGCAGTCTGGTCTGGTTGTTAGCACTCTGAAGGACAGTCATTAGCTCTCTGAGAATAGTTTAGGTGCCTCAACAATCAAATTATTGCTAAGGAATATAAATCCTGGCATTCTTGACCATTTAGCCAGAACTGAAGAAGTTTCTTGGAAGAGAAGCAAAAAGTGTTCAAGGAAAAAAAAATCTAAGAAAGCCCAGTTGCCTTTTGAAAAGCATCTTTGGGACAACATGACTTGAATTACTGAGAATCTCCATACACATTATTATGGTGGGTGTATGCTTTATTTTAATTTCTCTCACACATACTTTTTATCAGAGAAAAAATGTCTACACTTATAAAAATTAGACATCGATTAAATAATTTACAGTTGAGTAAATTTTGACTGATTAATCAATTTAATATAAATGTGTAAATTATTCAAACCTTAATTTAAGTGTTCTGAGATTCCAGAACATAAAAATAGTATACATAATTGTAAAAATAAGAAATACTGAGAAGAACAGTCCATTAAAACTCGCTTTACAGTAACATACTAGAACAAAGAACGTCTCTCAATTTGTAAAGTACCGCAAAAGTCAGCACAAATTAAATTCACAATTTCTCACTTACTAAATTGGTCTCTAACAATTAATCAAGAAAAGCTCCCCTGCTACCAGATTACTAGAGAAGGAAAGGTAAAAGATGATTGCTGAGAAATTTATTTCATGCATAAATCTGAACTCTTAACTTTTGTAGAAGAACAAAATAAACTTTTCTTCTACACAAGATTAAGAACTCTTTCTGTGACTTGGTTAGAAATTCATCAGGAAAAATAATGCGTTTAAAAACAAGAGAAAAACAAGCAAAAATAAATCAGGGAGAACAATAATATATTTATACAAGAAAACTACATCTTTTCCTTGAAAGTCTGGAGGGAAAAATGTGGATAATACCCAATTCTGGTAGTAGCCAAATTGAGTCTTTCAAGATTTTGACCACAATCCTGTTATTATGCATGCATATAAATTTCACTGAACTCAACAGCAGTTGATGCCTAAACAGGCCAGACAGATCATAACTTTCACACTTGTACATGGAAATAAAAGTAAGTACTTCTAAACATATAAACTCGTCATGCCATAGCACTACACAGTCCAGATTTCCAAATCAAATTTTTGGGCCTTCTGGGCCCACTGGGAGTCGGGAAACAGGCCCGTTTTTTGCTCTCCCCAAGCTCCAGAGCCTTTCTAGGAGCCTGGGGAGGGTGAAAATGGCCTTCCCCATGCCCCTGGAGGCCCTCCGGAGGCCGGAAATGGCCCATTTGTCAACTTCCAGAAGTTGGGAAACGGGCCATTTCTGGCCTCCAGAGGGCCTCCGGGGGGATGGGGAAGGCCATTTTTGCCCTCCCCAGGTTCCCAGAAAAGCTCTGAAGCCTGGGGAGAGCAAAAAACAGGCGTGCCATCGTGTGCCGGGAGGGGGGGGGGGTCATGCGCGCATGCGCGGGGGGCCCTTTTGGCACGTGAACCAAAAAAGGTTCACCATCACTGCCCTATAGCCTCTCTTTTCCCCGAGCCAAACTTAATTTTCCTCCTTCATCTCTTCAACCTCGATGAAAGAGTTCACTGGAGTTCAACAAGAGTTTGAACATGCTTCAAACCAGCTCACCTCCATTGAGTTAATATTGCTGCCAATGACTTAATTCATCACCATTTGGAGGAAATTTGCTGGCAGTGGAGCAGTCTGAAGAAGCAGGCTGCAAATTGGTTAGTATAACTTAATAAGAGTATTATAATTGTCCCTGTCATGAATCCTTAGCAAAGAGATAATTAGCTCTATTTTCTGTTGGAGATTTTAGACATTGATTTATTTAGTACTTCCTACATCAACAATCTAGTCGGTCTAGATCAGGGGTGTCAAACTCGCAGCCTGTGGGCTGGATGCGTCACATGCTGGCCACGCCTACCCCCGTTTTAGTGAAGAGAAAAAAGTTGCAATACGTCACGTGACGACAACGTGACGCCGCGAGTTTGACACCCCTGGTCTAGATCAATGTTTCTTAATCTTGACAATTCCCAACATTCAGGCTGGAGAATTCTGGGAGTTGAAGTCCAGATATCTTAAAGTTACTAAGGTTGAGAACCATTGGTTTAAATGTCTTAAAATGTTGCTTTAAATCTTCCTGTATTTTTCTATATGTAAGGATTTAGATGAAGGAATGAAAGGAATGATGAAAAATGTATAGATAATACAATGGTTTTTTAAAAAAAACCATAGAAAACTAAAATAAAATTCTAAGCTTTGACAGGTTGGTAAAATAGACTGTAAATAACAAATAAATGAAATTTAGCAAGCACAAATGCAAAGCTCTTAAGAAACAAACAAAATATGCAAGTTAAGAATGAATTACACTGTTACTATTTAGTAGTAGCACTTGTCAAAAAGATCTTGGAAAGTGGTGGACTGCAAACAGAGTAAGGGCCCCAAAAATGATTTGGATCTGAATGACATTTAGGCTGAATAAAAAGAAATATAATTTTCAAAAAGAAATGTAAGTTTCAGATCATGGAAAGCAATTATTCTGCTCTTTTGTGATTTGGACAGACATCCCATTGAGTACTATCACTTTAAGAAGAATTCAGCAAAATTGAAATGGATTCAGAAAAGGACAATAAAGATGGGCTATCATAGGGAAGAGGACATGATTTATTCCCCATAGCACTTGAGGGCATGACAAGATGCAGTAAGATGAAAGCTCATCAGACAGAGTTCCAACGTGGAACTAAAGAGAAATTTTCTGACTGTGAAAGCAATTAAATCAATCAAACAGCTTGCCTCCCAGAGTTGTGGGTATTCTATTACTGAAAGTTTTCAAGAAAAGACTGGACAACCATTTGTCCACGATGGTATAAGCAGTAGTAGGTTTCTCTTACCTTTGCTACCAGTTCGGGAACGGGAGCGAATGAAGCGCGTGCGCAATGCATGCGCGCAATGCTTCTGCACATGCACAGAAGCTTCTGTGCATGCGCAGAGCATTTTTGATGACATCCAGGTGGGTGGGCAGAGCCTCCAGCCACCGCCGCTACCGGTTCGCCTGAACCGGTGCGAACCGGTAGCAACCCACCATTAGGTATAAGGCAGGGGTGTCAAAGTCTATTTTATTGAGGACCACATCAGGGTTGTGTTTGACCTTGGGGGACCGGGGTGGGCATGGCCAGCTCAACTTCACTCTTGTTGGGGGCGCCCGTGATGGCCCGAGCGCTCTGCCAATGAAAACAGGCTCCCAAGCTCTGTTTCAGCTGCGATGGCCTCCTGCAACCCTCTGCCAGTGAAAACGGAGCTGGGGAGAGCCGCCCACAGCCCTCCCAAGCTCCGTTTTTGCTGGCAGAGGCACTACAGGCCAAGCCTTCTCTGTTTCCAGGGTGGCCCCGCAGGCCAAATCTAAGCACCCCGTGGGCCGGATCTGGCCCCCAGGCCTTGAATTTGACACTCTTGGTATAAGGATTCCTACTTGGACCAGAAGTTATACTAGAAAACCTCCAAGGTCCTTTATGATTCTATCATATGATTCTATGATGATCTAAGGACTTGAAACTAAGCCCTATGAGAGGAAAAATAAAGAGCTAGGTATGTTTAATCTTGAGAAGAGCTGAAGAAAGGGGACACAATCACATTTCCAAATATCTGAAAGTACACCACAGAGAAGAAGCCCATTATCTCTCATTCCAAAGTGCAAGACATGGAATAATGGATTTAAGTCACAGGAAGACAGATTGCCATTGAATGTTTCTGAGCAGTATGAGCAGTTTGACAGTCAAATCAATTATCCAGACAGGTGCTTGGCTCTCCACCGCAGGTGTTCAAGCAGAGGCTAGACAGCCATTTGTCTGGGATGTTTTAATTTGAATTCTTGCACTGAGCAGAGAGTTGGAGTCAATGATTAAATGGCCTCTTCCAACTTTTAAGTCTCTGTGATTTTTACAGCTTCTGCATAGCCCATCTGATCTGACATTTACAAGGAGCCAAATTCATTCTGTGAATTCGGACCTGAAGAATTCATTGCCTACATACATTACATATTGTTCCAGGGCACAGAAATAAATTACTTACTTAATAAGAGCACATAACACTCTTTTTTTGTACGCTGGCTTTCAAGGTTGAAAGCAAAATGGCTGACAGCTAAATATCAATCACGGAACCCGAAGAACTTTATTACTAGGCAGATTCTCTTCTACAATGGAATCCACATAGTACAAGGTATTCTCGGATTTCTTGTTTGTTGTGTTCTTGTAAAGTATAAACACACAAAATGACTTTCAGGTCTCGCCCTGTGTGTTCTGAACCCATCAGCTGTGCAGAGCTTCATCTGGTGCCTATGGAGAACAGAAACAATCCCAGAGCCAGGATTTCTTGAAGAAAGGGAGGGAGTCGGCATGCATGAGAGAGGGAAAAACAAAAATGTTGGCTCTAAAATGCTAAAACATCGATGGAGTTCATTCCTAGATTTGGCTCAATAAACAAACACATTGAAATGCACTCTCTTAAAATAATGGAATTTAGTACTCTAACAGCACCCTCTGGGGAAAAAAATGCAAAGAGAAGCCCCAGAGTTAAGATGTTAGCTAGGAAACAAATGATCTCAGTCTGGATGTTTGGCACTATGTTTGCACGTGTTCATATACTCTGAGCCCAGTTTTGCACATGTTGGCCCCCATGCACACAATATGGGCCCTGGGAAAAAGGAGAATTAAACACAAAGACATCTGTAGATAAAATAGAACACTCTGCAGTTCACCAAGCAGAACCAAGGGAAGACAACTGACACAAGATCCTTCTTTTAAGGCAGGGGCTCCGGGGAGCAACTAGCAGTCCCAGTTCTGTGTTCCTAGATGCCTTAGAATCAAGTCAACAACATTCAATTGTAAATCAGTTTCTCAGACATGGTCTGTACTTTTGTTCTTCCAGTGGAATTATCTCTTTTAGGGTTCAGATACCTGTCAGAAGTAAAAGCCATCTCTCCCAATTCCTAGCTCTTCCCCTTCAGAACAGAGTAAAATGTCAGACCCTCAATTCTTATGGTATCATCACATACTTGCAAGGTTCCTATTGACTTTGAAGACAAATTAACAAAACGATCACTCATATCAACTCCCTGTCCTGTTTCCTGACTATATAGCATACCTGGAGATTTTAATATAATTGATAATTCACTACCTTTGTGATCTGGCAGCTCTAATGAGAACCATTTCTTCCTTCTTTTTATCCTACTGTCAAGGGGTCTTTTTACTGACCCTTCGATAAAGCTTGACCCCAATTTAGTTGATGGGGAAGACTGCCATCACTGAATAGATATTTGCAAATGGCTGCATGGTAGGTAAAATCAATGACAAAACATTAATAATTAGATGAAGGGTAAGGTTGCTGCCCATCACTTTAGCTTTTAGCTTCTTGGCATGCTTCCTAAGTAAATATTGGGTTGCAATACTGTCCCAGTTTTGTTTTCTAAGATTATTCAGGTGGCCTTTGTGTGGCCCTAAAACATTCAGTGATATAAAGATGTTAGAAAAAAGATGCTTTGATTTATTGTTCCAGCATTTGATTTATTGTCCATATTGTTGATTTAAAAGAACCTTAAAAATGTAAAAGCCAGGAGGAGGGGGAAGAATTTGGTTAAGTGTTAAAGACAGTATCTATGCCTTGATGACAGTGGTGGACGGGCAAGGGAGCAGCAACCGATGAAATATATGTATGTCATATGTCATATGCATCCGATGTCAGAATTCAAATACAAAAGGCCAGAGTTTGTCTGTGATATCACAATGCACAACTTGTCAGTTTTTTTCAACTTCTTGGTTTGTAGCAGATGCCCACGGGTATACAGGTATATTGCCTATCCCTGAATTGAAACATTATCTACTAAATGCCACAGGAGGAAAAGTTAACTGAAAAGCAAATTCTGAGGAGATGCCAGAATGATAAAAAGCTCAATATGCTCAAAACCAGCCACAATTCTTGAGGAAGGCCTATTAACTTCTTGTGGAGAAACATATGAAATGCTGTTTTGCATTAGAAATAGTCAAAGTAAGCAGATAGCTGATAGGGGAGTATTTAAACACAAAGGTTCAGATTTACTTGAAGCTTAATCAAATTAATACATTGAGAATTTAAAGACTACTGTAGCGCAAAATACACAGGCTGCTAACTGGGCTGTGAAAGTTTACATACATATCTAAATATAGTTTGCACTTGTGAAATCATCAGCGCGTACACATTAATCAAACATTGTAAATATAGTATTTCGGCGAAGATATTCTTGGCTCGTATTAACAAACACGAACACTGCCAAGAAGGTGTGCGAGGTAGAGTGCATAGCTTAATTTAAGACCCAAGTCCAATTCTGTTTGCCTTAGAGAATAAAAAGATAGAGATCCAGGATTCTTTTTATGAGGAACCTATGCAGGTTTGCCAATAAATGTTAAATAAATATACCAAAGACAAAAATAGTATGAATAAAAAACACTTCCTCCTGAAGGAGGAAGAGGAGCATTTAAAAAAAGCTGCAGTAACAATTAGGAAGACCAACCAAATGCAACAGTCTTTGGATGGTTATACTATCGTATTCTGAAAACTGTGCTCAGTGACTTCCTGAGTGAGGAACCACTACGGTTTGGAAGTGTGGAAACTGCATTTCCCTAAAGTAGAAGTTTATAAAATTAAAAAGTTTATAAAAATTATAAAATAAAAGTTCATAAAATTATCTGCTACAACGTCCTTCCTGTCAATGACTACTTCAGCTTCAACCACAACAATACACGAGCACACAACAGATACAAACTCAAAGTGAACCGCTCCAAACTTGACTGTAGAAAATACGACTTTAGCAACAGAGTGGTTAATGCCTGGAACTCACTACCTGACATTGTGGTTTCGTCACCAAACCCCCAAAACTTTACCCTTAGACTGTCCACTGTTGACCTCACCCGATTCCTAAGAGGTCAGTAAGGGGCGTGCATAAGTGCACCAGCGTGCCTACCGTCCCTGTCCTAATATTCCTTCTTATCAGTACCCATCTTATGTATATTATGTTAAGATCAGTACCCATCTTATGTATGTTATATCTATGTATATTACCAACACGTACTTGACAAAATAAAAAATAAAAATAAAAAAGTACAGCAGAAAAATCCTATGTAGAATCCTCCTCCTAGTAGAAAAAGCTGAGCTATTTAGAGGCATCTAAAGTGATAAGCCAGCTGAAATCTAGTAAGGCACTTAAAGTGGATGCCATTCCTTCCTGAGTGAGTGATGAGCCCCAATTCTGGCCTCACTTTTTACATAAGCAGGCAGCTCAACTAACTTCCTGAATGTTAGGCCCCAGCTATAAGTGTTTTTATTTTTCAGAGGGCAACAGACTCCCTGCCAATTATAACCCATGGTGCCATCACTAAAATCTATGCCGAACATCAGTGGACTCACAAAACAAGCTGAATTTGCCAGAAAAACAAGCTGAATTTAAATAGAATAGAATAGAATAGAATAGAATAGAATAGAATAGAATAGAATAGAATAGAATAGAATAGAATAGAATAGAATAACAGAGTTGGAAGGGACCTTGGAGGTCTTCTAGTCCAACCCCCTGCTCAGGCAGGAAACCCTATTCCATTTCAGACAAATGGTTGTCCAATCTCTTCTTAAACATTTCCAGTGTTGGAGCATTTATAACTTCTGGAGGCAAGTTGTTCCACTGGTTAATTGTTCTAACTGTCAGGAAATTTCTTCTTAGTTCTAGGTTGCTTTTCTCCTTGATTAGTTTCCATCCATTGCTTCTTGTCCTGCCCTCAGGTGCTTTGGAGAATAGCTTAAAATAGTTTTAAGTCATGAGAACTGATTGGTAACTAATATTAAATCATCCAGTGAAAAACCATACTGAAAAGCCCTGGTCTGATCTATATGTAGCTTTTGTCAATATCAATCAATCCACATATATAAACTAAAAGATAAAGTTGCTTCCTGTAATTTAACAATAGCAAATTGTTAAATTACAGGAAGCAACTTTAACTTTTAGTTGCTATTGTTAAATATTGCTATTTAACAATAGCAATAGCACTTAGACTTATATACCGCTTTACAGTGCTTTACTGCCCTCTCTAAGCGGTTTACACAGTCAGCATATTGCCCTCAACAATTTGGGTCCTCATTTTACCCACCTCGGAAGGATGGAAGGCTGAGTCAACCTGGAGCCTGGTGAGATTTCAACTGCCAAATTGCAGACAGCCGGCAGTCAGCCAGAAGTAGCCTGCAGTACTGCACTTTAACCACTGTGCCACCGTGGCTCATTACTTTGAAATTAAATTATAAATTATATTATTAATTATAATTGTTCAGTCACACAGTCAGCCAGATGTTCAGACCAGATTTGGCATTTTTATCCACCCATCAAGTTCTTCTCAAAGACCTGGGATAGGTAGATGTTGATGTTGTATGGTGTTAGAGGTATTGTCGCAGGATGTAAGGATTAAGTATAATTTATATATTTATTTTAAATTATCTCTTTGACCGAGATGGGCAGTTTAGAAATACGAAATGTAAACATACTGTGAGAATATCTGTATTATCTAATTCAGCAGGTAAGAAAGGGTTCAGTGAGGATATATGCTTGCCCTATATCTACCGTATGTGAATTTTATATCAAATGTTAATATCATAGTCATGAGTTGTGGGAAGCAGAGGGTCAGTGATAAAACATTTACAATAACATCATTGTTTAAATGCCATGAGTTGTGTACTATAGATCTTAAGTTATTAGTTTAGAGAACAATTGCTTCAAATAAATATTAACAAAACAAAGTTTATCACGTTATTTATAATATCAAAAAAGCTTGTCTAGAATATTAATGATTTGCATATAGAGCAGGTGATGTGCTTTAAACAACTGAGGGTGATTTTTCATCCAATGGCTGAATATGAAACTCACACAATTTATGTGACTCAGAATGCCCCAAAGAGCTCTGCAACTAACATGTCATATTTTTGGCATCTTGATCCCAGTGGCAATTCAGCTTTTTGCTACGCAAGAAATTCAAAACTTATATTGTACAGAACTTGTACAAGGTGCCATATTAGCTATCAGACTCGCTGATCAAAATTTTGAAGAAAATGGTTTCAGATGACCTGCCTGTGTCCCCACTGTCACCCTGTGAATAAAAGTGGATTTACTAACAGTAGAGACAGAAATATGGTTTAATAGCTTTAATACATGATTGAAGGAATTTTCCTCAGTTCCAACTCCCTACCTATTTGCTGATGATTTTACATCCAGATGGAAATATAAGAACAAAGGAAAAATGGGTCAGTAAAGGGGGGTGTCCCCATTTGTGGTGTTAATTTGTCCATGAGCAAGAAAAGGTTGCATGAAAACAAGAGAGTGGTACAGGTTAACAATCTGTCAGAGTGACGAATAGCAGTTGACAGAAGAGCTTAAAAGGAGATGAGAGGACATTTATGGAGGAAAAAAAGCATTCTGAGATTTTAGCTCGTAAATCTGTGCCTGATGAAACCATCTAATGATATAAAAGGTTATTTGCAGGGGGGGGGGGGTTTCCAGCCAAATCACAGCAGATAATGACAGTGTCAATATGAAAGACGACGAAAAACAATGTACAGGTAGCCCTCGACTTACAAACATTTGTTGAGTGACTGTTCAAAGTTACAACGGCACTGAAAACCCCCCACTTATGACCAGTTTCTACACTTAAGACCGTTGCAGCATCCTCATGTTCACTTAATCAAAATTCGGGCGCTTGGCAACTGGCATGTGCTTGTGACGGTTGCATTCTTCCAGGGTCATGTGATCACCCTTTGTAACTTTCCCAGCTGATTTACAACAAGCAAAGACAATAGGGGGAAGCCAAATTCATTTAACAACTGCAGTGGTTTGCTTAACAACTCTAGCAAAAAAAAATCATTAAATGGGGTGCAACTCACTTAAGAACCGTCCTGCTTAGCAAGAGAAATTTTGCTCTCAATTGTGGTCATAAGTTGAAGACTGCCTGTACTTTACAAATGGAGGTAAACCCATCTACCTATCTATACAAATGCCGCAGGGAGAATTAGTTTCCTTGTGGTTGTGACATGGACAGAGAAAGTCACCTTTGTTGTTCAGCAGTGGCAATCTTGAGAAAACAACGTTTGGAGGAAATGGAAACATTTCTTCACCTTTCTCTGCTATGCCCCCCACTGTTGAGAAAGTCTTAAGGCTGTTAGTTATTTTGAGGCAATTACTGCTTGAGGTAAATGTTCATTCATGAAAGAAGAAATCAAAATAGCAGAAGGGAAAACTGTATTTAGCAAAATGGCAAAACACATATCTCACTAAGCTGTAATGGTAATTACCGTATTTTTTGGAGTATAAGACGCACCGGAGTATAAGACGCACCTTAGTTTTGGGGGAGGAAAATAGGGGAAAACAATCTGCCTACCAGGTATTCATCTGGCTAGCATCCTTAGTCTGGTCAGCTTCAGCACATTATTTTATCTCCTGGTTAGGACTTAAAAAAACCTTCTTCTGAGAGAGTAACAATGAAAGAGCCTGCAAGCCAGTAAGAGCTGGGAAGATCGTTAGCACCTGGTTAGGGCTAAAAAAAAACTTATTTGGAGCAGCTGCAGCACATTATTTTATCTCCTGGTTAGGACTCAAAAAAACCTTCTGAGAGAATAACAATGAAAGAGCCTGCAAGCCAGTAAGAGCTGGGAAGATCGTTAGCACCTGGTTAGGGCTAGAAAACAACTTCTTTGGAGCAAGTAGAGCAATGAAAAAAAACCTGCAAAGACTTAGGGCTGGAAAACATTCTTCTGAGAGAGTAACAATGAAAGAGCCTGCAAGGTAAGAGCTGGGAAGATCTGTTAGCACCTAGTTAGGGCTGGAAAAAAGCTACATTCGAAGTATAAGACGCACCTGAATTTTCAGCCACTTTTAGGGAGGAAAAAGGTGCGTCTTATACTCAGAAAAATATGGTATTTTAAGGATTTGTTTAATTTCAACTATATTAATTAATTTTTGTTTTATAGCTCATATTCATAATGTCAATAGAAGAGAATATTTGTAGCTCAAGGTAAATATGTGAGGTCCTTGGTGCTGTCTGAGTTTGGTTGTTTTCTTGCAGACATTTCATTACCCAACTAGGTAACACCATCAGCGCAAATGAATGTGGGGTATGCTGCCTGGTAATAATTGTAATTTACTCTGCCAGTTTTGGTGGGCAAGTGTTTTCCTCCTTGGTTGTTCATTGATTTGGACACTTTTTTCTCTTTGATTCTTTCTCTGGTGTTGGCTGCTGGAGAAAATGTATTCTGGTCTTTTTCTTTCCTTTTCAGGTTTTTTTTTTTTGTTTCTGTCAAACGGAGTGTAAATATTTAGTTTTATGTATTTATTGATAGCTGATTTCTCCGAATGCCAAGTTTCCAGGAATTCCCTAGTGTTTTTTGGATTTAGCTTGATCCAGAAGACTCACAGATTTCCAGTTGAAACTGTAGTTGACTCTTTCAATGTATTGTGAGATAAGGAGTTTTCTTGGCATCTTCTGATTGCTAATTAGTGTTCATGACCGACACAACCATAGCACACAAACCAACTACTAAAGCCTTCCAAAACATCTTAAATAAACCAAAAGATCCAGTAACTCAAGAAGAACAAAAAACAGGAACCACCTACAACATACAGTATTAGAACTGTGATGACCACTATGTAGAACAGACAGGCAGTAAACTAGCACAGCAGATTCATGAACACCATGAACATGAAATATATTCACCTACGCAAGGGGGGGGGGAAACCAAAGATGTATCCTAAGAACAACCTCAATAGCATCTTTGATGTGTTGTCCACACTTATGCAGACCTTGATAAGTCACATTGTCAGAGCATCTAAGAATTTCTAAAAATTCCAAATATGTTCAGCTCCAGAGGGTATCTAAGCCCGAATTACAAGGCAGATCTGCAGCATAATCACAAAAGCACCGTTTTTAGCAACTCCAAACAAGCATAAAATAAAAGCTTGTTATCAAGCTTCCATTAATCAAAACATTTACAAAGTTTCCTTATGGTTCTGTTCTGAAATCAATACACAAATGTTGCAGGAAGGGGGGAAATCCCAAATTTTTCTTTGTTATCTTGAATTTGATTTTTCAAAAATAATTATCCCCACAATTTTTCAGTCATTATTTCATTTTATTTTTAATACACAGCTTAAAATATAAATGTTGTACAAGACTGAAAATTTTAAACTAAGCAGAAAGGGAGACACTGCAAGAGTCTGCCATGTAGAAGTAACTGTGGGTTTTTCTTCCTTTTTTTTAGCCAAGAAATAATTGGCTGGATTTTATTATCTTAGACCAACATTTATCCACAGATTTTTAGTTTCTGGAGTTACATAACGCACTTGTCAAGATGTTCATAGGATTCTGCCTCCAGAAAAGCATAGTTAAGTAAATTTCATCAACTCAGTGCTCCAAATAACTCTTCCAAATCAAGAAAATTAATTTTGTCACAAGCCTAAGGAAGGAGACTCAACTTCAAACTTTTTTCTGATTATAAAATTCTATTGCCACTAATGTCTCCATACTGAGATGAGCTGCCAATAATGTAACAAATAAAAGGCAAATGTAATTTAAAAAATGTTAATGGGCAGGCCAAGATTACACAGAAATAGCACACATATTGCTTAGCTTTATGGGACTTTTTGTCTGCAAAAATGGGTGCCAATAAAAACAGAACTTTATATGGAGAACTGTAATATATATTAAGTAGTTCTCACTTAGCAACAGTAAATCGGGACTGGAATTTCTGTTGCTAAGTGACACAAACATAAAGCATAATGCCATGTAACTGTGCTGCAGCAATTCCAGTTCTTCTGATTGTCATCATTAAGCAAGACACAGTGGATTATTAAGTGAGGACTTAACATGGCTGCCATTTGCAGCCCCCTGCTGGCTTCCCCACTGATTTGTAGGGGACTGGCAAAATGGCAATCATGTGACTGCAGGATGTAGCAACATCATAACTGCTAGGATGTGTCATAAGTAATAGTTCAAGACCATCATAAGTTTGAATTGTCACTGAATGAATGGCCGTTAAGCAATCATAAGTATCTAAAGCAGGGGTTCCCAACCCCGGGGCCACAGATTGGTACCGGTCCTTGGCCTGTTAGGAACCAGGCCGTGCAAGTGGCAGGCAAACAAGCAAAGCTTCATCTGTACATGCACAGGATCTAAATTGCATGGGAAACCAGCCCCTCCCCCCCCCCCCGATCTGTGGAAGGCAATTTTTCTTCAAAAACTGGTCCCTGGTGCTAGAAAGGTTGGGGGCTGCTGATCTAAAGGATATGATTTTATTTTATTTTTTAAAAAATCAAGATGATAGCCATGACAGTGTGATTGAAACTCTGCCCATTTTTCCTCTGCGACTCTAATTTCAGCAACACTCATATTTTGATGTGTAAATTGAAGATTTCCTTCTGCAGTTTCTAATCCTTCCAAACCTCAGTAATGTACTTTTCCTTTCCTTCAAATAAGAAGCAAGCAGGACATTCCCTGGCTGGATTCACACTGGATTTTGTATGCAGCTATATGCAATGTATGAATCTGGCTAGTAGAACTTAGAGGTACAGGTAGTCCTTGAGTTATGACCACAACTGAGCTCAAAATTTCTGTTGTTAAGCAAGACAGTTGTTAAGTGAGTTTTGCCACATTTTACAACCTTTCTTGCCACAGTTGTTAAGTGAATCAGAGCAGTTAAGTTATTAACACAGTTATTAATTGAATCTGGCTTCCCCATTACTTGTCAGAAGGTCACAAAAGGTGATCACATAACCCCGAAACACTACAACCGTCTTAAATATGTGACAGTTGCCAAGCATCTGAATTTTGATCACATGACCATGGGAATGCTGCAATGGTTGTAAGTGTGAAAAACAGTCATAAGTCACTTTTTTCAGTGCTGTTGTAACTTTAAACAGTCACTAAACAAACTGTTGTAAGTCAAGGACCACCTATACTTTTAAAAAAAGAAATAATGGTTTAGACTAGATGGACGAAGCAAGTCAGTTATACCAGAAATCCTTAATTTTGCTCTTTGCCCTTTTACGTCCCATCATCTGCATTAAAAACAAAAACAAAAACACACAGAGAAAATGACATGCTGTAATGGAAAGAACAGAAATTTTCAAATTAATTGACAGCCTAATCTTTGGTTCTGCTTTTTTCACGTACAACAGCTATCTACAAATCTGGCACCCAACTGATGTGTTCAGACTGTAGATCTCAGAATCTGAATCTACAGATCAGACAAGGCCAGTTCAGATCCATCTTTATTAGGGTAATTAATCAGGACAAAGCAGCAAAGCA
Source organism: Diadophis punctatus similis (assembly GCA_023053685.1). Lineage (NCBI taxonomy): Eukaryota > Metazoa > Chordata > Lepidosauria > Squamata > Dipsadidae > Diadophis > Diadophis punctatus. The sequence continues at coordinate 213,326,776 of JALIGW010000001.1, read as the reverse complement.
ACCTAAGAGAAAGTCTAAAGGTAAAGGTTTAGAGTGATAGGCAGTAAGTATACAACAGTAATGCTAACTAAAAGAACATGTTAAAGTAAAAAGCTTCACTTAAACAATAGCTTAAGGATAAAACTGGAAGTATTAGAATAACTTATTTATTTATTTTATTTATTTATTTAGCATATGGCTGGTCACACACAATATTAAAACACTTCATTTTTACAAATTAAAAACAGTTAAAGCAGTAAGAAAAAACTAAAAAGGGAAACAGAAATAGCATTTCAAAGCTTAATATCAAGTTTGGAGATCCAGTCAGTAGCTGCCGTTGTTGTGCAGAGGAAGTCCCTACAGTCTCCTGGATATCTTCTGTTAGGGCATTCCCTCACTATATGCTGAATAGTCTGTCGAGGAGCCCCGCAATCATATTGATTAGAATAACTGACAGTGGACAATGGATGAGCCGTGGTGGTGCAGTGGTTAGAATGCAGTACTGCAGGCTACTTCTGCTGACTGCTGGCTGTCTGCAATTTGGCAGATTGAATCTCACTAGCTGAAGGTTGACTCAGCCTTCCATCTTTCCGAGGTTGGTAAAATGAGGACCCAGATTGTTGGGGGCAATATGCTGAACTCTGTAAACCGCTTACAGAGGGTAAGTCTAAGTACTATTGCTATAAGTAAAGCAATAATTTTAATTCAAATAATTTTAAAGAAAAAAGCATGAAAAAGAACCCCTGCATGGGGTAAGAAGGGGTAAGAAACATTCTCCTTTTAGCAAGCCAGCTTAAGGGCTGTCTTGTCAACATGAGAGACAATTCAAGCATTTTACAATCTCAGCTTATCCAGATTCTAAATAGCTAAATCTATTGTGAATTTTACTGCACTGCATTTTTTAAAAAATATTTGCAACAGATTTCATGTTTTGTTTGTCTTTACCTTGGCATAGAATTTGGGAAGTATATTGTCACAGTCCAAATAAGGTAAGATTTACAGAATTTGTGTAGCTAACTAACTTCAATGTGGTAAGACCGTGTCTACCTTTCACAGTTATATTTTCAATAGGCATCTATAAAAGTAACCCAGCTGATTCTGGGTCGCTGCAGAAGTGAAACAGTTTTAAACACACACACAACACACACACATGCACACACACACCTACCAATGAGATGACTTCATTACAAAAGATTTATAAGATTCCATAGTTTTAGTAGACAAACATACATTTTCCCATTTCCCATCCTCTAAAATAAGAGGAAGCAAATTGAATGTCACTGTATAAATATAAGTGTTTATATCAACCATGGAGTTGAAACAACTAAGTTTTTATCCTCCAAAAATTATCTGCATCCATTTGTAAAGGGAAATGTAATTTAATGATGAGTATATCATAATGAAGAGAGTTATAAAACAAACAGACATGTTTACCTACTTGTTGATTTAGCCTATTTTATATAATTACAGACAGCACAAAGTCATCTTTAATTCAACCAGAATTCTGCTGGAATATTTCCAGAATGTTAATTCAGTTACAGTCTGTAACCTTATGCTTTGTTCTGAAAAAGCACAAGTTAAAAAAACAAATCCTAAAATTCTCATAAATCATTATCAGAAATCAGCCAGTAAAGGGTCTTATCAGGAACAAACTAGAGTTTAACACCAATAGTTGCATTCCATATATTTCTATATATTAGCAGAGATAAAATAGTTTTTTTAATAAACATTATTCTTAATTTGTGGTTACTCTCTGTGCAACTATTGAAACACCTTTGAGAAATTAATTAAAGGTAAGTAAAACCTTTTCTTTATAGATTAAGAGCAGGGGTAAAAAAATATTTGACCAGGTAATTACTCAACACACCATATATGCTGATAGCATTGTATGAACATAGAGTGATCCAAATGAATAAAATAAACACCTATAACCTGACCATTTTCAAACAAACAATAAATTTACTGCTCCATCAGATCCCTGGGATTTCAACTTTCCTGGGAATTATGGGAACAAGCCCAATCTATCTGGCACCTTAATAAGCAATGTGGATTCTCAAAGGTGTTTGACGATTTCATTAGTGATATTTTGATAGGCAAAGGAAATATACCTGTTCTGCAATATGCACACTCAGAGCTGCAAATTCTTGCAATAGAAGGTGGAGGTCCTAACCTTTCTATCAAAAACTCTTGAGAGTTTTGAATTGCAATGTTTAAATGCAAAACTTATTTTTGATATAACATCAATACTGAAGTCTTTATTCCAAGATACATGAGATACGTAGTACAGAGACAAATCGGTATTTCTAGATTTCATATGCAGTTTCCTAATAAAGAATCTATAATTTTTGCACAACAATTGGCTTCTAATCTGATATTTTAGAATTATTTTGAGAAAGATAAAGATCTTTGTATGTCCCTAAGACATCACTGGCCTTTTGGAAAGTCATTTTTAATTCCTACTGTGACAGACAAGCTTTCAAGCAGAGAAATGCCAGATGGAAAATTTGTATCTGCTTATTAAATATTTTTAGAGAATGTGAAACAATGCTTTCATCTTTAAAACATGCTATTTAATATTTCCACACATGAATCATGTCTTCTTTGAATAACAATGCCAATTATAAACTGGAAGTAAACTTCTTTTTTAAAAAAAAAATCTGCACAAGTTGGAAGGCGCTGCAAGATGAACAAGGGTGCCATTCAAATATTCAGGACCCCAGAAAGAGTTTTGCATTTTTGCTTAGATGTCTAGATTTTGATCAGGGGAAAAAGATGCATAGTTCCATATGAATTTCTGCCTCTGTTATTACAACAGATACTTCACTAGGCACTGTAAACAAAGAATCACGAGGACAATAAGCCAGTTTTGTCTAGTGGTTAAGGCACCGGGATAGAAAGCGGGAGATGGTGAATCCAAGTCTCACGTTAGCCATGCAAGCCAGCTGCGTGACTTTGAGCCAGTCAATCTCTCTTAGCCCAACCCACCTCACAGAGTTGTTGTGAGGAAAATAGTAGGAGAAAGTGTGTTGGATATGTTTGCAACTTTGCATTATTTGTTCAAATAATAAAGGTGGGATGTAAATGAATGAATGAATGAATGAATGATCCGTGATCACTAAACAAACAAAATGATGAAATCATCACAGCCTTTTGGCCACTCTGAGAAATCCCTGATGGATCTTATCAGTTGTGAGAAGTAGTGAAAAATTGAGTCAGGAGCTGATGAACCACAGTTTTTGTCTACTTGCACCATAAATAAAATATTCTGGGAATTGCACTCCTATTGATGTCATCAGGATCCAATTTCATTCATATAATTCAGTGTATTTCTTCATTTGGTGCAGGGGGTATTTCACCTATTTCTATAACAAGCTGTTCACTCCAGCATAATACAGTAACTGTAGAATACCAACAGTTATTTTGTCAAATAGACAATGGTGTGTGGAATGGATAGAAGACATAATTAGGAGAGTTCATCCAACCAATCCAATAAAGGAATTAAGAAAAATCTAATTGAAATGCATCAAATTTCTTTATAAGGTAAAAGAGGTCCAGATTTTTCAAATTAAATGAATTTCACTTCCTGAAAATGGAAGAAAAGGTAACATGTGTCTTTGTGTGTTTATTTATTTATTTATTTAATAGATTTGTATGCCGCCCAACTCCCGGGGGACTCTGTTGAGCATACAAAGGAGCTGGTAGTGTTGTTTTTAAAAAGTCAACGAATTGGTTATTGGTACAGCAAAATCCAGCTAAAAATGATTGTTCTATTCATGTATGGTAAGTTTATCTTCCTTTAGAGCAGGGGTGTCAAACTCTATTTCATTGAGGGCCGCATCAGGGTTGGGTTTGACCTTGGCGGGTGGGGGGGGGCATGGACATGGTGGGCATGGCCAGCTTGACGTCACGCGTGTCGGGGATGCCTGTGGTGGCCCAAGTTCTCTGCCAGCGAAAACAGGCTCCCAAGCTCCATTTTCGTCTGCAACAGCCTCCTTCAACCCTCTGCTTGTGAAAACGGAGCTCAGGAGAGCCACATATGGCCTTCTCGAGCTCCATTTTCGCTGGCAGAGGCACTGCAGGCTAGTCCTTCGCTGTTTCCAGGACGGCCCCACGGGCCGGATCTAAGCACCCCGTGGGCCGGATCCGGCCCCCGGGCCTTGAGTTTTACACCCCTGCTTTAGAGAATGAAATTTCATGAAACATTGGGGGGAAATCTCCAAAATTATGGCTTTGTTTCAAAAGACACTAATATTATTATGGAAATGATGGAGATATCAGAAGCAAAGTAAATACATTATTTCATTTGTTTTTACAGCACTACGTTTTACAACAAGTTCTTGGTCAGGATATTAGAATCTCAGTTTTCCTAACAGCCTTTCTGAGCACTGAAATTTCTATAACACCTAAGAAAGACTTCTAGACAGATACTATTGCAATACATTGTACAATTATTCAAAGTTGGAATGCAACAGATGTTACTGATTCAGAAATAGAAAGGAAATAAAGTTCTGCTTTTCCCAGCATTTCAAAAAATATAATTATGTTTGAACAATTCTACTTCTAAATGAGTATAGTTACACAAACTATAAATGCTATTTATGACCTATACAAATATTACTGTATTTTGACATTAAAAATCACGGTAAACATTGGGATGATTTGCATAATTCTACATACATTGATTCTTTGATTACTAAGGTTTCGAAAGACTTTACCTCTAAGTTTTCAAGTTTATATCTATACTTAACAGCTGGAGTGTGGCTTTATTTAATAGAAAGGATAGTAAGATTGGTATTCTGTAACAATTTTTATACATCTTTAATAAGATCACCTATGCACTAATTGCATTTTCATTAAGCAGACTTTAAAACAGCTTATTATATACCAAACATTTTGGCATGATAATAAAATAGAAGGAAATATTCATAAAATAGCCACTCTCAAAATGTAATTTATGGAAAACAAAAATCATTCCCAAAAGTATTGATACGTAGTCACTGCTAAATTACAGGCAGAGCTAGCTCTACTATTTGACAATTTGAGGTCCATATTAGGTGGGCAAAATCTGGTGTACACAATGAGTGTACCATTTCCATTTTCAGTTTCAGACTTCAAAAAACTCAGGAAAAGCAAATGGAGAGTATCCATCAAGTTAGGGGGGTGGAAGTAAACCATTAAGTGCAATGTTTCAGAATAAATTCATCTAGTTCAAGTCACAAGTGAGCTTTAATTAATTTTAAAGTGATTCATACAGTCCTTGAGAACTAGAAAGCAGAATTGTACCTGTCCAAAAAATAACTGTCCAAAAGAAAACAAAATGCCCTGGTCCATTTCTGACCTAATCAAGTACAGATAGTCCTCAACCCATGACCACAATTGAGCCCAAAATTTATATTGCTAAGTGAGAAAGTTGTTAAGTGAGTTTTGTCCCATTTTATGATATGTCTTGCCGCATTTGTTAACTGAATCACTGCAGTTGTTAAATTAGCAACACGGTTGTTAAGTGAATCTGGCTTCCTCATTGACTTTACTTGTCAGAAGGTCGCAAAAGGTCTCCAGGACACTGCATGTCTCCAGGACACTGCACCGTCATAAATGTGAGTCAGTTGTCAAGCATCCGAATATAAATCACATGACCATGGAGATGCTGCAGTGTCATAAGTGTGAAAAATGGTCGCAAGTCACTTTTTTCAGTGCTGTTGTAACTTTGAATGGTCACTAAATGAACTGTTGTAAGTCGAAGACTACCTGTACACAATTACAAAGCAATAAGAAGACCTTTCTTAATAGTGCTAGAAAAATTCAAGGCATCCATGGTATAATGTAAAAGCTATTTATTTTAATTACACTCTCGCAATTCTTTGAAAATAAAACATACTTCAATGGAGTGCTGATTCATGTTATCATTATCTTGCACAAAGTCTTTAGGCAATAATAGGCTGAACATTTGTTAAGCTTTTTTTTAAGGTTGTTGCAGTTGGGGTATAGCATGATTATATAACTGGAGGAGCATGACACATTTTTATTGTTTTCAAAGGATGGAGTGTATCCCTCTCTTTTATCGAAAGATTACGCCTATCTGCTGAAATCTGAAACCATCATTTCAGAAACAACCATATATCCATACCCCTTACTTTGCCCCCTGCTGCATAATTCTCTGTTAAGTACAAAGATTGTAGAGGACATAGAGAATGGCTTTGAGGGAGAGGAGGAAGAGATGCTGACAAAGGTACAGTCAGTTAAAAGAAATCGGAGTCAGAACGGGGCAGTAACATACATTAACATCTGAAATAAGCCTCTCCTTAGTTCACATGAAGATAAAGGGAGGGAGAGAGGGGGCGTTGGTCTTACCCGATACGCTCCTTCTCAGGGTGCGGCGATAGAATCCAGACATAGGCATAGGATGACTCTTTTCTCGTAGCTCTTTAGACTGAGTCAAAAAACTGAAGATATGCCTCCTACCCACGGTCCTCAGTTTCAACGATGCTTTAGCGATGGCATAGACCTCGGTCCCTTCAAGTGCCCAAACTGTCAAGCTGGACCAGATTGCTGTTAGGGCGGGCTGGATTCTATCGCCACACCCTGAGAAGGAGCATACCAGGTAAGACCAACACCCCTTCTCCAGTGTGATGGGGATAGAATCCAGGCATGGGACATATCAAAGCTGGCATTGTCCTACGGGAGGGACTCTGTCTGGTCCTGCCCTCCTGATGCAGCTAGCACCCTCTGAAGGACCCGCCTGCCAAAGGCTGCATCAGCCGATGCAAAAGAGTTGAGTCTATGGTGCCTAATGAAAGGCGAAAGTGAAGACCAGGTCGCCGCTTGGCAGATCTCCTCCACCAAAGCCTGCGTTGACCATGCTGACGTTATGGCCGCGCTGCATGTGGAATGTGCCGTGATCGCCCTTGGTCTCGGCAAGTCTTGGGATTGATAGGCTTTGGCAATAGCTGTCCAAAGCTACCTGCCCACTGTCGAAGCACTGATCTTCTGCCCTTTTGTATTCGGTTGGAATGATATGAATAGTGCCTCTGTCCTACGGAAGGCAGCTGTTCTCCTTATGTAGATGCGCAGGGCTCTCCTTACATCAAGTGTGTGCCATTCCTTCTCCTGGGAATGAGAGGGCCTCGGACAGAAATCCAGCAAAATCAACTCCTGTGCCCGGTGGAACAAAGAGTTCACTTTGGGTAAGCAGGGTCCAGTCGCAAAACTACTCTATCCGCATGGAAGACGCAAAGATCTTCCCTCATGGAGAGGAAGGAGGAGGAGGAAACTCACATGGATGCTTCTTCTATGGTACTGCTGAAATATTCCTCAGCCATTTGAAGGTCTCCATTCACTTCTCAGTCATTTCCAAATCCCATTCTCCACTCCTGCTCGACCGTAGAGACTCCTCATATGGCCATCTGAAATTCTTTCATTTTCAGGCATACCTTATGTGGGCTGAAAAGACCCCAGTGGTCACTAGATGGCAGCAAAGACTTGTCTTGAGTCTTTCTGAATCTCTGCTGCCATCTAGTGGAATCCTGTAGTCCATACTGTCACCAATGGATGACTCAGGTGTCCCAGCAGAGGAGGAGAAAATCAGTAGTAATGGTTTTCCCCTCACCTCTTTCCTTCTATCATCACTTTTCCTCTATGACTCCTATTGAGTCTTTGTGCTTAGACAACTGTGCTTAGGCTCCAGAAATGCGGACGATCCCTAAACCTAGCAGCCTGATACATTCTATCTCTTTGGATGTAGACCTTTTTCAGGCCAAATATGGTGCCCCACAATCAAGTTTGTGGAAGGCAGAAAGCAAGGAGGAGTCCAATGACACCCCTTATGCCATGGGCCACAAGATGGCTACCTCTTCTATCTTTACAATATTTGCTGCATTGTATACCTAAGGAAGCCAGCATGGATAGTTGGGTATTGGACCTGTTGGCTACCAATCTATATATCAAAAATGTATATGAATTAAAGTCCAAACATTTGAGATGTTTGTTGAGGAGTGAATGACAGTGGCATAAAATATAGCCTAAGGGATTAATTTTATAACTATTACAGTAGTTTGTTTGGGATTTTAACATTCAACAACTCAACTGATTTGTAAAATTATAGTTTTCTTTTTCCTTCTGGAATAAATGCTTCCTTTTTTTTACTGTGGATAAAATAAAATTCATACAGAATTTTTTTCTCCAATGCACATAATAGGAGAATCAAACAGTCTGCATACAAAAAAAGGGCTGGCAGATAATAAAAGGCCTTGTAGCCAGTATCTTTCATAATAGCTCTCTGAAGTTGCCTAATGAAAACTGATAGAAAGAAAGGGTTTCCCCCCTTTTGAAGCTCAATTCATTATGCCAGAATGAGAGAATTGCTTCCGCCCTTTAATCATGTTGATTGTTGTTTCCCAGCAACATCTTTTGTGAGATACCAAGTCCAGAAGTGTACAATAGATTGCAAAGGAAACATAGGTATGAAGATATTAGTACTGAAGACATTATTGCTATGACAGCTTTTGCTTCAATTTCTTTCCTAACTACCACAAATGTAGAATGTGGATGAGGCTCTCAAGACTTAACAATAATTTACAAACCTTCTACCCCACACAAATTTACTCCCCTTAGTTTGGTTAAGCTTAGCAGAAAGCTCCCAAACTCTGCTCGGCTAAGTAAAAAACTTTACTAGGGACAAAAATAAAATCATTCAAAATAATTGAGAGCTCACTGCTAGAGAAAAGTTATGAATGACTTTCAGAATCTTGGCACTTTTAAGTTGTTCACCCTTTTGCCATTCCAACAAATTAAGAGGCTCGCCATGGTACACAGTGCCCTTGAAACCAAGCAATTATTAACTGTTTACCCATCAGGCATCTGTGGTCTAAAACCTATTGGTTTTACACAGATTTTTGCCTTTCTCACTATCTCCTGTTCGTCAGACTACAGTGAATACAGTCTCTTCCTGCCTGAATTTTAACAAAAGCATTTCCTCTCTAAAACTGCTATTTGAATATCAAGAGAAGCATCCTCTCGTCTAGCACTAATGCAGCTTCCCTCTTGAAATAGAGACAGAATTTCCCAAGTGCAACTATTGAACTAAAATAAATCCAGGGATATTAAATATATTTTTGAAAACTACTTGATTTCTGAAATGCTCTTGTTTCCATTAATTCAGCAAAGGATGAGAAGTATTATTTCTGATGAATTCCGTACCAGCAATTTCTATTAGTGTTCCAATATCTAAGAAGAGGGGATCAACCTATTCTCCAAAGCAGGACAAGAAGCAACGGATGGAAACTAATCAAGGAGAGAAGCAAAACCTAGAACCAAGGAGAAATTTCCCGACAGTTACAATTAATTAGTTGAATAGCTTCCCTTCAGAATCTGTGGGTGTTCCAACACAGCAGATTTTAAGATGAGGCAACCATTTGTCTAGAATACTATAGAGTCCCCTGCTTGAGCAGGGGGTTGGACTAGAATACCTCCGAGGTCCCTTCCAACTCTGTATTGTATTATTCTATTAACATGATTATATCAACCTGAGTTATTGAAAAGAATGTTGAACTGATTCAGAATAAAACATTGAAATTTCCATAGTCTTATGGCAGCCATACTAAAAGAAAAATTAAGACAGGTGAAGAAGAGTGTTGTGGCCTGTTGGCTGCCAGCCCCTCCAGCAGCCGAATCAGAGGCGGCGGCATGGGAGTCAGGGTCAGCATCAAGCCAACCTGAGAGCTCCAAGGAGGAAGAGGGAATGGAGTTGGCAGAGAAAGAGAGAGAGAGAGAGACAGAGGCGGAGCCTGGGCCATCCGTCAGCCCTTAGATGGGGAGTCAACAGCTCCCAGGTCTGGAGGTGGCTGATGAGGAAGAGGAGGAACAGCTGGGTCCAGTGCCTGACGTGCAGATGCACAGAAGGCAGAGGAGAGGAGAGCAGTGGAAATCCGTGGGCCGATCCTTGGGAAGGAAGAGCCACTGCTGCTAGCCCCACCCTAGCTCTGGGGATAAAAGGCAGGGGGTGGAGATAAATAGATGTGGCAGACAACTACTCATCTTCCAGATGGACGGACTTGTTAGCCTGCGGTGAGAGAGAAACTTTTTGCGGGGCTGCTGGCGCTCCTAATAAAGGAATTTTTGAGTTAACTTCAGAGGGTTTGTCATGTTTGGGGAGCTGGGTCAGAACAAAGGGTTAGATTTTAGGAATATTAGTAGTTTCCTTCTGCTGGTTGAGTGGCAGCTGGCTAAAAATGTTACCAACATGAAGCATGAACAACTCAAACTTTGCTTTCTGTAAGTTCCGATATAGAATTAAGGGTAGCAGATGGGATTTCTAAACTCTGAAATTTCCATCAAGAGCAGAAAAAATGTACAAGATTCAAAGCTGTTCTGAGAAATGCTCCTTCATTTGCATTTACCCTAATGAAATATATATATTTACAACTGTAGATTACTTTATACATACAGGTAGACCTCAACTTAAAGGAGCCTGTCCATCACGGTCATAAGTCGTGACGGTCATAAAGTGAGTCTACATGTGACCAGACCCAATTTTACAACCTTTTTGTGGTGATCATTAAGCAAATATCATGGCTATTAAGCAAACCCATTATTTGCTATTGGGAGTTTTTGCCAAAAACCAAAAGTAAATGCCGGTTTCCAGGAAAGATGTCAAAAATCATGATTGCGTGACCACAATTGGCTGAAAATATGGGCCAGATGCGAAGTATCCAAAATGCGGGGGGGGGGGGGGCAGGATAGTCGCCAGAACTGCAGAACTGGGTCAAAGTACCTTTTGGTACTGGGGGTGCTGGTGTCTGTTGTAACTTTGAATGGTTGCTAAGCAAACAGTTGTAAGCCAAGGACTGCTTGCATATTATACCCGCTATATCAGGAACCCTGGACAAATATAAGTTTCCTTTCCTTTGGACATACCATATCCAGTAAGGTTTCCATTCGTGTGTTATGACTTTAAAAGCAGCTATTTATGAATATTACATGCAAACATATATAAAGTTGTATAATCTCACATTTGAACTAAGGTAGTAGAGTAATAATTACCACTATTATTACTTCTATGTGGCTAATAGTGAAACAATCAAAGCCTCGAGATAGGTTAAATTGAAAGGAAAGGTAATTCAGAAGAGTAGTATTCCAAATAATCTGTACATTCTTGCAATAAAATGAGTTTAGTGTGCGCAAAATCTGTGCAGAATCAAAAGCTAAGAAACAAATGTTTCCTCAACAGTGATTAGTCAAAAACCATTGTTTGAAATGTGCTTTTCATCTTCATCACACCTGTTCCATCTGTCTTAGCTGCATAAATAGGTCTCCTGTAAAACTTTTCTTTCAAACAATACACATTTCCAGAACATGGCAGGAAGTTATACAATAAATGTTTTTGCTATAAAATATTTCTAAAGCACAGATGGGGCAGCTGGGATTCATGAACCTTGTGGAATTGTGTATAAATCAATGGACACAGGAGGAACTCTATACTATCTAGCCAATTAACAACAATCATTGATACTAGGATTGTGATTATTAACACTATGCCTGACCATGGTTTCAAAATCACAGCTGGGTATCTTTTGTTCTGGTTTTCTTGTCCTGTCTCAAGACAGATTGCCAGGCCATTGTAAGAAGGATGCCCTGCATTTCCTCATTATCCACATCAGGACTGAATACCAAAACACTAGAGATTCTAAGAAAGAATTGCCTCAATATTCAAATTGCTTATTGATGTGATGGATCAAAGCAAAACTCTCCTACCAGCCATGTACAGTACCCCTTGCATGATTTTGCTATGAATCTGGCAATGCTGAACATTTCCCATTCCACGGTGTGGTGCCCACATACGGGTACTGAATGTAAAATAGTAAGTTGTTGTATAAAGTTAAAATGTGGTTAAAAGGAACTGTTTAAACAAGTAAGTATAGAGCCAAACAGCTTTTAAAATGTCTGGTAAGTAGAAAGGGGGAGGTGTTTATCCCAGTGCTCCAGAAGGGAGGGGGGATAGATGACATCATAAGAGACAGCCAATCGGATCATAGATAGCAGGGCCAGGGACTATAAAAGGCCTGGTGTGAAGAGCTGAGGGAAGCTCTGTTATGTGGTAACTTCCATGAGGGAAGACCTGGTGTGAAGAGCTGAGGGAAGCTCTGTTATGTGGTAAATTCCATGAGGGAAGGTTTATAGTGAATCTCTGCCTGAGGCAGAGTTTGACTGTCCAAGAGGGAAGTTGACAGGAGAGAAAGATAGGCCTTAGGCAGTTCTGTGGGAAGCAGGTGCCAGGTCAGGGAACTTTATTGATTGATAAATATTGAGTAATTTGTAGATAGAGATAAATGGTGAAACGTGCTCTTATCTATAGGCCTAGAAACAAAGAAGAATTGGATTTGCTTAGATTTAGTCAGGAAAGCAAAGAGAGTCTCTGAGGGGAAGAAAAGAAAAAGAAAGAATTGAATAGCTGCTTGTGGGTGTAACAAATTCACTTGACAATTACTGAGAAGTTGTATTTAAATAAACTGCTTACTTGTTTGTTCAAGAAATGTGTCAACGTCTGTCAATTCCTCACATAAAGCAAATCTTAAACAATCCTGCAGAGCTTAGAGATATTGTAAAAGTAAAAGCAAGCCTCTAAAGAGAGAGAAAAATGAAACAGAGGGTGCGACCCTTGGTCAGGGAGATATAAAAAGGAAAATTAAACACAAATCGCTACCAAGACATATAAAAAAATAAACCTGACTGGAAGGGGACGGGTGGCATCCTCGCACAGGGCCAGGTAGATAACTAAGCATAACCCAACTGCATTATGTGTCTGTTTTAATGACACAAGAGAGAAAGTACAGCAGCAGTTTGATGTTTCTGATTACAATCTTTCTTGCAATGAAAGGTTGTAATGCAGGGAGCAGGGTGTGGAGATGCACGAGAGGTGGGAAGAGGGTGCAACGGTACGAGTGGGTACACAAGAGGTGCCACACAAGGACAGGGGGGGCACAATTGTTATGTAAGGAACTATCTCTGGAACAATGATACAACAGGTCAAATATTGTCTATTAAATATTAAAATGTAAAAATGTATCCTGTACGTGTACATAAATTTAATTGCAAGTGTGTTAAAAATTTAAATTATACTTTACAGAGATGTTAAATTAGGCATGGCTAATTTAAAGTTTAATACTGAAGTTGAATTTTCCCCCCTAAGTCTATAGTTATATGATAATCACATACTGCATTAAAGTAATAATTTCAGTGACAAAAAAACTAGAACCAGGCTTCTTTTTATACTGGTACCCAATTGAGACACAGCTGTTTGAATATTTAAGGTTTTTTCCTGATTCAAAAGCTACTTCTATCTATAAGTTGTTTCTACCTGTAGTGAAATGTCTAAACATTTACACTCCTATGAAGAAATATGTCAGAGGAAATATGTCAGTAGAGCAAAGCATGCTACACAAGGAAAACATATTAATAGCAATTAATTGAAATGGCATATTTTGGATAACAAGGAATTCAGACTTCATTTTATACATACAAGAAATGTTCTGGATTTATATCTATTATGAACCCAAACTTCTTAAAAATTAGTTCCTTTTTTATAGAGTCTTCCTTTTTTAGGAGTTTTCCACACTGCAGTTTTCAATTGCTTGTCTCAGGTACATAAATGGATTAGAAACAAAGCCATCTTAAAAAGTCCCTTTCTGAATTTCAGTCACTTCCTCTGCTTTGGTCCCAGTGACAGCCTCAGGCTTTATCTGGACCATATTTACTAGTGGAATTCCTCTAATTCTTTACTCTTCCTGGAAGGTTTTACAATTTTCCCTTGCATTTGGGCTAGAAAAGGAAAGTGGCAGAATTACCCATTTCACCTGGGCAGGGGTGAAGTTCAGCAGGTTCTGGAGACAGGTTCTGGAGAACCGCTAGTGGAAATTTTGAGTAGTTCGGAGAACGGGCAAATACCACCTTTGGCTGGCCCCAGAGTAGGGTGGGAATGGAGATTTTGCAATATCCTTTCCCCAGGAGTGGGGAGGGAATGGAGATTTTGAAGTATCCTTTCCCTGCAACACCCATCAAGCCACGCCAACAGAACCGGTAGGGAAAAAATTTGAATTTCACCCCTGCACCTGGGTAAAAGACAAATATAGGGGTCCGTGTTTCACTGTTGTAACAGGAACTTCTAAAACAAAATAATTATGAAAGGCAGTGCCAGTGACTAGAGAGGAGGCAGTAATCTTGCCATAATGTGCCATGGCTAACTGGTATGGAGAACTTTACTTACAATAAAATGAAGTACAGCAGATGAACCAGACAGCATCACATGTGCCTGCACAAAACAGAAAACACTACTTTTTATATGTAGCAGGAAAAGGGGGGGGGGGGATGAAGATTGCCTTATTCCCAGTGAGCCTTGATTCAGATAGAGAATAACACTGGCCATTTTTTCTGGTTTTGAAAGTGGCCACCGGACAAGCTGATCATGCAAATATCACTCCTTCATTCACCAGGATAATATTCTTTACAAAATGATTCATGGTGAGAAGACAGTAAAACTCTAAAAAAGAAACTGTCTATATACCTGTCTCAGCTTAACACAATGTTCCCTTGCTAAGAAATTTTGAAAATGGATTGAAAACATCTCAGTTTGCAGCATAACAAAATAGGAAGAATCCTGTTGATTCAAAACTCCCAAAGCAACCTACTAACTAGCTTATGTGAAAAGCACACAGGCAGGACATGAGGGCAATAAAACCTTCTTGTGTTTCTCAGCAACTTTATATTAAGAGGGTTGTTGATGCAAACAGAACGCTATTAATAGATACCATGATGTATAAGATATCATCATAGTATCTATCAATAACCTTCTGTAATCCCTTTTAAAGTTGTTCAAGTCAGTGACCATCACTTCCTGTTATGTTATTGCATTCTTAAATTTAATTATGTGGTATGTCAAGAAATATTTATCTATCCTCAATATTCCCTCAATTGGTTTCACTGGAGACCTAACTCTATACTGTAAAGAAAGTCAAACCACTGCCTACTGACTTTTAGCATAACATATACTTATGATTTACAATATATTCTGATGAGTCTGTCTCTTTGTCACTTGCCTTCAAAGTTAAAAAGCCCCATACAGTGTAGGAACTGCTTACTTAAAAAGGTAAAATTCTTAGCTGAGGGAGCCAGCGTTGTCTAAAGACACCGCCGTGGTTATGTGGCTGGCAAGATTATATACCAAAGACTCACAGAACACTGTCACCTTCCCACCAAAGTGGTACCTATTTATCTACTTCCATTTGTATGCTTTCAAACTTCTAGGTTGGCAGGAACAAGCACTCACCCCGTCACACAGTACTTGGGTCTTGAACTGCCAACCTTTTGCTTGACAAGCCCAGCATCTTAATTGCTCGGCCACCACACCCCCTTTGTTTAGAGTTAATGAATGGTTATCTATGGGTTCACACACATCCGCAGTATGCCATGCTAAGAGATAAACCTTTGCAGAATCCTTCCCTCTTTTTGATGCCTCAGTTCTGAAATCCCCACAATTTCTCTGTCAGGTAATCCACAAAACAAAAGGATCCACCTGAAGCAGATAAGTGTAAATTCAGGTGATCATCTGAAGAACTTGAATTTTTCTTCATTATGCGGTTTGCATGATGTGAACAGCTAATTTATTTACCTTAAAGCTGAGAGTTCAAGTGAACAGGAAATCAAGGAAGCAAAAAATGTTTGGTTAAAGATTGCATCTCCCCAAGAGTGTAGTGCTTTTTAAAAACAGATGATGTATTCTGATTGCCCTTCGACATATTTCTATGTGAAAATGTGGATGAGATGCAGTGGGCTAAAGATGGCTGTGGTGGAATACCTTCTGATGACATCAGGTCAAGAAAGATTGGGAGTTGAATATGACAAAGGCTCAACCAGAATAGCAAAGGGATTATACTGGGAAATGCTAATGATAGCAAATGAAGGGGTGGGAAGTTTAGGTCCTGGAATACTGTAGGGCTTGGAAGATAATTTGAGAGGAAAGAGGTAGAGAAGTTGATTCATCCAAATTTTTTAAAAAATCTATACCTGGTGCAATATATTTCTCATTTTTTTATTGCACTGGGAGACAATGGGGAAAGATAAACCCATTAACCAAAAGGAAGACTTGACATAGTGAACTGTTTTCCTTTGTGCTTGGTCTAATGAGCTTGTCTTTTGATACATATGCATATACCGTATTTTTCGGAGTATAAGACGCACCTTAGTTTTGGGGGAGGAAAATAGGGGGGGGGGGAAATCTACCTACCAGGTATTCATCTGGCTAGCATCCTTAGTCTGTTCAGCTTCAGCACATTATTTTATCCTCTGGTTAGGGCTGAAAAGCACCACTTTTTCAGAGGGAGTAGGAATGAAAACAAGCCTGCAAAGACTTAGGGCTGGAAAAAACCTTCTTTGGAGGGAATAGGAAACCGGGAAGATTGTTAGCACCTCGTTAGGGCTGGAAAAAAAAAGCTTTGAAAAAGCTACATTCGACGTATAAGACGCACCCAAATTTTCAGCCTCTTTTAGGGAGGAAAAGGGTGCGTCTTATACTCCGAAAAATACGGTATATATATAGAGGTAGTTCTCATTCAATAATTGTCCCATTTAGCAGTCATTTGCAGTTGAAATGGTAATAAAAAAAGCTTTGCAACCAATCTTTGAATTTGCTATCTTTGCAATTATGTAAAGCAAAACAAAGCTAATATAAAATCATAAGAACAGTTGTGGTTTTGCTTAGTGACTGCTTTGCTTAATGGCCAAATTGCCAGTCCCAAATGTGGTTGCTAAACGAGGACTACCTTTATTGCCTTTATACCTTTGACTTGATTATTCAATTCGAATAATATGTTTCTTTTCTTCTAAAAATCTCTTAGACTAAACAAGGTGTTCTTCAGAAGTTCAAAAGATAAAACACAGAATGTACTACAGTATATGACAGGTTATTGTGTTTTTTTTACTTGTCCCAAAGTTCTCATTTTGGATACAATTTATGTTTACTTTCATAAAGTTTATTTCTCCCATTAAATTACAAATTCCCCATTTAGCGAAGTCAGTTCGTTTTGTCCTCCAGATCAGATTAACAATACATCATGATCATTGCAGCAGTCCAGTCTGACAACTGGTTTAACAATACAAAATTGCAGGGGGTGGGGGAAATGAGGGAAGACACACTGTGCTTTTGGCACAGGCAAGCCTAGTTTAATAGATTCAGACAAAAATGCAGTCTCTTTTATTTTCTTACACTAAACATTGCTTGTGCTGCAAAGCAGGCTCTTTTCCCCACTGAGACATGATCAGTTGCACTTCTAACACGCACTGGTGCACATTCGTTTTTGAAAAATGATCTAATGAGCTGACAGCCACACTGCTCGCAAACTGCATTTTCTAAGCTAAAGATACTGGCGTGTGGGAGTAAATTGTGACCTAGGTTAGAGCCTAGACAGGAACTATAGGGCTCTGTAGATGTGATGCATCTTCAACTTTTTCTTTTATTCAGTTGCGTCTGATTCTCAGAGACTGCCTGGATAAATCCCTGCAGTTTTCTTGACAAGGTTATTCAGAACTGGTTTGCCACTACCTCCTCTTTAGGTAGAGAGAAAGTGACTGGCTCAAGGTCACCCAACCAGATTTGTGCCCAAGGCAGGACTAGAACTCACACTATTCTGTTTCTAGCCTGGTGCCTTAACCACTACATCAAACTGGCTCTATCTTCAACTTACAGAACTGTATACATCACATGTAAACATTCTTCTGAAAATAGGGTGGATATGGATGTAGAGCAGCCAAGGGGTGGGGGAAGAGCTAGACGAATATCTGACAGCTGCATTTTCAGGATAATGTCCTCTAAATGTCCCTGGGAAACACATTTGTTATCTGTCTGGAGAGTGCAGTTAGTTCCATTAGCAGTGGATTGATTCTTATGTTTGCCAATTAGCTAATGGAAAAGTATTTCACTCATCTTATAAAAGTAAGGCTCTTTCTAGGGAAGATAGTAAAAGAGAGAGAGAAGAGAGGGAGAGGGAGAGAAAGGGAGGGAGGGAGGGAGGGAGAGAGAGAGAGAGAGGGAGGGAGGGAGGGAGGGAGAGAGAGAGACAGAGAGATGGTAGCGAGTATTAACAGATGGAGGCATGCTATTCATTTCATGATCCAGAGATTATTAAAATTAATGGAAGCTTTGACAGAAATGAATGACATCCCACAAAACATTATTTTTAAAGCTCAAAAAGTTGTGCCTATCCTGAGGAACTGGCTCACAGGACTCAGATCAAGGAAACGCCTAAAAAACTCTTTGTTTGCAAAAAAAAAAAAATTAAAACTAAAAGGGATGCCTCTGGAGTTTGAATGGTGGCAGGTATATATTATCATTGCAACATTCCAAACCGAAGGCATGATACAACGGTTTCTAGGTAACCCATGACAATTATTCAGTGAAGCAGAGGGACAGCAACAGCTGCCACCAGCTGAGCTGGGAGAGCTCTGGTTTGGTTTATCCTTTGAATGTCAGGATTTACTCAACCAATGGGATTACGTTTGCCCAGCACCTGCTTGCAGGAGAAGACGGGCAAATGCATTCGAGAACTTTCAAGGAAGGCCACGGGCAAGAACGGCTCTGGAATCTTGGCCTTTTGAACAAGATATATTGTTCAATACATTAGTAATTCCATCTCCAATGCTCCTTTATTCAGTGTCTCACAGGTAGAGTACTTCCATTACAAGTGTTGTGCCCCGCCCGCAGCTTGTGCAGCCTGGGCCTTTGGAACCTTCAGTACCTCTTGGCAGTGCTGAGAAAGGAGAGGCTACTCCTTTCCTGAATGCAAGAGCACGCAGGGCTGCCAAGAGGCAGGAAGGTTTACTCCGGAGGACGTCTACTTGGGAGTAAGACTTGGGGCTAATTGGTCACTCCTCTAGTCTATTTAAAGTCATCAGTTGCAGCTAACAAGCTGCAGAGAACAATGTTTGAAAAAAAGACCTGTCTGATCATAGCTTGCTTCATGACTCTTGTTTTGGCATTCTCTGCGTTGGCTTGGATTATCAAGGACTAATTTCTAGGAACTTTGCCAACTCTGGGAAACTCCGTAAGATAAACAGACTCAATTGCTCGTCATTGTCTTCGAGCTCTTTGAACTGATACCAGCTATTAATGAAGCTTAATTGATAACTGATTGCTTGCTGATAACAGTTTGTTTGTCAATTGGTGTGTGCATCTTGTTTACTACTAAGACATTTTATTAGTAGCCTTTGTTTCATTAAATAAGTGTGTACAAACTGCTTGTGTGGTTGTGTGCTTCATGGGGACAGAACAACAAGATGCTAAGTTTGGCGATAGAGAAGTGTCAAACCTTTCTGCTTGAGATGATGTTATTCTGCTTGAGTGATCAGATGGCACCTTTGGCAAAATCTAGAGAGATTTTCTGGTTGTCATCTGAGGTACGTTCTCTAATGTCGGGTCAAAGGCTTCCAAATGCCTCATTTTACAGCTTCAGAGAACTGTTACAGATGATACGAATAAGGAAAAGTACCCTGCTTTAGGAGAAAGAACTAGAAGGTCATTTCTTGAACTTGTCTAATCCAGCCCAGGCTGAATGAGGCAGCTTCTCCGACCCTTCTGACAAAGGTAAACAAGGTTACAGACAGGACTGTCGCAGTGATGTTTTTAGCCACATAAACTCAAGAGGTTCCCCAAGATTAATAATTCCACAGTTGCTGTGTTCACTAAAGTCTCATCCATGCCCATTCCTTGGATTAAGTTAGGAGATGATCTGCCTATCAAGACATGTCCTCACATATGAGGCTTCATTTTGGGGCCAGCCAGGCTGATACCAGATCAAGATATTGGGACAGGATAGTGTTTTCCATCAGAAAATCAGACACGCCTTGATTATGAAGACATATCGATTCATACAGGAAATAAGCCTGAAGCAGATTGGAAATCTACAGGGTTTCAATTGATCTGTAGCAGAATCATCGCCTCGCATCAGGCCACGGGCTCAGTGACTCCATAGACATTTCTGCTTTGGCTGCCAAAAATAACAAGTCTCACTTGTTGATCAATTGCATCTTTTGAGTGAATGCAATATCAACCTCATAGAAAACTTCCTGTAAAGTCAATATTTCCATTTCTGCCCCCTCATAAATATTTATGGTACTGGCTGCCCTAAATGGGTGGTGGGAGAGAAGGATAGGCCTGAGGCCTCTTCCCCTAGGCCTCAAAAGTAGGTTGGTTGCTTTGCTATATTGCTGCTTGGGCTTCAAAAGGCAGGAGTGTGGTAGCTTAGAAGGTTTTCCCTTACCAGACCAAGTTCATGAAGCCAAAGGCTTAGCAGCATATGAGGTAGTTTGTAAATGATCCACCATATAAAATAGCTTGCCATAATGGCAACTTTGGATACAGTCAATTGGAGAAACTGTCCAGCCTATTTGCTCTAAAGCAGAACCTCATCCTTACTTCTTGGGGAATACAATTTAAAGTATTCATTTACAAAAATAAGAGAACAATTATGATATTTACAAACTGGAATGAATATGCATACACGTCAGGGAGGGCAGAAATATTATCTGGCTTTCTCACAATTGGAGTGAGGTATTATTTTTAAAATAATTACTCCCAAAGACCAAGAGATATGCAAGACTATTTTATGATCTGCATTCTAGCCCTGGAGAAGTCGTCTTTGCCTTCTAGGTTATTAATGGCAAAATCAATTGGCAGGTAGAACTAATTTGTAGCTCATTGGCATGACATCTTAATGCCACTATTTTAAAATAAATGTCAGGAAAACTGCCAAATCTAAAATGGAGGGCATCAGCGTAGCAGTAGTTTTGCTGGTAATCTGTGTTGACTCAAAGTGTGAAGTTGGAACTTCTGCCTTTCTCATTGAGCACCAACTATAAAAAGTTCAGTCAGTGTAGAGCTGTCTATGGAAACCAACAGGTTTAAGTTCTCATCCCTCTCTCTGAGGAAAACTTTAAATTATTCATCAATGTATGGTAATTCTTGTTTATCTGAGCCTTAGCTGAGAATTCATTCACCTGAATGAATCAGATGCTCTTTGCTAAACAATAAAATTTCAGATATGTAAATAAAGCACCAACCTCCGGAAAGGTGGACTCTTACCTGTCTGTTTTTGGGCCTGACATAAACAGTTACAAAGGAGATTATTCAAACTTAGAGAATGAACCACTGACACCTAGTACTATTGATTTTACATTTCCCTGTTGATTTGCTACTTTGACAGATGAAAGTAGGGAATCTTAAATAGAAACTACCTAGTTTTTTCTAAATCTTTCAACATTTAGAGGGCAAGAGATGGGGGCCCCTCTGCTGAGTGTACAAACAGAAGCAGATGGGGGCTCGGTTGCGACCCCCAGGCTTGGTGTGAATAGGATGTCTTGCCTGCGGGGGAGGAGGGGGCCGATGGGATGAGGGAGGGGATCTCTGGGGGGTTGGAGAGCCGGAGTATAGCGGTCATACCTGGGAGAGATAGATATGGCGGGAGCCGTGGGGTAGGCCGCTCTCGGGGAACTAGGACTCGCTGTCTCAAAGCGATTACTTGTTCCGGCCCCTCTGGTTATGGTTCACCTGGCTCAGCTCGTATACCTAGTGACTTGGGATGTCAGGGCCCTGGGCACAAGCTGCTGCTGTTCAATGCCAGGTTTATTGTTAACAAGGCTCCCCTCGTTCATGATTTAATCTTGGAGGAGGGAGCAGACCTGGCATGTATAACTGAGACCTGGCTGGGCAAGGAGGGGGATGTTCCCCTCTCAGAGATGTGCCCAGACGGGTTTCTAGTATTGCATCAGCCACGACCCCAGGGAAGGGGTGGAGGAATGGCAATTATAGCACGCAAAGGTCTTCTCCCTCGCAGGATCCCTGCCCCGGAGATTGTTGGGTGTGAGTCTCTCCTCTTGAAGTTGGACTCAGGGGTTCAGTTGGGCCTACTGTTGACGTACCTGCCTCCCAGCTGCGTTACAATGGCCCTGCCTGTGCTGCTAGAGGCGGTAGCCGGACTGGCGGTGGAGTTCCCCAGGTTTATGGTACTGGGGGACTTTAACCTGCCATCACTTGGCGAATCCTCAGATTAGCATCCAGTCTATAGTGGATGAATGGCAACAGGAACATCCAGGTTGCTGCCCGACAAATCTCAAAATGGCCAACCCCTCCAGGCTTCTATCTGCCGACGCAGAGAGCCAAGGGTCTGCGCCAAAGGACTGTTTTAAAAACAGCGGAGCCTCATTGCTGAAGGGCTCGGCTGTGAACACCGATGCTATCAGGCATCCCAGGCTCCCATCTGCTGCTGTAGAGAGCCACTGCTCATCAGCTGAGAGGTGCAGCATACCAAAACGCTGAAAAATGTCCCACCATTTGTCTCGATGGCGGAATAGCACGCTAAGGGCTCGGCCGATGATTGCCGAAGTGGGCAGCTGCCCCAGGCTCCCATCCACCGCCACAGAGAGCCACCGCCAATCAGCTGTGAGGTACAGACATACAAGCTCTTTCTCTATTTGTGAAACCAGGTATTTCTATGAAAGTAAAAACTAATTTCTCCTCAGAAGCTCTCTGGAGCTGAAATTCTAGCATCCAACAATAGCTGAGACTGAGTTGAAAACTGAGGACCGTTACCAGGGAGGTGTGTCCTCAGAAATTCAACTCAGTCAATAGAGCTACGAGACTAGAGTAACCCATCCTGGATTCTCCTGTCGATACTATGGAGAAGAGACACATTTCCTATATTTTTCTGCAGAATGTGATATCAAGGAGAAGGAGAAGGAGAAGAACTAATATACTACTGACCACACACCTGGAATATAATTCTAAAATATTTCCTGTAAGCTCAGACCAGTCTCAACATAAATGCTTGCTCAATTGTTCTCTCATTCCTTAGTTTGAGCAAAATAGTATTTTCATCATCATTTTCTTTGCTATATAAAGGCAGATGAAACTACTGTAAACATACCTGTTGTGATAATTTTTCAGACCATCCCACATCTCCTGTTTCTAAAGGTATTTTAGAATGTTTTAGTTATCCTGACTCAAAAATAACAAAGTGTAAACTCAGTCACATGCAACAAATTGTCGTCAAGAAGAGCTTCCCATCATCTTTTCACACATCTCTTCTTGAGAAAAGCTACAAGGTTGAAGGTGAAAGAGAAGAACTCAGCCAAATCATTTCAGGAAATGCAGTGCTTAGTCACAACATGCAAAGCAGTGCTTTAAATGAAGGTTTGGCAAAGGTACTGTCTTAGAGACTCATTATGGTTCAGACAAAACCACGGGAAGCAAGCTAAAACTTCATCTGCAGCCAGGCGTGGGTTCCACTTATCTTCGCCACCGTTTCCCATCGCGATGTTTCACACACGCGCGATCGCTATACTCACGCGCGCTCACGCGTCCCCTCATGCAATTCTGCTTCCGTGCATTCTCAGTAGCTATAATCAGCCCGAAACACAGCTGAGGAGCTGATCAGCTGTGCTTCGGGCGAAGGAATAAAGGTAAGCATAAACCCAGGGGCTGGCAGGAGGGCCCTTTTTCAAGCAGCAGCAGAGGAAAAAACTTCCAAACTGTAAACAATTTAGAAAAAATTCAAAAAAAAAGATGGCAGTGCCCATGGACCGGCACCGACTGAACCGGATCCATGACGCCATTGTGACGTCACCAGCAGGTCGCTACCAGTTCAGGCGATCCAGTCCGAGCCAGGAGGAACCCACCCCTGTCTGCAGCACTGCATACCTCCAAGATTGAGATTTTACACTTGCAAGCTGTTGGAGAAGAGAATGGAAACAGAATTATCACATAACACAGCAGGCAAATTTAGAGAGAAGGTGCTTTTTCCCCTTCAGGTGTTCAGAAAAGCAAGTAAATGTGTCAGGGAACAATGGCATTCCAACAACGCATGGCAGAAACTGTAAGCAAAGAGAGGCTGATGTACCCAGGTGATTATGCTGCATCCAGCATTTTGTCACCTGGGAGACAAAGCAGCCTAGCAACCAAGACATGTCCTATATCTGCTTGGACATTTTATCTCACTTGTAGAAGGAAAACACAATTAGAAGGTGGCTTGCATGGCTGAGTTCTACTCAACATGTACACACAGAGTATTTCCCACTTAAAGAGCAGGTCAATTAAAAGAAGAAGAGTCATAACAGGAAAGGAGGAGAAAAAAATCTCCAAAGATTTCACCAGGCCCATGCTCCATTGCCGTCTTACTTACTTTTCTTTTGCCTTCCAGGAGAATGTAGAGAAAGGTAAAACCACTGTTTCCTTTCCCTTAGAACAGAGCATGAATATTCTTGTCTTGGCTACCGAAGTTTTCAAGTCATTAAGGAAAGCTTGGAGGAAGTACAATGAATATGAATAAATTTTAATGTTAACTAAGTCAATTATTGTGGTTATGAAACAATATTTCTCCACAACTACCACATCTTCTTGAAGATATCCCCAAGTGCTTCAGATCATTTAATGTCTATGGAGATTTTCAATCATCCAGGTCATGGTTGTTCTAAAGGTGCTTTTCAAAAGGCAACTGAACTTTCTGGGTCCCCCCCCCCTGAAAACGTTTCTCTTGTCATCCAAGAAGCTGAACTGAAGAAGCTTCTTGGATGACAAGCGAAATGTTTTCAAGGAAAAAAACCAAGAAAGTCCAGTTGCCTTTTGAAAAGCACCTTTGGGTCAATCTTTTAAAATCTGGGCTAAGTGCTGATGTTGAAGAATTACAGATTACCGGTAATGCTCTTATAGATTTACTAGACAAAATGTGAATAGTGAGATCCCTTGTGTCTTGTATTCAAAGCCAATTTGATCTAGGGGTGAAGGCATCAGGATAGAAACCAGGACATGGAATTGTAAACCTGCCGTAGGCATAAAAGCCAGCTGGGTAACTTTGGGCCAGTCATGCTTTCTCAGCCCAATTCATCTCACAGGGTTGTTGTGGGGAAAATAGGAGGACAAAGGAATACTATGTATGTTTATTTATTATTTATTTATTTATTTTGTGAGATTTATATACCGCCTCACAGTGCAAGCACTCTCTAAGCGGTTTACACCAGTAAGCAATGTATAGTTATATTGCCCCCAACAATCTGGGTCCTCATTTTACCTACCTCGGAAGGATGGAAGGCTGAGTCAACCTTGAGCTGGTGAGATTTGAACCGCTGACCTGCGGATCAGTGTCAGCTAAAGTGGCCTGCAGTACCTGCCTCTAACCGCTGCGCCACCTCGGCTCTTGTTCAGTGCCTTCAGTTACTTATAAAGTAATAAAGGCAAAAAAAATCAAATAAGAATCAAATAGTAAAATAAAAATATAATATTCCACCATTGGTGCAGGCATGGAACATAGAGCACCCACTTTCTGGCCTTCAGTTTTGGATTTTGTAGCATTCAAGTAGATAAACGAATTTTAACAGGATTTGGCAAATTACATTAGAATAGGATAGGATAGGATAGGATAGGATAGGATAGGATAGGATAGGATAGGATAGGATAGGGATAGGAAGAGAAGGGAAGGGAAGGGAAGGGAAGGGAAGAGGAAGAGGAAGAGGAAGAGGAAGAGGAAGAGAAGAGGAAGAGAATAGCAGAGTTGGAAGGGACCTCTAGTTCAACTCCCTGCTTAGGTAGGAAACTTTATACCACTTCAAATGGTTATCCAATCTCTTCTTAAAAACGTCCAGTGTTGGAGCATTCACAACTCCTGGAGGCAAGTTGTTCCACTGCTTAATTGTTCTGTCAGGAAATTTCTTCTTAGTTCTAGGTTGCTTCTCTCCTTGATTAGTTTCCACCCATTGCTTCTTGTCCTGCCCTCAGGTGCTTTAGAGAATAGCTCGACTCTGTCTTCTTTGGGGAAGCCCCTGAGTTATTGGAACACTGCTATCATGTCAACCCTAGTATTTCTTTTCATTGAACTAGACATACCCAGTTCCAGCAAACGTTCTTTATATGTTTTAGCCTCCAGTCCTCTGATGTTGATGCCCAAAGAAAGCTTTCTTGACTTTACTTTATTCTATTGTTGTAAGGCCTATTCTGTGGACTCTTTTGAAGATGGTATTGGTGTATTTCAATGCCTTCTTTTTCTCCTATTTTATAAAGATATTTTGGAAATACTAATTATGGCTGTTTTAAGACAAGATCCAGGCAAGGCATCTGTGGTATTTCCTAATTTACATCAGCCCAAAGGTACAGCAGGAGAGAAAAATTCTGTGCAATCAGTTGCCCCATATGTTGCCTGCGCAATTTCCACATTTCAGATACCCAACTTTTGGTAAATTATTCGTTCCTATCTTTGGTTTTGAGTTCTAAAATACATATATCAATAATTTTACAGTGTGACTTTGTTTTTTCAATATTTGATATTTTGGTCTTTGTTTCAATAGATTAATTAACTAGCTATCTTTTTATTTGTGGTAAAACAACAACAAACATATTTGTAAAGTTAATGCCAATTTTATTTGCAGGACTCAGTAAATATATCTATCTATCTCACATCACAGTTTAAAGAACTTAGCACCTGGGATCCTTCTCAGCTTGACAGCAAGTTATTGTTTTGGTTTCAAATTGTTTATTAAATATTTCCTACACAAACACACACACAAAGTAATGGAAGATAGTAATCCAAACCTGGTGCTTAATGACTGCCAACATTTACAGATAAAACAATTGTAGATAGGGCCATGTAGCAAATGTCAGAAATCTGTGATCATAACCTTTGTTTCTGTCCTTAATAGCCATGGCATACTAAATGTCAGTTAACTGTAAATGAAGTAGACATTTCCATATTTGCTGAGTACCTTCGGTTAGCCTTGACATTTTTACTGATAAATTTCTTTCAGCAGAGCAGATGGATGGATGGAAAGTAGCTGCTACCAAAATGGATGAATGTATATTGCCCACATAGTTTCTTTCTCATCCATCAGAAGGAAGGGAAATAAAGAACTCTTATACCGCATGATATGTCAACAACGTGTAGCACGTCTACTAAAATGTGTGGTGAACTGGAGCAACATGTTCTATATTATTAAAGCAAAATCAGCCACTCTTCTGATGGCTGGAAGCAATATTTCTTTGTGGGAAAGCTGAGGGCAGCAGAAGTAAAACGAAGGCAGTCACAAAGATTGCAGAAAAGGGGCTTAGGGGATGCAGTCTGTCTAACCGCTCACTAAATCATGGTTAAGCACTAAATGTACAAGCTAAAACAAATGTTGGGTTCATGCATTTCCTCCCCCCTCCTTTCTATGCTGCTCTGCAGCTGGAAATAAACCAAGATTGGAGTTTGTTTGTTTTTACCCCTTGATCCATTGTTAGAAGCAAAGCAATAGGCTCTGCTTAGCAACTGACTGGTGTTTATTTTAATCAAAGGAAAACTCTGTATTATTTATCAGGATTCCAAGTTATAGCAGCATCTGCAAATGGGGGACCCGGGAGGGCAAATGATGAAACATGCTTGACCTATCATCACATAAATGCTACAATTTACGTACTTGCATTCAGACGTCAGGACACATGCATATACTGACGGCATTTGTGTGATGTCACTGCTTGTGCATCATCAGGTTGGCATAGCAATTTATTGCAGAAGCTGCTGCTAGATTTGCATACCATGATATTATAATGCAAATTGGCTAAGGCAACACTGAGTTTTCGTTAATTTCTCCTCCCTCTGTATAGAATGAACGTTGGCTCCTACCTGATACGTTTCTTTTCTGTCCTTGGCAGGAGTGTCACATGTGGGTATCAACTTCCATCTGCCTGGAGATTGAGACTGTATCAAATTTGCCTGGCCACTCCCCTTCACTTGCCTGGGTTGTTCAGTTTTTGCAACGAAGAGGTCTAAGGTAAGTACCCAAAAAACAGAAATCACCACCCCGGAACTGGGCCCGGAAACTCGCTAAGGGAGGAAGTGACTACTCCTGCCAAGGACTGAAAAGGAATGTATCAGGTAGGAACCAACGTTCATTTACCGTGCTCTTGGCAGGAGGTGGCCGCCTCAATGGCCCAAGCAGCCGACAAGTGTGCCTTGCGGCATGCCAACTCTGCTTTCTTCTCTTCTGCCTTTAAGGCCTCAGAGGGATCAGCGGGAAGAAAGGCTGGGGACAAAATTGACACTACTGGGCTGTCAACCTGGGGCAGCTGGAGGAGATCCTCCATGTTGCGACCTGCACAATACAATTTTTTGTCAGTGCCACTGGGTGCAGCCAATGAGCCTGGACTGGCCCACTGCCGCTGGATGACATCTAAGAATAATTGAGGAGATGGCAAGGTAAGCTCATCAAAGGTTGGTTCTGAAAATAAGGCCTCAGGAGCGTCCTGATGAGTCTGGGACTCCAGTGACGCGAGTGGGCCCCCCATATTAGCCAATGCTCTGGCCTTGTACAAGAGGGGTTTAAAGAGAGGGAGACGGAACAGGCCAGTAAAGGCCAGTTTGTCCTGGATAACTCCCTCGTCGTCAGACAACTCCTGACCATCTGTCTCTTCCTGTTCCTCCTCCCCCCCCTTACTGATTCTTCGCTCTGTGAGGAGCGTTGAGACGAAGACGTACCCCTGCGCTGAACTGAGCATTTGGATACTGGGGGAGATCCCTGTTGTGACTGGAATTGAATCATTGCCTGTTGAGAAAAACCTGAGGCCAGCCCCTGGGACACAGCCTGCACAATTATGTCCTTAAGGTCTTGAAGGAAGATAGGCCTTTGGCCTTCACCAAAGTGGAGCACCGCTGACGTTGGTGTGAAGGTGGCCTCGGGGGGGAGACCCCTTGAAAAAGCAGGAGGCTGAATAGCCATCCCAGAAGCACAAGCTAATGGGAGGAAATGCTCCTCATTATATGGAGGATTGGATGGGATTGACTCTCAGGCCCTTCCGGAGGCCATCCCAAATGTCGCTCCCCAAATGACTGGGGGGATAGCTCAGGAAGAGGTGAATCAGGAACCTCTTCAGAAATGGCCTCCTCAGAATGAAGTGTAGACGGGTCTGCTGCTTTTGAGGCCTTGGCAAACTGGCGCTCCAGCGCTCTGTGTCATCTTTCAGCATCCTTCTCTGAAACGGAGGAAGGTTTGGAGGGTAAAGGAATCTTAGCCCGGCTGGACACTCCCTTAGGGGCGGATTTGGGACCTTTGGGACCCCTTGACTTGGCCCCCCTGAGCTCACCAGCGTCGAGTTGCTCCGCCATGGAGAGAGCTGCGACAAATCAAGTGCTCAGCTGAGAAGCAAGGAACGGCCGGAGCCAGCACCCAGCCAGACCCAGTATGACTAGGCCCTGATCAAGCGCAATGGAAGGATCTCCACCAAGGTGCTGCTAACAGGGCAATTTGCCACTGTAATCCGGCCTGCAAACAAAATGGCAACCACAATTAGTGGCTACAAAATGGTGGCCACAATTAGGGTGACAAAATGGCGGCCGCAATCAGTGAGGCAGGAATGACGGCCGGGAGTAAAGGAACATGACAATGGCCATTGGGCTCTGATAAGCGGGAGGGGAACAACCTCCTCAAAGTGCTACTATAAGGGGAGAGCTATGGCTTGTAGCTGACTCTCAATTTTCCTCCGACCTGCTAGACAAAAAGGCGCCCGCAGGCGAGGTGGCAACAAAGAAAGGTGACTGGGAGGAAAATGGCCGTTGAAAGAGGCACTGCCTCAGCTGTCGGAACCTTGGCCGAATTAGTGCTCAGGGATGCCCTCTTCAGAGTGTGGCTTGTCAGAATGAGCCAGGAACTCCGGAGCCGCCCAAGCACTGTGCGTTCACCTCGAAGGAGGCTCTTCCGGCGGTGGCAGTCATCCCAGTGGACCAGGAAGGACCTGCTCACTCGCCCACGGCTAAATGAAGGGCAGGTGCCTGCAATGTCGGGGGTTCCCAAGAAAGGGATTACGCCCGGAATGCTAACTCCACGTCGGATGGCCGGTGGGAGCAGTTGTTCCAAACGAAACAGCCAGCTCGTTACTCACCAGCAAGCAGTTACGGAAACGAAGCAAGAAGCAATCTGTAGAGACAGTTCTGTCAGTCGAGTAGTCTTGCAGAGAAAAAAATGGGAGAAAAAGGAATCAACTTCAATCTGCTTGAAGCTAAGATGAAAAACGTCTCCTTGGTACGACTAAGTTGTAAAAACCGAACAACCCAGGCGAGCGAAAGGGAGTGACCAAGCAAATTTGATACAATCTCACTCTCCAGGCAGATGGAAATTGATACCCACACATGACTAATCCTGCCAAGAGCACCGGAAAACAGAGACGCTAGAGATCATCTGTCTGCTCAAACTCATATGAATTAGTATTACACAGAAAAATAGACAATACCTGTATTTATACTGATATGCAAGTATATACGGTAACATCTTTAATTTTTCCAAATTTAAAATTCCAAACCACAATAGCAATAGCACTTAGACTTATATACTGCTTCACAGTGCTTTACAGCCCTCTCTAAGCGGTTTACAGAGTCAGCATATTGCCCCCAACAATCTGGGTCCTCATTTTACCAACCTTGGAAAGATGGAAGGCTGAGTCAACCTTGAGCCGATGAGAATTGAACGAGTGGCAGTTGGCAGAATTAGCTTGCAATACTGCATTCTAACCACTGTGCCACCACAGCGCATGTCATTTATGTCATTTACTTATTATGTGGCTTTAAAAGTTTTATTATAGCTAGTTTTGTAACAAAACACATAACTTTGGGGCAGGTAAATATAACTAGCAAATATGGTTTATGATTTGATCTAATTCAGCAACTATGTACTAATGGAACATAAGAGCAGCTGGTAAATTGGCACACAAACAAAATATATGGAAAATCCCCAAAAATATGAGAAACTCATATTTTAAAATATATTTTCCAAACATTTCTGATTGCAAAATGCTTTATTTTACATTAAATCCTTGGGTTCTCTGGTTGTACTTCAAGAAGGCAGTCAAAAATCACTTAAGTACTGTTACCCCCCAAACCTACCCAGACGGATCATAGTCAATAGGAATAAACTTGAATCAGCCCAATTGTTAAGCCACCTCTGCACTTGATCCTAACCATGACATAAATATATTTGGGCAACATCTTTTTTTCTTCCATGTCCACATGACATCACCTTTATTTTGTCCCAACCCAAGAATGACACAGGATTAAGTATTCTTTTTCTGTAATGTTGTTAAAGTATAATTTCCCCCTTTCTTATGTTGCACCTTATGTGTAGAACTGAATATATAGAGAAACAATTTCTCTAACCTACATTTATTAACAATGATTCACAAAACTGCAATAGTAACCCCTCAGTAATTATGCTCAAAGACTATTCGGATATTGATTACATTTTTCTGCTTAGTTAAATCACTTAGAGAAAGTGTTTTCTCCTATTACTCCAAATAAGTATGACATTCATTACTACCTAGCCTTAGCATTTCCCGCACTCTATAGCAAGCTGTTAGCTGCTATGTTTGACAGTACAGATGAAGTGGGTGAAATGAATCATGCTTTATTTATAGATCTGTGGTCTGTATTTTTTTCATTACTATTTCTTTTAAAATTGACTCTATCTATGCTATGCACTTAATATGCTAAATGCTGATAAGAATTTCTGCTTTGCATTCGACTACTTTTTACATTTATCTAGAACATTAAGTGTTCTTCAACCAACCTGTATCAAAAGAAGGTGGGTGAGGGGAACTAGGCTTAATTCAAAGGAGTATAATTTTAATATCCTTTGTTTCTCATACCTGACCCAGGGACATTCGAACAAGCAGATCCCTTTATGATGCAGCGGTTGTGATTCATAATTTCATTTAAATTTATACTCTGTCCCTTTTCAATATGTTTTGAAGAGCAGTCTACAAGCAATAAGTAATGATACAAAAATAAGTTCCAATGCTTTCTCTCAGATTCAAGCTGTTATTTCCTTGCCAAACTGTTCTTCCTAAGAAATAAATTCATAGGTTCTCAGTATAACATATTCTGGAAAAAAAAATGGCAAGCTAAGTTTTTATTTTCAGGAGAAAAAGAATAACCAATGATAAAACCAAGATTGCTTTTTACCCCTGCTGCCCCCAAAATGATTATACCTATATGGTTAATCACTAATCAGTTAACATTACATGAGCCGTAGTGGTGCAGTGGTTAGAGTGCAGTACTGCAGGCTACTTCTGCTGAATGCCAGCTGCAGTTTGGCAGTTCAAGTCTCATCTTCTCAAGGTTGACTCAGCCTTCCATCATTCCTAGGTTGGTAAAATGAGGACCCAGATTGTTGGGGGCAATATGTAAACTATAAAGCACTGTGAAGCGGTATATAACTCTAAATGCTATTGCTATTTATATCTTGATCACATAGAAAAATACTGTCCTTACCTAAAAGGAAAACTAGTTTTCCCCCACTTCTGAATAATTTACCTTTAAAATAGAAGGGTTGTATTAGATCTGCTAAGAATATAGTAAAGGAAGCAATTAGATTTTTAAAAATCTAATCTTCAGTAGGGTTTAGCTAAAATTTGGCTTGTTTGCCTTTTGAGTAAATACAATGCATTTCAATTCCAAGGTACAATAACTTATGGATTCATTTAGACATTTTTGTGCAATTATTTTCCTCAGGCTTTATGTTTTAAATAAACAGACGTTTTAACAGAATTGGGGGAGGTCATTTTACTTTTTTGCTTCCTTGAACTATTTTTTCTTTTTTAGTTTTTATCATTTTTTAATAGTTGTTTCTAAAACATTTAATAAGATTATTATTTAAAACAAATGTTTTACTGAGTTATGCTGCTGTGAGGAAGCTAGGAACTCATAATGAATTGAATTAGTAAGAGTCCCAGAGCAATTAGTGCAATAAAATGCTTGAAATCTTGTGAATGATTTCACCCAACATTTCATGCCACTTCAGATAGGAATTGGAAAGTCGGTGAGATTTTATTCATTTGTACATAATTCTTTTTATTCCCAGATCATCATGTAAAATAGTTGCTGAAATAAAGGCCACCTCTCATCATAAACAAATAATCCCTCGACGGTTTTACTTCCCAAATTACTATTTTAAAACTTTTGAAAAGATCCACTAATGTTGTTTCCCCTGTGGGCTTAAGGCTCTGTCCTTCCTTTCTCAGTTCATAACCGAGAAATAAACACCCCCATTTTACCTAAACTGTTCTCCCTCAAAATACAATCAACATTTTAAGAGCTTCTATATTTGTCCCAGTTTTGCTATTCTTGAGAATGGCTGGGATTAACCAGAAACTGCCTGAGAGCAACACCCACTGCTATGCTTCCTAATTCCCCCCCCCTACTTTCTACGGTTGCCAAATTAAAAAAATCTAATTTAAGATTTCGATTTGTTTCACTTTCAAACTCTGTGAAAGATCTGAAATAAATGTCACCTCCTTCAATGGGCTAAATACTTCACGAAACAATGGTTTTCCATTACCTTCTTTAGGATTAAGCAGAAATATGCAAGTTCTTTTATTCGGCAAATAATCTATATATATTTATACAGTCAGGCAAAAATTGAAGTCGGGGATACTTTAGAACAGCAGAGCTTGTCAGATAGGTCTACTTCACAAAAAAATCAGAAAATCCTATGATATTAGGAAAACCAAAAGGCCTTTCTATCTCATAAGATTAATAAAGTAACAGCTTCCTTATTGGTTGTACTGATTAGCTTCTATTTATTGAAAAAAGGCCTGGGTCTGGAACACTTCTCAATAAAACAATTATGAGAAGCACTGACAAGAGACTGTGAAAGCTAATATTTGTTTGTACCAAAGAACTAATGGCCACATTCTTCGTACAGAAGGAGTAGATGTCTCTCCAAGTGTCTTGCCAGTGTGTGTGGGGGGGGGGGGGAAACAGGGTACTGTGGATTTCAAAACGAAACCACCTCCTATAAACTGCATTTCTAAACTATGAATTTAAAAAAAAACCATTAAAACACAATTTTCTTATAAACAATTGGAATCCAAGCCATTGCTTGAAGTCACAGCAAGCAAAACATTTGTTACATTTCTGCTCAAATATTACCCTCAAAGAAGTTGCTTTAAAAGTGATCAATAAATCTCACTCTTAGAGACCTGCTTTAGAGTAGTAAAATGAAGCAAATTTCCAGGATATTTGAATTTTTTTTTACAGATATGATTGGGCCATTATTTTTTATGATTGAGCACAAAGAATTTGAATTATGCTATTTCTTGATTTTTAGATTCCACCGCTTTTGTACTACTTTTTAGCATTTTATTTATTTCCACAGTCTTCAACTTACGACCATAATTGAGCCTGGCAATTAAACAATTAAAGTTGTAAGTTGGGATGGTCATAACATGGGGGTCATTACATGACCGGTCTGATTTTACTTTTTTGCAGCAGTCATAAAGCAAATGCCACAGTCATTAAGTAACCCCACTGGTCGCTACGGATTGGTTTTGCCCGAAAGCAGAATTAAATGCCAGTTTCTGGCAAAAATGTTGTAAACTAGAATTTACATTACCATGGGACACTGCAAAGTTTCTGAGAGCCGAAAATGTGGTCATGTGACTGAGGGGGGCAGCCACTTAGGAACTGGGTTGTAAATAGCTTTGGGGAATCCATTGTAACTTTGAACAGTTGCAAAAAGACCGGTCATAATTTGAGGGCTACATGTATCTTATCTTTAGGTTCTTTAAATAAATACATACTGAATAAAAAATAAGCACAACTAATAACTCAGTGGCCTTAATAAAGCCAAGAGTAGTAATCACTATCACCCGTTAAACCTAGTTCAGAAAGCTTAAAGTGATTGCCTTTCTAGCAAGAACAGAAATAAATAAACACTATGCCCCCCCCCCAAACTGGAATGGGAGCACCTCAGGTGAGAAACAGAATTGCCAAAAGAAAATTAACTTGTATTTACTTTTTTTTTCACAATGAAAATATTGTAAAGGTGTGTTTAATTCCTTCTTTCATCCCAGAATAAATACGGTTATAGACTGTTCTTTATTACCGTTGCATTATCATATTAGATGTTTTCCCTTGTAAAATACAAAGGGTTGCGTGATTGTGCAGTTCAAATAATCCAGCAAATGAATAATTGATTGATTGATTCCCAGAACCTTTTTAACCCATTTTTTCTAGTAGAGATATATAATAGGGGGGAAAATCCTTTCTGGTTCTGTCTGACTGGACATTCTTGGTAAAATTGGAGGGGGAAAATCTGTACTTCCTGCTAGCTGTCAGACCTGGAGGCAATCTTTTCTTTTGGATCTTCAGGGCTGCCACACTTAGTGCTGTGGGAAAGTGGGAGAGGGGTTGCATGGAGTTGGTAGAGTTATTTAACCACAACATTCTTTTCTCTGAGAATCAAGGACGTTCAGCCTGCACCTGGAGTGGCATGACTGGGAGGCATCTCCAGTTGGGACGGTGGATTGATTGGACCATGTGATGGACATGTGGGTGCAGGGGAAGGGACTTTGACTTTCCTTTGGGTGGGGAAAACCCGGGAGCTTTCAGATTCGGGTTTTCCCAGATGTGCAAATATGACATCTCTAATAAAATGGATCTTTGAGGAACTGATTGCCTTGGAGTCTTACTTGGTTGGGGGTGTTACTTGGAACCCTGACATTAGCCTTTGCACAAGAATAGCCAACCTATCATTTCAAGAGAATAGGAACAAATGACATTGTCCTCGGATTGCCCCTAACCTACTTGGAAAGCTACCTCCATCCACGTTTCCTTGTTTCACAGTGAAAATACTGCTTTCCTCTCTCCATTGGAACATCTGGTGGACATCTCTCCCCCAGTCACTATTCTGTACCTTCAATGGCCATTTCATATTTAGCCCGTCGTGAAAGACCAGATCTCTGTACTCCCCACCCTACCCCAAGTAGTGAATAGTAAAATGGTGACAATTTTTCTCTTTTACTTTTTGATGGGCTCAACAAAAGAACATACTTTTTTTTCCTTTTAACTAGGTGAAATTGACAAGAGTTGTACTCTACAATATCAAGTTTTCCTTTTTAGTCCAAGTGTAAGTCTGAGGGAGGTTAAAAAAGGGGAGGGGGCAGAGGAATCCACCCATCAGCTTAACTGCCATCCGACAGAAGAAATAGAATATCTCAAAACGTTATTTCTGAAACCAGCTTCTTTTCCAGCTAAGTTATGCATGTGAGATAAGCAAGGTGAAGGTTGCCATGTGGAAAAGCTCTTAAGATAATTAATGTAAACATTGAAAAGCGAAATACTTTGGAGGGTATTTACTCAAAGTAAAGCTTTATGGAAATATAGACATGCATGGTCTACCGTAGAATAAAAAGATGAAAACTAATTCTATTTTAAAATAGGAATAAAGTGAAAATAAATGCAATGGTAAAAACTGCATATAGCTCTGGGGGCAAAATTGAAATGCTAGGATTTGATAATCTGCTGAATATGGATAGAACTGTTCAGAACAAAGTGCAACATGGAAATGCAGTGTATTTTGTCGTGTAGTTCTTTTACAGTGCTTCTAATCATGTCACATTCTGCTCTGCTGCAATCAGCTCTCACTTGCAGAACAGCAAAACTATTAGCAATGTTCAACACAGCATTACGTTTCGAAACTCACTATACCTGTTCAGGTAAGAGCAGGGATGTGAAAAATGCAGGCCACGGGATGCACACAATCCCAATATTCCATCTGTGGTCCTCCCCATGCCCAGGATCCTGAAATTGTGCCAGTGACATTCAAAATAGCAGAGTCTAGTAACAGATAATCGTCTTTTTAAAAAAAATTCAAGGTGAAAAAAGAAGAAGTCCAGCGATCTGGAAAGTTTACTTGAGTTCATTTCTGTGATTTTGAGGGGCTTAAGAATGGGAAGCCACTGGAAGCCATTCTCACTTTTAACTCAATCCCAAACAAAACATGTGGACTAAAATCGGGATTCCAGACCAGTTTCCAGAGTTAGAGAATGTTTAAGGATGGGAATGGATGTGTTTTGATTCCCAAAAGCCCCCTGCTTGCAAATCCAACAGGAAAAATAGAGAAGATTTTCATCTAATCCCTTCTGGAGATGTCATTATTGTCACTGGATGGCCTCCTGAGGCCTTCCAGAAGGCTGGGCGGTTGAGTCATAGCCTCCATTTCTCAAGCATTACTCATTCGTGTTTGAAGGAGATGCTGTGATTTTGAATCAGAGAATGATAGCAGAAACCTTTTATAAATCTGCATAGACTAGAAATGAAATTCATTGTTTATTCACTACAAACTGTGCTGTTTCTTCTTTTTCCTCATTGTGAATGTTCCGTTGCATTATACTATCCATAAAATCAAAAGATAACAATTGAAACAAGGTATATACGAAGCCTTTGATCTGCTCTCAAAGTACATTATGATGGCTAGATATTGGATGAAATTTGAATGAATATAGCAATTGATATATGCTGAGATCCAGGAGGGGAAATGTTTTATTTTATTTCCGTTTATTTCATTCCATTTCATTTCATTCAAAAATAAATAGACTCTAGGAAAGAGATTGGATAACCATTTGTCTGAAATGATATAGGGTTTCCTGCCTAAGCAGTGGGTTGGACTAGAAGACCTCCAAGGTCCCTTCCAACTCTGTTATTCAATTCAATTCAATTCTATTCTATTCTATTCTATTCAGATTTACTTGTACATTTAGCCATTTAAACCTTGATTAAACATTTATGTCATTTTAAGCCATTTGCCAAAGTAAAAATCAGAATTTGACGGTTTTTTTCTCAGGCTTTTTACTGATTACTGAGTTATTATGCGATGACTTGCCATCATTTTTCAATATTTCAATATTTGGAAAAATGTTTGGATCTTAAGGCCTCCACAGAAACTCAGCTTTATGTATGTGTTCCTCAGAAGAATAGGAGAAAAATAGTTGTGCTGAAGCCATGCCGTTGGTAGCTAGAGGAAATGCCATTTCTAAATCCATAATAGCATTACAGGCTCAGCAAAGTCTTTACAGCTTATGTTATAAGGTTATTAAGGTTATTAATTTCCAATCTGCTGGCTTTTTGAAGCATCAGTGGAATTGGAATGAGTTTAATTCTATCATTTAACCTGAAAGTTATTTTTCATATAATAAATATATTATAATCAAAGTTATATGTGAATTTGAAGTCCTCCAAATTAGAATACTTGTTTACTTGTACAAGTTGTTTCTCATTTCTGGATAAAATAGCAGTAACAACAATAGCAATAAAGGAAGAAGGACAGAATAAAATGTACATTTTCTTGTAATGAGCATGTATGAAATACTTGAGCAAATTTTTCACACAGTTCTATGCAAAGGGTTACATAATTATGAACCAGGGTATTAGGCTAATGAGAACCCATCAGATTATAGTGACGCACTTCATGGTAGCCTACCAATATATACTTTTTTAAAAAAATAATTTTTATTGAACATTTTCAAGATTAAAACAATACAAAACACACAAAAAAGACATAAAACACACAGACAATTTTCCTCATTACAGCAAGTTTGTACCAGTATCACTGATAATTTACTTATCTAAATTCTAATTTTTAAAATATATTCTACTCTATTATTACATTATTATTTACATTATTACTATTTACACACATTTCCCTTTTTTTAACATTCTCTAACATACTTACGTATATTCATATGCTATTATCTAATTTTTATTTCTATTTTCTAACCAGATATACCACCTACTCCAAACTTTGTAATATTCTTTTTTTTATATTGATAAATTTTTCAGAATAAAATCTCTATTTAAATGGATATTGGAGGAGGTTTTCTTTTAATTCAGAATTAATGCAGGAATGGGATGGGTTGGAATGGGATGGGATGAGGAATAAAACTTTCTGATAGTGATACAATGGGATAGTCTACCTACCGTATTTTTCAGAGTATAAGACGCACCTTTTTACCCTCAAAAAGAGGGTGAAAATTTGGGTGTGTCTTATACACCAAATGCAGCCCCACCCAGCCACCCCCACCCTTTGGCCTCTGCCTGCCAACAATTTACCTCTTTGCAGCAAACAGAACAGAAACAGAAGCCTTATTAGCACACTAAAAGATTACTTGCCTCCCGATCTACAGCTGACAGAGGCTTGCGAGCCATGTGGTAAAATGAAACTAACTACGGTGGCTGTAATGAGACAAAATGCTGGGAGAGAAACTGCTGGCAATGTTACATTGCTGAAATTGCAAGACAGTAAGCTACAGCTACTGTAGCCTAGGGGAAAGAGCTCTTGCCTCACAGTCAGGAGGTTGTGAGTTCTATCCTAGGTAGAGGCAGATTCTGTTAATATGTTATTTTGTTAAATGTTTGTAGAGTGTTCAAATTATAAGACTTCTTTTTAAAAGACTGCTTTATTATTGTTCTAGACAACTTAACAAAATGAAGAAGCTTTTTAAAACAAATGCTTGCTCTGAAGAGGCCCAGTGCTATTGTATCTTCTTTTAAATATTTATTTATTTATTTATTTAAATAGATTTGTATGCCGCCCAACTCCCAGGGGACTCTGGGCGGCTAGCAGAAAGCCTTCCAGAAAGCCACATCAATTTTAAAGATCTGTAAAAGTATAATCTGAAATGTCCTGTTTTAGCATTAAGTATTAGTATTAAAATAAGGGAGCTGAATTAAACCCTGACTTAGTCATGTTTGGAGTAGATCTATTTAAATAATTGGGAGGAGTTAGTGTGATTACATTTAAGAAAACTTTCTGGGATTAATATACTGCCATAATGTACATTTCTCCAATTCTTTGCTATTTCTATGGGTCAAGCACACATGCACAGAAATACACAGCAAACAGTATATATCATCTATGCTGTTTGCTGTTTGGCAAATTGCTGGGAGGCAGAGGCCTTTTTTCCTTGTTTTCCTCCCCCAAAACTAAGGTGCGTCTTATACTTCGGTGCGTCTTATACTCCGAAAAATACGGTATCTCATTTACCCTGAAAAAGTCCTTGGAAAATAATGTCTACCATCTATGTATGTATCTCAAACTGAATAGCCAGAGAAGCATTACAAGTAGCCCTCGACGTATGACCAACATTTCAGTTGTTTAGCGAGTTCTGACCCATTTTACCTTCTTGCCACAGCTGTTAGGTGAAGCACTGCCATTGTTAAGTTAGCAACACGGTTGTTAAGTAAATCTGGCTTTCCCATTGACTTTGCTTGTCAGAAGATCATAAAGCTGATCACATGACCTTGGGAGACTGTAACCCTCATAAATATGAGTCAGTTGCCAAGCATCCAAATTTTAACCACATGACCACAGGGATCCTGCAATGGTCATACCTGTGAAAAATGCTCATAAGTTCCTTTCTTTCAGTGCTGTTGTAACTTTGAACGGTCACTAAATGAACAGCTGGAAGTTGAGGACTACCTATACTTACTCTGGTTTAAAAAGAAAACAATTTCTACACATAATATTTCTAGACTGAGGCTATTTTATATCCCTGCATATCAGGCCATTTGAAAAATAGACCATTTATAAGGTGGAAGTTCCCAGAAGAAACATTTGGATGTCACTATAGTAATGAATTAGCAGCCAGAGGTACACCTGCCTTCAAATGCAAACATAAATATCTGTACAAATGTACAGCATGTCAAGTGAGAAAATAGATCATGTGTATATACTAAATCCAAAGGCAAACAGAAGGCTATGAAAGCAGCAGAAATTGTCTACTATCCTTCACATCCCTATTATTAGATCAGCATAGTGGAAAGGTTGGTGGCCCACAACAGATGTAAGACAACAGGCTTAATAAAGAATTCATAAAAGTTAGCTTCTTTGAGACAATTGCCGACCTGATCCTGTGGCATTCTTTTGATTCCATGGCTTAAACAATCTGAAGGCCTCGTTCTTTGCTGGGAGTCAGTTTCCTAGTTGTGTTGAGGGCTTTTAATGATTTTTCAGCTGCTGTGTGCTTTATTTCTCATTTTATTTTTTATTTGTATATATACTTTTATTTGTTTAAATGTTGTGAGTCACCCAGACTCATGTACTGAGAAGGGCAGCCATATAAATCAATGAGTTGCTAATGAGTTTTGTCACTTTTCTATTGAATTTTTTTTTCGTAGTAAATTTTCTTTAAAAGTCAACTCAGTCAGTCTCCTGAATGCAATGCCGAAGTGAAGGTAAAACTACACTGCTTCTGTATTTAACCAGTGTAGTCACTGACTGTTGTACATCACAAGGACAACTTTTAAGCACACAGAGTAATAGACTGAGATGTAAAGTGGGTTAAACAATGTGTGTACTAATACAAATCTAAAAGTAGAGTTGTCACGATGTGAATATTGCCAGTTGAGCACCTCTGCCATATTTCTAGGTTTACTGAATTTTCTAATCAAGCAGACATGTGATATGTTTTACTGCGCATGTGTGCATTCCAGGAGTCTCCTCATCCCTTCTTCTCTTGTGAGCCTCGCCCGAGGCAGACGTGAATTCTTAGCTGAGAGAATGTAGCTTATTAAGGTTTATATTTTGTTACTTTTATACTGAAATAAATATTTTGTTAATTAGA
Source organism: Diadophis punctatus similis (assembly GCA_023053685.1). NCBI lineage: Eukaryota > Metazoa > Chordata > Lepidosauria > Squamata > Dipsadidae > Diadophis > Diadophis punctatus. Next base: position 213,285,354 of record JALIGW010000001.1, on the reverse strand, counting down.
ATTAAATCTCGGTTTTATTTTCTAAGTAAGAATGACTTCAAGGAAGCAAGATCCTATATCACCTCTTGATGGGAATAATTTCCTATCCGTCAAGAGTGCTTGCTTTTATGCACCCCAAAAGACTCCACCATGCCTAATGATATGGTACAACTCGATTTATATCTAGCCTGTGTCAGTTCTGGGTGCACATAACCATAAATTATATAAACTTCTAAACTGTTTTGCCATAAAAAAGAATTTTCTCTCTCTCACACACACACACACACATGTATGTGTGTGTTTGTGTATCTATCTCCATCCATATATATCTATCCATATCTATCTATCCATCCATCCCTAATATATGCATTTATCAAACAATTTCTGAACTACCATGCCAAAGTCTGAAAAAAATGGCATCCAAAGGATAATTGCATAATAGTTCAGACAATAAGAAACTGACCAGTTTGCTTGAAAATAGAAAATAAAGTACCGTACTTTTCGGACTATAAGACGCACCCCCCCCAAAAGTGGGTGAAAATTGTGGTGCATCTTGCCAAAGCCCTGCCCATCTGCCGGCCCCCACCCTTTGGCTGTTTTTGGCCTCCACGCGTCACATTTTTGGCCTCCGCACGTCATATTTTTGGGCCATTCCAGGCTGCAGGGATTGCCATAGCACATCACTGCCGATCACTGAGACTATGTGGTGTGTTTTTGGCCTCTGCACATTGAGTTTTTGGTCTCTGTGTGTCACATTTTCGGCCAGTTCCAGGTGACGGGGATCGGGGGCGACAATCCCCGCAGCCTGGAACTGGCCAAAAATGTGACGCACCAAAGTCAAAAACAGGGTGTATGGAGGCCAAAAACATGACGCGTGGAGGTGGCGATGGGCTCTGGCGATCCCCGCAGTCTGGAAAAGCTGATTGGTGGTATTCTAGGAGGCCGATCCAATCGCCAATCAGCGATTGAGCCGAGGTGGTGCAGTGGTTAAAAGCAGCACTGCAACCTACTTCAGCTGATTGCTAGTTCAGCAGTTCAGCTGTTCAAATCTCACTGGCTCAAGGTTGACTCAGCCTTCCATCCTTCTGAGGTCGGTAAAATGAGGACCCAGATTGTTGGGGGCAATATGCTGAACTCTGTAAACCACTTAGAGAGGGCTGTAAAGCACTATGAAGCGGTATATAAGTCTAAGTGCTATTGCTATTGCTATTGTTCGTGCTAAATCAGGCTGCAATAACATGCTGAAGCTGACCAGGCTGTTTGCTGTTTGCTGAAAGGACACTAGCCAGATGAATACCGATGGATGCTGGTAGGCAGAGGCAGAATTTTTTTCCCTTGTTTTCCTTCCCAAAAACTAATGTGCATCTTATACTCCGGAGCATCTTATACTCCGAAAAATACGGTAAATTTTCAGGCAAATCTACCCTTGTACAACATGAAAGAAAAAATATTAAGAAAATATTAGTAGATTTGGGTTTCAGAAAATAGACTTATTATTTTAACTAACTTTAAAAAGTGGGGAAGAGAATAGTCCAGTGAGAATGAACAAACCATTAGTCAAGAATACTGATAATTTTTTTTATTATGGAAAACTGTAGGGGATGGAATGAAGTCATATGAATGAGAAAGCTGTGGTTATTGGCTGGCAACTAAAACAGAAATAAGTTATTCTGGAAGTCACGGATCCCACATATAATTAATTTTGAGGTCCAATTTGTATAAACTATGCACATTAATTTGGAGCTTAAGGTACAAAATACGTTGTTTGCCAGCTCTGACCACTAATTTAATATATGCAAGGAATACAAAAAATTAGAAAGATAATACACTACTTCGTACTCTATTAAATCATGGTTCAAACAAATTACAGCAGTATGATTCCCAAGAACTGCCCATACTTAACTAGACAGTACTTTGAAATCTGTGTCATAAGCATTGTACCTGCAGTAGAAAGGCAGAGGCAGAGCTACACATGTGGTCTGTGACACACCACAGCTTGGACACCAGAGAAGTACACAAGACAGGGTTCTGAGTGCAGAGCAAGAAGCAAGAATAATAGAAATACATGTATGGAATTGGAAAATTGTTTCCCACAGAGGTGCAAGGACAAAGCTGCTTTTATATAGTTCAGGTATTGGTGCGGCTCAATTAAGAAGATTGCCGCTGTTCCTTCTGAAGGAGGTGAGTTGATCACATTTGCTCTGTTCTTTTTGGCTGCTGGTTGGGCACCCCAATCCTCATACTCTGAATCAAGTCCCACCTAATCAAGCTGATTGTTTCCTAGAGTTCCTACAGGTGTCTGCCTATTGGCTTTTCAGGCTGGGAATCTATCTGGCCTGCCTGTTCAGCCTCTGACTAAGAGGATTCAGAAGAGGCTATGTAATCAGTCAGTAAATATGCTTCCTGAAGATTATGAGTTGTAGCCCAATATATCTGGAAGCTTCCATTTTGAGCCAGGCTGATCTATAGTATTGCATGCATGTTAGGCTTGTCTAGTGAGCACAACCCCACCAAGAGGACCAACAGGTGGCATGTGTGTGCCAGAAGAACATGGCATCAAAGAAAAAACAGGTGCCAAGAATATGGTCTCTTCCTTTCAGTTAATGGCTTCTCCAAATTTCCTCTTTTGGAATCAACGTATCAAGCAAGATTATGAGTTAGGTAGGTTAGGTTACATTTGATATATAAATTGTTCAAGCTTAATTTCCTGTTTGTAGTCACGGTATCTAAAAGCAACACGGAATGAATTTTGACTTTTAGAAAACAATGTTCAACTGAGAAGAATGAATACTGCACATTCACTTTCACTTTTATCCTGAATGATTTTTAGATATTTTTAAATGTGATAATTATCTGAATTTTCACTTTCGCTAATGGAATACCTTGTTTGGTTGAAGAATTTCATTGACAAGCAGATTGACTCTCTTCTGTTTTCAAAAGGCATATGGGAAAAAGTTTTGATTCAGGAGGGCGCAGGGGTGGGTTCCTACCGGTGTGGTCCAGTGCGCAGCTCTGGTAGGGACCCGCCGATTACGCAATTTGCATGCAACTGCTCCGGTGCCGTCTTCGCCGGACAGTTGCGTGCGTCACCATCTTTTTAAAAGAATTTTTCGGCTTTTTTGCTTCTGCGCATGCACGGAAGCAAAATCTTGCCGAAATCGCACAAGCACGCACGTCCCCTTGCAAGAAATCACGCAAGGGGGCATGTGTGCGTAGCGAGCGTGTGCATGAAACATGGAGATGCGCGTGCAGTGCACCGGTATTGGTAAGTAAGCAACCCGCCCCTGGGTGGGCGGATAGCTTTTCAAAACATACATACTTATTGCTAACTTTTTTTAAAATGAGCAAGTTTCATTTTTGAAAATCAAATTATCTTGCTGCCCATTTATTTTCTGTCATAATCTGCAAACTGCAAAATGCTGAAATATAAATTACCACTCACAGAAACAGGAAACGAATGCTTTCACAACTCAACTGAAATTTTGATATGTATTATTTCTTCATTGGCTTCAATGCACAAAGTGTTTATTTTTCAAAACAAAATCAAACACAAGTATTCCAGAATATTTCATTCCAGCTTCAGAGTCAACAATTTGATGAACTTGTTATATTTGTACATTTTTATCTACTTCCCAAAACTCTCTTGAATAAGAACAAACACACAGATATCACTGTGCCTACCATCCCTGTCTTACTGCCCTATTGTCCTCATTTATCTGAACTTACTTTGCTTATGTTATGTTCATACAAATACCTGCTATCTTGTACATGTTTGACAAACAAACAAATAAACAAATAAACAAATATATAAATATCACTAACTCCTCTGATCATAATGGCTGTTATTCTTAAAAGTATCACAAGTCTGAGGAAAAACTTTTCAGATGAAGAAGAGATAAGTGTATTTTTCTCTGGACCATCTTGCTGATAAACCAAATTTTTCTAGATTCTTTAAGAATTTTGCAAACTTTCCTCAAAGTCCTCCTAGAACAGGACTCTTTGTTATGTATGAAAGTAAGTTCTCATTAATACTACTACTTAAAAATAATTACTGACTTATTATAAATGAACTAGCATGCTAAGAGTCAAAGTAATTTAATAGTTAGGGTGACAGATGAGCAATAAGAAAATCACAGGAAATTATTCCACATAAGATCTAGTATTTGGGGGCATGTCATCTTTCAGCCCACTGATTTGGGGGCATAGGCATGTCTTAGCTTTTTTCAGGGCTGTTATTAAAATTAAATATATGCCATCTTAACTTCCATTGGAAATGCTAGTTATAAATGGAGTGATAATAAATACTATATATTTATTTCAGTAGAAGTCACAAACAGCAGATCTACCCACTGTCAAAACTATGGGTACATCCCTCAAACTCCTTCCAATAGTTACTGCTAAATTATTAATTGAAGGGGGAACTTATTCAATGCATGGTAATTAAACTGCCTTTAATAAATTTAATTAGAAAAACTTAGAATGAACACACATAAATAGGTTCAACATTTCAAAATCCATTGGAAAAGTCCATTCATTTTACTTTCAGAATAAAAATTCACTTTTGTAGAACATGAAGAATCATTCAAGGAAACTCCTGATGGGAGGGAGAATGGAACTACTGTAAAACAGAGTTTGAATATTGGTGGGAAAAGCTTAATAGTTGTATATGTGATTTATCATCAGTAATACAATCACTAGTATTTTTAAATAAAGTACTTGAAAAATCTGAAGAACCAGTAAAAGTGTTATTAATCTTCTTGAGCATGGTGCCTTCAGATACTTCAGACTGGGTAACCTACCAAAAATACACAAGGGCTGTGAAAAGATTCAAAATTTGCTTTGAAGGACATTTGATTAAATTTCCACACTGCAGTGATTTTCTGAATAGGATCACTCAGCTCACATGGTCTAATTCCGTGATGGCGAACCTATGGCACACATGCCGGAAGTGGCACACAGAGCCATGTCGCCTGGCACGCGCGGCGTCTCCCATTCCTCTTCCGGGTTTCTGGCGCATGCATGCGCACCGGCCAGCTAGTCTTCTGGTTACTGGCGTGCACACACGTGGGGCGATCAGCTGGCCTTCACATATGCGGCAGTGCCAGAAACCCAGAAACCGGAAGATCAGCTGGCCAGCTGATCATGACGCAAGCATGCGTGCCAGTAACCAGAAGACTAGTTGGCCGGTGCACATGCATACGCCGGAAACCAGAAGTTTATTTCCCGGAGCGCACATGCTTACTGGGCAACTCTTTAGCGCAAGCTTCAGGGCCTTTCCTGATGGCGGCAGCGATGGCGGCAGCAGGCAGGCAGGTGGGTGCAGGGGAACGACTGGCCGGAACTAGCCACCCGCCATGTTTTGGGTTGCAGATTGGTGCAGGTGGCTTTCCAGGCCCAAAATGGGGCGCAGGGGGCACATGCGTGGGGGGCTGGGGCGCATCCAAGGGGGACACACAAAAAGGGAGGCAGAGCCCGAGTTGGCTGGCTCCGCATTTTCTTCCCACAATGGGAATCCCACAGGAAAGCCTTCAAAAACTTCGGCTTTCATCCGTGCTTAGAGCCGCTCTTCGCTCTCCTCCATTGCTCAGGTTTCAAGTCACGGAGATTGTTTGGGGGGGAAAGGGGAAAGAAGGAGGAGGGGAGGTCGCAGCTCAGAGGTGTTTGAAAACTCACCCCACTTTTTTCGTATTTAGACGCGGAAAAGGGAAACCTCCACGCATCGGCCGCTTCTGGCTTGTGCGCTTGGAAGAGTTTGCCACTTGGGGTTTTTTTTTGCATGCGGGGGACAGGGCGCATGCATGGAGTGCATGCATGGGGGTGTACATGCATGCACAGGGATGTGTGCATTGCATTATGGATGCCGACACAACTGCATAAACACACACTTTTGGGACACAACGACAAAAAGGTTAGCCATCACTGGTCTAATTGAACTTCTTGCCAATGAATTTAACCATCTTTTGTATATCTACAGTGTGTTTTATATTTCACTAATTCCAGTCAAAATTCCAAACAATTGCTGTTTAAAATCAGATCTGACTCAATCTGTATGCCCATAGTTAGTATATGCTCAAGTCTTGATTATTTCAAGGTTCCACATTCCTTTGAAGATACCACAGGAATTTATTTTTATCAAGAGGCAATGCTTCTAGAAATTATCACGGAGAAGGAAACCCACCCTTAAACTTTGTAAAAAAACCTGCCATAAAATTCTCAATCAGCTACATTGAACAATCATCCCATTTTGTTTCCTGACTTTTTAAAAGGTCATTGAAATGCATTGCATACTAACATGGCCAATTACCAGGATCAGTTTCATTTGTTCAGAAGAATGAGAAGTCATTTTCCAATTCAAAATAAACCCTTTTTTTAATTACAAGAAAATATGTTAAAGTTTTTGGACTGGGCTTAGACAGACTGAAATAAATGGGTATATTTATTTATATTTATTTATATATTTATATGAGCTCTGTGCCGCGATCCACCCAGTGATTCTGTCCGATGGAAATTGAGTCAGCTGGGGAATATTCACAGAATAAATCGTATAATCGCTCTGATTATGCACAAAGTAGCAAACTGGGCGTCCTGGCAACAGAGGCGGAGCTTCTCAACTTTGACAGACTCAGTCCTACATGCTGAATGGACGAGATCAACCCATTCCTGGATGCTAGCTTCACCCACTATGGAGAACAGGAACTTCACACTATGGTTTTAATATTTTGTGTTTTAATGTTTGGAGTCACTTTGAAAGGCAGCATTTGAAATGAGATTGTTTTCATTTTAAAGACACATTTTGCTTCTCTTCTATCTTCCCTATCTTCCAAAAATTGCAATACTTTCACCTGTATACAAAAACACAAAAATGTTCTGCTTAAATTTTTCGGTAATATCATCAATGGTTGCCAGGCAACCACTTTCCTTGCTCTGATACCATCTAACTTCCACAATAATTTCAACTTGTTTACTTAAAATCCATTAGAAAGGAGGGGGAGTGAAAGAGACAAAACTACCGGTGTCGGGCTTTCACACCATCTGGGAAAATGCGTGGCCAATTAATAAGTTTGCTTGCTCTCTCCATACACACAAACTTTTTAAAAGCAGGAATTTTATTCACAGCTATCATAAAACAGCTGGCATATTATTTCATCAAGAGCTTCATCAAGGATTTGCAAAACTTTTAAAATGAAGGTAAAGGAAATCCAAGCAAATATCTCTTTAACCAGTGGTGAAATCCAATTATTTTTACTACCGGTTCTGTGGGGGTGGCTTGGTGGGCGTGGTGTGGCTTGGTGGGCGTGGCTTGGTGGGCATGGCAGGGGAAGGATACTGCAAAATCTCCATTCCCTCCCCACTCCTGGGGGAAGGATACTGCAAAATCCCCATTCCCTCCCCACTCCTGGGGGAAGGATATTGCAAAATCCCCATTCCCTCCCCACTCCTGGGGCCAGCCAGAGGTGGTATTTGCCGGTTCTCCAAACTACTCAAAATTTCCACTACCAGTTCTCCAGAACCTGTCAGAACATGCTGGATTTCACCCGTCTTTAACTTTAGAAATGATGAAGATGACGACAATGATGATGATGAAGAGGAAAAACATGATATTTTTTCAGAATATGAGGCAGAATTAATTAAGCAATTCACAACTTACACCTATATCTCTATATCAAAACTAAGTCCCAATGAGCACAATGACATTTACATTCTGGGTTCAAAACTGCAGCCTTATTCCAGCTTTTTCAAAATCCTCCTGGGAACAGCAATCAGAAAAACAAAATAATCCTTTCAATTATTGTTCTTGTGCTTCTCCCTAGGTTTCCTTACTGAAGCATAACTTTGGCATTTTATGCTCCAGCTCTTTGTCTTTGTCTTTCATCAACCAACTCTAAGGACTGAAAAAGAAGAGGTTAGAACTGATGTGGAAACAGACCCAACCTTGATTTAGTCTTCATTTCTTAGTGCATTTTAACATTAGATATGTGCTGGGCCCATAACTGTGATTATAAAATATACATATTATTCCATAATAATTGTACAGGTTACCAAAATCTGTTAATAAATTAGGATATGATCACCATTAAGACTTTTTCAGCAGAAATAGCAGATGTCAAAAGAATAATAAACAGAAAGATGCCATCAATGTCAGAGACAGAAAACAAATATTCCTGATGACAGAAAATAAACCCCTTAACCAAACTACCATTGTAATCTCTCCCTACTGTCCGACATATATGACTGAGAAATAAGATACCTCTGATCATGACTGCACAGCCTCGAACGAAGTATTTTGATCAAAAGATCTGCAAAAATTGCCTCATATATTCAATGTATGTTAATACATGCAGTGAACAGAGAAGGACTGCTATATTGCTAAAATCATCTCCTGTAAGCTCTTCCTGAAATTACACAGAGCATTCTTTGCCCGTCTGCACTGCCATTCTGCCCATAACTGTTTGCCCCATAAGCTGAAATCACAATTAGTAATCCAAAATACTGTCTTACAATCTCCTCAAACGTGTCCCTTTCTCTCCCCCCCCCCATGTAGCATTTAACTGCAACAGATAATGGCAGAAATTGCAGAGGGTCTCTTTATTTTCTCAGATTGCCCTACCATGCCTACATTTTCATAGCTAACACTCTCATTCCCCAGGTATGTTGAAATTCAGTGCTTCTGTCCACGGGTGGGTTCTAACTTACCTCGCTGCCAGTTCGCTTCCTCCTGCGCCGCATGGGCACACGTGTGCTTCGCATGCATGCACATGCGCAGTGGCAAAAAATACAACCCCCCCCAAAAAAACCCTGAAAACAAGATGGCAACGCATGCACAGTGCCAGAAACTCGGCTTCTGCGCATGCGCAGAGGAAGAAAAAACCCGGAAAAAAATTATATTAGCCATGGTGGTGCAGTGGTTAGAATGCAGTACTGCAGGCTATTTCTGCTGACTGCCAGCTGCTTGCAATTTGGCAGTTCGAATCTCACCAAGCTAAAGGTTGACTCAGCCTTCCATCCTTCCGAGGTGGGTAAAATGAGGACTCAGATTGTTGGGGGCAATAGGCTGACTCTGTAAACTGCTTAGAGAGGGCTGTAAAGCGGTATGTAAGTCTAAGTGCTATTGCTATTGCTATTGCTATGAAGTATATATACCAGTGTAAAACCTGCACTGACCAGAATTTCATGCTCATTACCAGTGCCTCTTCTCTGCTTTCCCGATCTATCTTTATTCCAATCTGAGCACTTTACATTTTGTTGAACCCCAGCTTTCCTCAAACATTGATGAGAGATGACCACTCTGGTTTATTAATACAATCTTAGAATTATATTTCTGAATAGAAAAAGTTGTGTAGGCATAGGATATTGAATGGAATAACATGCCTCCCCTTCTTCATTTTATTCTGGCATGCTGCATGTGCTACAGTTCTATAAGCAGAGTTCTGAATAAGAAAGTAACAGATTTTTTTCATAAGAGTTTCCCTCTCTAGAATTCTGACACACTTCCACATATAGGCAATATTACAGGAATAGAATGTGAAGCCAGTCCATATATGTGCATAGGAATGGATCCATACCAAAAGCAATTTAAAAATCAGGAGAAAGGTAATAGGTAAAATTAAGGCATCCTAAATTCAAGACTCAAGAACTCATTTTAGTGGCCACCAAACCTCCACACTGTAGAAAGTATCAAGTGACCCATTAAAAAGGCACATAAATTAAAATGGCCTCAGCCTGACATTTTGGAAGGCTGCTGCCAATCAAGTTGGGTCAGAAAAGCCAAAAAGTGAACTCACTGCAAAATGGTTAGAATTCAAGTGTGATTTTGAATCTACCAAATGCAAAACATCTCTTTGTATCTGCACTTCTAGGAGGAAGGGCCGCTACTACTGTATTCATAATCAGCAGAGCCAGGAAAAAATGATTACTTTTTAAAATGTTCTGCAGTCTTTCAAAACAAAGCTATTTTTGCCATGTCCATAAAAGTGGGATCTTATGAGTAGCTCCCAATCTTTTCCAAAATAGTGATAGGCCTTGAATCTCCCATAGGAGACTAAAAATATACTCCGAAAGATGTGAATGGGGCCACACGCTCACTTTCTATTATTAGCAAAATTATTTTTTGCTTTCTGCATTTATGATTTTGCTGGGATTAACAGAGGAAAAGACTGGGAGGGGAGAAGAGCTCTCTAGCTTCTCATGCAACTCCAGGTGTAAAGTAAAATTCAGAAAAAGTCACTGCATAAACTGCACATTAGTGCACAGGAGTGTAAACCCTCCACATTCTACTAACATTTACTGTACAGAAACCAGAGGAACCTTTGATATTTGTACAGCTAATAAAATCAACATAAAACAATGCTACTGACTATAACTCAGAGCCTCAGTGTTCTGGTAAGGAGAAATTTCCTAATGGTGAGAGCAATCAACCAGTGGAATAGCTTGCCTTCAGAAATTGTGGATACTCCATCACTGGAGGATTGAAAAAGACACTGGGCAGTCATTTGTCTGAAATGGTAGAGAATCTCCTGCTCAAGCAGGGGGTTGGACTAGAAGACCTCCTGGTCCCTCCCAACTCTATGATTCTATTATTCTATTCTATGATTTCACATTACAGTACTGAGGAGATGTTAGAATCCTACAGAAAGTGAGATTCAGATGTACAGCACCAGCCAGGATTACATTCACTTCTCTTCTCTCACTCTAACACAGTGGTTCCCAACCTTTTTGTGATCGAGTACCACTTGGAGGTCCCGTACAGTCGCCGCATACCACCTGGTTCCAGAGAAACTAAATTTCCATAATTGTACCGTTCCTTTTTTGGCCCCGCGCATCCAGCAACTGGATTCTCGGGCCGCTGGGACCAGGTGGGTGGCGTGTGGCAACAGTTGCAAATCGTTGCCAGATTATCTTGTGTTAGGCAGTAAACATTTTTGTGAAGTAAAAAATAACTAACTAAAAATCGTTCATGACCCCGAAAGTGTTCGCGTACCACCTGGAAGGCCCTCGCATACCACTAGTGGTACACGTACCACAGGTTGGGAACCACTGCTCTAACAAATGGCAGACTCCTCTCTTTGTACATATAAAGGAAAATAGGAATTCCCAAAGGAGGAACTAGTTTTCATAGGTCCTCATTCACCCTGGTTTAATTATTGGCTTGCACTCTGGGACTCAGAAAAAGAAGAGAGGAAAGTTCACATTGCTATTAGACTGGCTTACCAGGAGATGAATGAATAGCAGAAATTGCTTCAGCTCCAGTGAAACTCCCAAAGAGAAAGTCATTTGAAGCTGTCCACTTAGTGTAATTAATATGATTATTCTGCCTGCTGATTATATCATCTTTTCTCAATCTTTTCTGAGCCATAGTTTCCATAAGTTCCAACCAGCATGCTTCCAGATGTGCTAATGTCTACCACATCAAAAAGGCTCCAGGATGCAGAAAAGTGAGTTAATTTTTAAAATATGATCTAATGGTTCTTCCAAACATAGATAGATATTCTCCATGATGATCTATCCTTAATCTGGTCCTTCAGCTCTTTCAACCATACACTCATCATTACTGCAATTGAATCTATTTACTTTTCTGCTGGTTATCCTCTTCTCTTCTCTTCTTTCCTTCTGCCTGTCCCAGCACCAGAGTCTTCTCCAGATAGCTAAGGTTTCACATAGTGTGTCCAAGATAAGATAATCTGAACCTATGTTCAGACCAGCGGTGGCTTTCATATTATGTTACTACCGGTTCGCCTTCCGCATATGCGCCCGGCCTTCCGCGCATGCGCTTTGCTCACGCGGACACCTTCTGTGCATGCAACCGGCCTCAAAAATGTGCCTAAATAGGATGGCATGCAGCCGGGGCGGGGGGGCAGGTCCACCCGCAATTTCCGCTACCGGTTCGGGCGAACCAATACCATCTCTGGTTCAGACAAATAATGCAGCTATCTCACTAAATATTCTCATTGGCACAGTCTTTTCTTCCTCCTGTTCATGCCTCCTTCCCTTCATCCCTCCTCTGGTTGCTTCTGGGAGATCAGGACAGGGACAAGATGCCTTGTCAGCAAGGGAAATCAGTGAGAATTCCCTTTATGCAATTTCTTTCCCCTTTGGGTCAATCACTCTTCCATGAACAAAAGAAGTGCTTCCATTTATGGAAAGGCAGTTTGTACTCCGAACTACAGAACTTTCAGTTCCCAAATATTTATTAGGTCCTCAGCACTAGTTGAATAATGTTTCTTCCCAGACCCAAGTTGTATATTTATAAGAAAACGGTATTGCATTTTACAACACTGAACCGAGTGGCAAGGTCTTATTGAGTTTGTGATGGAACAAATTTGTCTTGATGACAACAACTCTTAAAATTAATATATTTTAACAGAAGACAATTGGGGTTTAGGGAAGCAGTTATAAGTGCAGCATTCAACAAAGCTTAACTGAACAATATCTAAAAGATTTAGAATAATATATAGTGAGGGAAATTATCAGAAGGACTTAATTTTAAAACTGATTAATATAAAACAGCATATATAGCAAGCACATTTTAATTGATCAGAACATACTATTGTATTAGCTTAATTATATAGCGCAGAGGTCTTCAAACAAGCATAGCTGGCTGGAGAATTCTGGGAGTTGAAGTCCACAAGTCTTAAAGTTGCCAAGTATGAAGACCTCTGATATAGAGCAATGCTGGTCTGTGACTGCAGTAAAAATTGATTGATCAGCTTAATTATATAGAGCACTGATTCTCCAAGTGCAGTCTGGGGACTGCTGGTGGGGATCTCCAAGATGCTTTCAGGGAATCCATAAAGTCATTTTTTATTTCTTAGTTTTAATTTTGATATAGTAAATGTTGACAGATACAAACCAAAATTCTTTGCAGCCCTCCAAAATTTCAAAGAATGTAAAATGGTGCCGAGTCCAAATGTTTGAGAATCGCTGATACAGAGTACACCTGCATTTTTCCAAACAGGCTTGGGACACATCCAAACATAATTGGATAATGAGATTTCTCAATCAATGCAGAATTTTATTTATAAAGGGAAATACTCCAGAACATTATGGCAACTGCAAAAAGGAAGTTGTTTACATACATACAAAAATGACCTATGACGGAGCTAGTATGCTTAAGATGTGTTTATATGCTATGTATAAAATGAGTAATCACAGAGGGAGAACTTTTGTACATTCTGTGTCACATCAGGTAAATCAGAACAGGAAAGATAAATAAACACAGCTGCTTTATGAATGGAGAGTTGTACTTTTTCTCCTAAACCCTCTAAACTAGAGAGAGATATTAAGTAGGGTGCCAAAGGGATTTGTCTTAAGTCTTCTACTTTTCAATATTCTAATTAATGGTTGGGATGAAAGGGTGGGGATAACACTTATCAAATCAGCATAAAATTACGTAGGATAGATAATACCTTAGAAGACAGAAATAATATCCAAAATAGTCATAATGTAATTATGCAGATACTTGTCCCCATTAAATTAATATCTATTATTTAAAACCCTTTCTCCTATGTATTAATACGGTAGAGAAAAGTGCAAAGTTTTTAACTTAGAGGGGGAAAAATCCTAGGAAATTTAACTCAAGGAATAAAAAACAGAGTTATAGGATGAGAAATATCTGGTTAAGTAATAGTACTTATAAAAATGGTCTTGGAAAAGAAGTTGATTACAAACTAAATATAAGTCACCTACATGATGTGGCTACAAAGAAGACACAATTTTTAGCTGCATCAACAAAAATTTCCAAACTAGGACCTGCTCTGTATATCTTCATTCATATCTATCCCTAATCTTCACTCTCCAATAATAGGCTGGGACGAAACAGGTTCTCCTAGGTCCTATTCAAACTCCATCTATGGATATATCCAGGCATTCAAAAAGTAATACCAAAACAATCTCTCTTTATTGGAAGCTACAAACCCCCAGCAAGATAGATAACATAACTAATTCAACATCTATACCCTATAACCGTGATGGCAAACCTATGGCACGCGGAGCCATGTGTGCGCTGGCCAGCTGATTTTCGGCCTTACGGAGAGCGGGGGAGGCCGTTTTCACCCTCTGCAGGCTTCAGGAAATCCTCTGGAGTTTGTGGATGGCAAAAAATGGGCCCAACGGTAGGCCCGTTGGGCCCATTTTTTTTGCCATCTACAGGCTCCGGAGGCTTTCCTGAAGCCTGGGGAGGGTAAAAAATGGCCCAATGAAGCCTGGGGAGGGTGAAAAATGACCCAATGGGCCTACCGGAAGTTCGTTTCTGAACTTTCGGTAGGCCCGTTGGGCCATTTTTCGCCCTCCCCAGGCTTCAGGAGGCTTTCCTGAAGCCTGGGGAGGGCAAAAATTTGTCCAACGGGCCTACCGGAAGTTCAGAAACAAAATTCCGGTAGGCCCGCTGGGCCCGTTTTTTTGCCATTCACAGGCTCTGGAGGCTTTCCTGATGCCCGGGGAGGGCGAAAAACGGCCCAACGGGCCTACTGGAAGTCCGTAGGCTTCAGTGAGGCATGTGTGCATACGCGGGAGGGCAGCGCGGGGGTTGTGTGCGCATGCGCAGGGGGAGGATATTGCATTATGGGTGTGGGCACACGGACATGCGTGTCCTTTTGGCACCGGAGCAAAAAAAGGTTCACCATCACTGCCCTATAAGATACTGTACTGTGGACTAATTCAGAGACAGATACTAAACTAAACTAATTGTTGATTTAACCTGACTGGAGAAATCCTATATCTCATTTATCAAATAAAGCACAAGATTTATTTAATACCTTTTAGCTAAGATAAACTGCTCCACCACTGACACAGTTATAGAACCGCTTATGGAAGTGTTTGTGCAATCCCCTCCACACATCACATCATCCATGTGAGAAGGTAATCCAAAAATGTATGTAGCAATCTAATTTGTGTATTTTTAAATTAGAAATGGATGCCTCTGAATATTCATACTATCATATGTGCACTGCCATTATATACATATACTTGGAGACCTGTGCTATATGTTTATATACATGCATATACACATTCAGAGACACACAGACAAGATAACCACCCGTACGAGATGCTGGACTATTTTGCTCTAGTGTTTCAATAAACACAAAATCCTGTTCAAATGTTCATCAGCATCTAATCAGCAAAGATTTCTGAGGGAGGAGCATCTATGTCCATTGGCTCCACCCACATATGTCTTCTGTCCCCAGGAGACAGACTCCTTCAAAATACAGCAGACTAATCCAATCTGGCCCAACTTTTCCATTCATATGTAAAACTGTATAATTTTAGAACCCCTTTTACAAAACATTTTTATCCATCAAATTTGCAGCTATAAATTCTTGTTTCCCAGGAAATTGATTGTACTACCTTTTAATGTCTATTTATGTTTCATTATAGTTGAAAAAATGTAAGCCTCTAAGCAACTAACCAAGAAGGTTCTTCAGAACCTTCATTTTAAGGTCACCAAAATCCATTTACTGTGAATTTTTAATATTACACTATAAAACAAATAGCACAACTAAGCATTTTAAAATATTTAACATGGAATTTAAAAAAAACATCTCTCTGTATGTGTATCTATATCTTGAACTTAATCAGCTAAACTGAGAATCAGGCAACATTTTTGGCATTTAATTTGTAGTTAGCTGTTGGTATTAAGATTTAATATACAGAAAGCAGTCTATATTATGACACTAGATAAATTATGACATATATATTATACCACTCCTGGATAGCAAGAATTTTTTTTGGGTTATTCTGCAGTGTGGAACAGGCTATGAATAAAATAAATATGAGTAGCTATCTTCCAACTTACATTATTGTTTCTCCCCCCCCCCCATAAAATATAGCAAAACAGCCATATCAAAGTATCACTGAGCAAAAGATGCCTTTTTGCTGTTGTTCAACAACAACAACAACAACGGAAGCTGGCCTTCCGAAAAGCCATTAAGACATGGCTCTTCCTGCAGGCGGGGTGATTTTGAGACGACCTGCATCTGACGTCTCCCCCATGTATGTATGATGGTATGTGTCTTTTAAAAATTGTTTTAAAGTGTTTTTAATTATTTGTTTGTTGTTCTCTAAAATGTTGTACACCGCCCTGAGTCCTGAGGGAGTAGGGCGGCATAGAAGAACCTCAAATAAATAAAATAAAATAAATAAATAAATAAATAAATCACTAAGTTGTGTCCAACTCTTTGTAACCCCATAGGCCATAGCACACCAAGTTCCCCTGTTCCTCCTCTGTCTCCTGGAGTTTACCCAACTCATGCCCACTGCTTTGAAGATATTATCTAGGCATCTCATCCTCTGCCGTCCCCTTCTCCTTTTGCCTTCCATCTTTCCCAACATCAGGGTTTTCCAAAGAGTCCTCTCTTCTCATTTGGTGGCCAAAGTATTTGAGCTTCAGTTTCAGTATCTGTTCTTCCAAAGGACAGTCAGGGTTGATTTCCTTTAGGGAAATATGCCTACATACATTTTAAAATGTACAATGTTTCTCACCAAATATTTTTGTAATTTCAGGCACTGCTTCCTTACTGTAAATTTACAAACCTACTTTTCCATAACTCGGCCAGCAATTCAATGCCATGAATTGTTACTTCATAAACTGTTTTGTGAGCTATAAGATTTTATCTTGACATTAATTCTTTTCAAGCTCTCTAACGTTCAAAGATAGAGATTTGAAAGATTACATCTACATTCTTTGTTCTGTATCTGCAGGTAGACCTCAATTCTGTTTTCTGATATAAGAAAGATAATACCCCTCTTTTATTTGCTAAAAGGGTTAAAATGAATAATTTCGTTTTAAAAAATATCACTCCTGACTCCAAATATTTAAATTGCCAACATTACTCCCTAAGCAAACTTAAATCCTTTGTAAATTCTTGCAAATTACTTTCTAAGCTATTATCCCAATTCTGTTCAAGTTGTTAGAGAACTGGTATTTTTATTTCTCTATTTTCAGGTATAACCCTTCCATCTAAATGCACTTGCAACACATTAAATGAGTCAAAAACAAGATATTACAAACTTAAAGACACAAACTGAAACACAGCATAGCCAAGTGAAAAAACGGGGTTTCCACAAGTAAAAAAAAACAAAACTGGAGATCTTTGCCTGAAAAATGTCCAGGCAAGATGTCTATTGTTTATTGTGTATACTCTTATAGCTTCCTCTTCTCTAACTTTACCCTGCTGCCTCTTGGTACCACCATTCTGCTTCACTAGCCAACATAGACAGCTGCTAACGTAGACCACACTAGCCAACATAGACCAACACCTGCTGCTCCTGAGCATCCAGACATCATTGCTTAGCAGCAGGAAATAAGAGTTACACACAATCTGTTATTTTGTTATGCACTTCTCAAAATAAGATGATAACCTGCAGAAATATAGGAATAATAAGATCTTTTGGTAAAACAATAGACCTGAACCAGAGTGTTGATTTCATATCTCCGAAGACTAGGCTCATACATTATGTTAGGCTTAATTTGTTGGATTCATAGAATTTTTAAGCCATAATTCATGCCTTATAAATCACAACATATTGGTTTTGGCTGTCTGAACCCAACAAGTCATACAGGGACATAAAGGCTTAATGGTTTGATTTCCCTAATTACAGGAGATATATTTAAATTTAGATGGTAAACATGCACAATAAGTATAATAAGCTTAATAATATTATTGCAAAAGACTCCCTAACTATTGAGAAAAAGGCTGCACACATAAAACATCTGTATTGTGCTACTTATTCCAATTATAGATGGGCATGTTTTGAAGGCACACTCTCCCTTCTGCTATCTTGGAAGTCACGTTCCAAAACATTTCAGTATTGTACAGGCAATGCTTATGTAGATCAAGTCCACGGAGCACGATAATTTATTTTAGTGAAGATTTTACTGAAATTATTTAAAAATAGAGTTCTAAAAAAATAGCAGCTATGAGGAAAATATTAGGCACCATCAATAATGGCTACTTTTTAAGGGGGATTCCTTAAATTCATGGAGGATAAAAGGCTCAATGGTTATTAGTCAGGATAGTTATATTTTGGAGGCCTACGAGTACCAGGTGCTGGAAACTTGACCAGAAACCACATCTGCATTCATACAATGTTTGTGGTTTCTCATCCTCTCCCTCCTCCCTCCTTAGAATCAGAATCTCTGACTAAATAAACAACTTTGCTTCGATGAAGCAGGGTCCTTCTTTTCTTCTGTATTCTTTCCAGGATTATTCATTACAGAAATAACCATGCAAACATGCACACACACACACATTTCTGGTCATCTTGAAGCAGAACTGAAAAATGGCAAGTGTCATTCTTAGAGTAAGATTTCCATGGAAACCCTGCATAGCAGCTCAGCACAACATGATACTGAAATGGGTTACTTTATGTGGTATAATGCTTTCCTTTGGAAAAAAATAAATCAATACTTTGCATCTGTCTTTGTTGGTGTGTGTCCATGAAGGAAAATAACAAAAAAGACATATTGAATTGTATTAATTCTTCATGTTTGCAAAGGAATTGCAATACAGGTAATTATTCCAGTGCTGATGGATCTTGCGCCACTGATAATAGTGTTCTACAGTATTATTGTTATCGTGAATAGAATTTTCAGCTTCTCTAATTATGGGGTCCAATGCCTTTACTTTCAATCATTCTTAGGTTTAGCAATGCAGATGTCCACAATCACTCACTGCCTTCTTGACCAAACTGATCCAAGCCTATCACAGTCTCTTTTGGGACAGCTAATTTGGTTTCCTAAGTTTTGCCTGATTTACAAAGCCTTTTTCCTGTTGCTACTGATAACATGTTTGTTTATTGACATTATTGGTAAAAATATTGTTCTAACATGTCTGGATAAAATGACAAGTAAGGCATGGAGCAGATATTCTGGAGTTTACCTTAAACAACTACCAATTGCTGATGACAGGAATCTAGTGAATTCTGTGTCTGAAAATTTTAAGTACAGTAATTTAACTTCCCAGGAACTAAATGTGCGAAGTGTTTGAACAAAGTATTTTCTGATATAAAGGAGGAAAAATCATAAAATCATAAAAGTAGCTGCATCTTTTGCAAGCCTGCACATTCACAGTCATTGCATATTCATGCTCGGAAATGTTATCAAGTCTGTCTGTCTGTCTGTCTCTCCATCCATCCATCCATCCATCCATCCATCCATCCATCCATCCATCCATCCATCCATATGGAGAATTTTGGGAAAGTCAGTGCAATGTTAAAAGTAAATAAAGTTACATATATATTATGCTCATACAAACAGTCACTCATACAAACCTTAGTTGCCCATAGCATAGTATGAATTCACGTTTTAAACCTTCAAAAATATAGGGTGACATTTAACTGTGGATTGATTTCAGAAGATAAAACTGGGGGAAGATGTATTGATTAAAAAAAAAAAGCTTTGAGGGTAATAGATTGTTGATCTGTAATAAGGAAAAACCAGAAATTCCACTAATACGTCAAAATCAAATAGTATAGAACAGTGATGGCGAACCTTTTTTCCCTCGGGTGCCAAAAACGTGTGTGCGCGCGCTGTCACGCACATGTGAGTGCCCACACCCATAATTCAATGCCTGGGGAGGGTGAAAACGGCCTCTCCCGCCCCCGCAGAGGCCCTCTGGAGGCCGGAAATGGCCCATTTCCCGACTTCCGCTGGGCCTGGTAGGCCCGTTTTTCGCCCTCCCCAGGCTCCAGAGGCTTCCCTGGAGCCTGGGGAGGGCGAAAACACTCCCTCGGAGGCCCTCTGGAAACCTAAAATGCCTTCACAGAGCCTCCACACGAGCCAAAAATCAGCTGGCCGGCACGCACATGCATGCTGGAGTTGAGCTACGGCAATGGCTCGCGTGCCGGCAGATATGGCTCCGCGTGCCACCTGTGGCACGCGTGCCATAGGTTCGCCATCACTGGTATAGAATTATGAATTTTGACCCATCTCTACTATCACATTCCAAACTACCACCTACTATGAACATTACAGTAATTCAATTTCTAAGTTGTTGAACTTAAGCAATATGCAAACAATTTTTAAAAAATATTGTTTGTACATGACATGCCCCATTATGTAAGATTTTTTTTCTTGACAGATATTTTAATGCATCAAACAAATATATAAATCTCTTTATGACTTAAAGGCAATGCTTGGGAGTACGTTTCTGTTATGATTTATAAGCAAATACAAAGCAGCTACTCCTACTCAAATACACACACACACATACAACATGATTTAAGGCAATGACAATTTATAGTATAGCTTTGACCTTTTACATTCCCATTCATTTCACCAGTGATTGAAGAGATTCATTTTATGAAACATATAATTTGGAGGATATAAGCAGACAATCTCTTGAGTTTTCATCAAAAGCTGAGTCACATCTGTTGCTAGTTGATAAGTAAAATCATAAAATAGAAGTCACAACAGCTCATTAAAAGCTGCACTAATTTACTGCATTATTTAAATTCTGCTGTCATTTGAGGAAAAATTCAGACCTAAATTAAACCAAGAAAGATAATTGAAATATTATGCAACTTATAGTATGCAGTATGGTGTATAATATAGATTCCCAATCAGCATGGTCTTTCCTAGACCAACAAAGAATTCTGAGCTGTGTGCAATTCCAACATACCTCAAAGGCTCTAGGTTGGGAAATGCTGATCTAGATACAGGTAGTCCTTGATTTGCAGCCATTCCTTTAGTGGCCATTCAAAGTTACAACGGCACTGAGAAGAGTAACTTGTTACTTTTTTCACACTTACAACTATTGCAGCATCTCCATGGTCACGTAATCAAAATTTGGGCACTTGGCAACTGGCATGTATTTATGACAGTTGCGCTGTCCTGGGGTCATGTGATCACAATTTGTAACTTTCCCAGCCACCTTCCGACAAACAAAGTCAATGGGGGGGACCAGGTTCGCTTAGTGACTGCATGATTCACTTAACAACTGCAGTGATTCATTTAACAACTTGGACGAAAAAGGTCATAAAATGGTGAAAAACTCACAACAACTGCCTTGCTTAACAATAGAAATTTTGGATTCTACTGTTGTTGTAAGTCGACTACTTATATTTATTTATTTATTTATTTATTTATTTATTTATTTATTTTTATTTATTTATTTATTTATTTATTTATTTATTTATTTATTTATTTATTTATTTATTTATTTATTTATTTATTTATTTATTATTGGTTCTTCTATGCCGCCCTACTCCCGAGGGATTCAGGGCGGCGTACAACAATTTTATGAGAACACTAATAATAAACAGCAATTTAAAAACAACAGTTAAAAATATACAAAAGGTTAAAAAATATTCACCATCAGCCGTACCAAGGGGGGAGTTCAAATGGATTTAGTCTCTCCTCCCTGCCTGCAGGAAGAGCCATGTCTTGACAGCTTTTCGGAAGGCCAGCAGGGTGGGGATGGTTATATTCTCTATGCTGCATTAGCACATCAACAATAAAACTTTGTTTTTGTTTGGATACTCAAATCAAATTTGTCTTGGATCATACTGACAATGTTCCTAATTTCTTTCAGAAATTTACAAATTTTAATTAGCCTCTTCTAGTTAAGTAAAATTAAAGTTATTGTCTCTTCTTGGAACTGATCCATCTGGTTCTAAGACTAGTAATTTGGCCTTATATTGTCTAGGGGATGACTCCTCCTATATTACTTCTCAGGTTTCAAATTTTTTCTTAAGAGCTGTAACTATTAGAGGAGAACGTTGTAATTCTCTTTAGCCAAGGCTTCTGGTGTTAATTGTTTGTGATTGTATTGTTTTCTTTTTGTTTTTTGTTGCACTTGTATTTTGGTCTGTGACTGTAAAATAAAATTATTATTATTATAAGTAAAATTAAAGATCCGAGATCAAGGTAAGGGATTCCATAAGTATAGCAACATTTTCCACCACCAGACCATTAATCTGTGTAGGTACCAATGACACTATAATACATAACTTTTAGCATTTCAAAAGTGGCTTTGAGGAGGAAGGAAGGAGAAAGCTCTTGAGTGCAGATAATATTCTCACCAATACTTTTCCATTGAAGACAAATATCCAGAAAAAGAAAGATTATTAAGCAAAAGAAAAATTCTTAAGTACACTTTAAGTAAACTTCTAGTAGCAATGCTGGAATAGACAATAGAGGTCTGGGTTGTTCAACAATACTATTTCAAAGAAAAGGGGGTGCTTTGCTGGAGTCATAAAATCATTAGTAAGTAACAAACTCTCAAATTATGGATTGAATATTACAGCAAAGCAAAATGCTTTGCAAGTTACTGATTTAACAAAGAAATAAAGGGAAAAATACATGTAAGAAGAAAAAAGGTGACTGAACACAGGGAATGCAATCTATTATCATATACGTCTATGTATTAATACACAAGCAAGATGAACTACATGTCATAAGGCATCATATCAAATATTCCACAATACAGAAATATGAGTGGGATGAAGCATTGGGCATGATGAGTATACCTTGTTTCAAGGGCAACACAAAAGAAGAGTGATATAACGTTGTATAATATAAAGGAGGAGATGGTAAAACATGTAGACATGTCTGATGACTGAAAGCATCTTGGTTAAAATAAAAGGGAAGGCTAGAAGAAGGTATATTACCCTGGGGATCTGCTATAGACCACCAAACCAGTCAAAGGATATAGATGAAGATTTGTACAAACAGAACTGAAGAAGCTTCTTGAATGAAAAGCAAAATGTTTTCCAGAAAAAAACTAAGAAAGTCCAGTTGCCTTTTGAAAAGCACCTTTGGGACAACCATGACCTGGATCAGGGGTCGGCAATCTTAAAAACTCAAAGAGCCATTTGGACCCGTTTCCCAGAGAAAACAAAACACCTGGAGCCACAAAACCTGGGTGGGCGTGGCCAACTCGACGTCACTCCCACTGAATCACGTGACCCCACCCCCAGCTACTTCTCTCCTGTCCTAAGGATCTGGCCATCGTCTTGCCGTGCCCCCCCAACCCGCATGAGAGGGGGAGGAGGGTTGTCGGAGTGAAGGCAGCCTTTGCTTCCTGCCGCTTCAGGCTGGAGCTCACATCCTCCCCACTCAGCCAAAAAGCTGTGGGGGGTGGGATGAGACAGGACACGGCAAGGCAATGGCCAAATCCTTAGGGCAGGACAGAAGCCACGCCCAAAGACCCTCCTTAAGCGAGAAACCGCCCACCCTCTGCGGCTTCTCGCTTCCAGAAGGAAGGTTCTTGCTTCTCCGCGGCTTCCAGGAGGGTCTCCCCGCGCATGTGCACCCTCCTGGCCCCGCCACAGCCAGTCAGGGAGTCATGAGAGGGAGAGGAGCGTCGCCTGAAGGGAAATCTCCACCGGGGGTGGCTATGTTCCTCAACCAGCGCCAGAGAATCAGCCCCGGCCACTTCTCCATTTCCGCCGTCGCCCTTACCCTCTCAGGCCAGGTGAGGGGGGGAGAGGCCAGCCAGTGATGGGACAGGGAGCCACAGAACGGGGCCCAAAGAGCTACATGTGGCTCGTGAGCCACAGTTTGCCGACCCCTGACCTAGATGATTGAGAATCTCCATAGACATTTGTACAAGCAGATTACTGAAGTCTAAGAAAATATGAAGTAGTTGTGATACAAGATTTCTATTACCCAGATATCTGTTGGAAAACTTATTTCTACCAAATAGAAGATGTCAGATAAATTCTTGACTTTGGTGGGTGATAATTTTCTCTTTCAAAAGATTGAGGTAAGGCACTAAAGAATCTGCTACCTTGGAGTTAGTCCTTATTACCGGGAAGAATTAACAAAAGATATTTCAGTAGTGGAAACTAAAGTAACTACATATTTTAAAGTTCTTAATTTTAACAAAATTAACCATGTAATATAATTCAGCCTCTATTTCCACCGTTTATGTTTAGAACACTGGCTCCCCAATCTTTTGGATACCAGGGACCTGTTCCATAGAGGGTGGTTTTTCCACGGACCAGTGGGCAGTGTGGTTTTGTGCGCTGCCTGGGTCCCATGTGCGGATGGGGCTTCACTCGCTTGCGCGACCTGGTTCCTGGCAGGCCATGGACTGGTGCCATTCTGCAGCCCAGGGTTGGGGACCCCTAGTCTAGAACACAAATGATTCCCATTTCCACATGGAATGTTTGGCAGCACCATGTTTTATTTTTTTCCCTTCAAGTCAGTTTGAGACATTTGCTTAGAAATAAATCCAGGTGGAATTCGTCTACAGCATACCCTTCTCAGTATTTTCTTCTTCTTATTATATTTTTACTTCTATTGCACTGCACACATCCAAAAGCAGGACTTGGTTATTCAAAGGAAAAACAACAACAACAACAACATCCCTGACCAATACAATGGAATGAACTAAATTTAATTAACTGAGAATAAGACAATGGAGCTTGATAGGAGGTTTTCCCCCACCAATTTACTCTTTGGAGGGGGGGGAGTTTATGTTTGAGAGAAAAAAAGCTAAACCCAGGATCATTCCTCTTTTGAGTACATATGGTTTTCAAATTTCTAACCACTTGTTTTTAAATTCATTTGTGAATTGGTAATAGTGTTAAATTTTCAAAACTTGTCCAGAGCAGCTGGTATTTGTTTTCGCAGATGCATTTCCACCTAAAATACTTCAAGGATAGTAACTTTTTTTAATGACAATTCTGAACAAAAAAAATCAAAACAGCAACATATGCTTTGAATTAGTGCTAAACAATCAATAAAACCAAACTACAGTTATCAAATGATGAATTAAAATAGGACGTTTTATTAGGGATTCACCAGATTTACACACCAAAAGCAGCACTTTGGATGCATTGTGTTGGGGCGCCGCATTCAAAAAGTGGCCAATATCAGGCACAAAGTATGATTACACTTACTATGAAATTCACTCATTACCATATTTTCCGGCATATAAGATGACTTTTTAACACAGGAAAATCTTCTCAAAAGTCAATGATCGTCTTATACGCCGGGTGCTGAAAAGCAAGATTATTTCAATCCACTCTTTACCCTGGCTATGATTGGGAAGAATGCCATCCAGTGGTGCAGAATGCCCCGACCTGGATTTCCCGCGTGGAATTGATTGAATAAATTTGTAAACAAATGACTGCTTCTCTCCCTTTCGTTCTTACAGTCCTTTCGAGATTGCCTCGGGTTGAACCGTGGCTCAGCAGATCTCTCTCCCCACACACCCCGCCGCACTGTAACTGAAATACCGCAGACTCTGCGATTTATTAAAATTCCGATTCATTTTCTTTGCCCCAGCTTAAAAAACCCCCAGTCTTTCTCCTCCTCCTCTTCACCCCCCTCCAAGAAGGACGTCAAGATCCACCGCCTCCATGAGAAAGTGCGAGTTCTCGGGCAGCCGTTTGTATAAAGGGCTGCCTCCCACCCTGGAATGTAACTTCTTTGGAACATTCAGCCTCCCAAGATTCTTTTACTTTCTCCCAGCGCGTTAATCTCAATGCCCACCTTGCCGAGCTCCGCTCTCCGGGCTTCTGGTTGTTACAATTGCTTTCTAGGCAGCTCGCAACGCGCCTCTGACTCAATAGGAAGGCGGCCACAGCATGTAGCGAGCCTCACCTCCCCCCACCAACCCTCCTCCCCCTTTAAGCTTCGCCAGTTTCAAAGACAGGAGCAAGTCCCTCTCCCGGCTACCAGAGGGCGCGTGCCTTGCTTTGCGGTTAATGACATAATTTGTCAGCTAACGACCTAATTGGCTGCTTAGCGGGTTATAATGGGATGCATCATAAAGAGGTCTTTAAAAAGAGCTGGGTATATTAATTGCTGCGAAGAGACTTTTTAAAGCAAGGATCTTCAAATTTGACAACTTGTAAGACTGGTGGAGTTTAACTCCTGGAATTTCCCAGCCCAGCACAGGCTGGCTGAGGAATTCTGGGAGTTGAAGTCCACAAGTCTTAAAGTTGCCGAGTTTGAAGATTCTGGGCTAGGGCTATAAAAGCAGGAGAAGGGGGGCTTAACTTCATTCTGACTGTACAGTGGGAAACTGCAGGGTGGAAGGAGAAAAGCAGGCAGGCAGGGCTGAAGGCGACATAATTCGTCTCCATTCCGGAGTGTGCGGTGGGCTTAAAAGCAGGCAAAGCCGGCTGGCTCTTCCATCTTCTGCAGCATGAAAGACATTAGTCCAGTGCGATCCATCTGGCAAACAACCTTTCAGAACAGTCTGGGGATATCCTGAAGTAAAACCCCGGTGGACGACCCTATGAGTTTGCTCTACAACATGAACGACTGCTATTCGAAGCTGAAAGAGCTGGTGCCCAGCATTCCTCATTACTATCAGAGCGGTAACTTAAACATGCCTCTTTCACCCGTCTGGCCCACCCTTGTA
This sequence comes from Diadophis punctatus similis, assembly GCA_023053685.1. Lineage (NCBI taxonomy): Eukaryota > Metazoa > Chordata > Lepidosauria > Squamata > Dipsadidae > Diadophis > Diadophis punctatus. The sequence continues at coordinate 213,259,063 of JALIGW010000001.1, read as the reverse complement.
TCCTATTACCGTACCTCCTTCTCTGCCTCTCAAATCTCACTCCTGAGGACTGCAGTGAAGCAGCACAATTTTTTTAATTTTTTAATTTTATTTTTTATTTGGTGTGCATTGGAAGAGGGGTAGTCTTATACGGCAAGTATATCCCAAACTCTATATTTTAACTGGAAAAGTTATACGCCCAGTCGTCTTATACACTGGAAAATACGGTATTTATTTCTATCACACCTATCCTCTTCTGTTTTCTAAAATAATATACATGTTATATAACTATTAGATAAATAAATTTCAGTTCTACCTTTTTAGTATAACCAGCGAGAAGTGACCACAGCAAATCATTTATACAAATGAACCAACATTATTGGAAGGGAACATTTATGATGAGACTTTTCTTCACTGATAAGTATTTTTAATACTTTAGTATTTGATTTGTGGTATCAAATCAATGAATTCAATGGGAATTATAACATATCTATATAGCATACTATGAAAATAAAAACACATCTACCAATTATCAGACTTGGAAAGATTTTAAAATAATTCTTGATTAATAAAAAATTTGACCAGTGCAATATATTGGATATCCTTAGAAATAATTGTTTCCCCTTTTTCCAAATTATGGATAGTTTCAAAGAATGTTCACATCAGGCTGTGAAAAGCATTCAAAGGATTATTGTACCCACTCATACATAAACAAACTCTATTTTCTGCACGATATTTATAAATTTAGGCGAGACCAAAAGTTCCATTGCCAAGTCTTTCTCTGAATGAGTATTGTCATTCTTCTCCCACATTTGTAGCCTGTAATTCCAAATACAGTATAACTGGAGTTTGAGAGGCAGTATGTTTATTGTGCAGCATGAAACAAGTATTTGGATTCAAATCTACTCATTCTTGGATTAATCGGTTTTGAAACAATACCAAATCGCAGATAATGTCAGCAGATATGATGAAATGGTCTAAAAAGCAAAAAGTAGAAGCAAAAAACCTTAGTCAGCATAGCCATTACTGTATACTGCAGAGGTTTGCTACAAACCCTTTTCTTTAGAAGGTTTTAAATAGAAGACAACTCAACGTATTGAACCACTCTCTGAAGCCCAAGGTGAGAAAATCATTCCAGATATAGATTTACCTTCTAGTTTGTTCCTGGTGATGTTTTTCTATTGCTTGTGGTCCAGGAAAACAGAATGCAAATAATTGGATGCCTGCACAGTATGAAAGTTATTTTTTAATCATGTTTTCCTTCTGAAAAGCAATGATGTTTGCCCTGGAACAGCTGGCTGGCTCCAGTCTGCCATGGTACACAACCCAAAGCTTGAGAGTTTGTTTTGACCCAGAGCTGGACAGAAAATTATTTATTTATTTTTATTTATTTTGTGAGATTTATATACCGCCTCACAGTGCAAGCACTCTCTAAGCGGTTTACACCAGTAAGCAATGTATATTTATATTGCCCCCAACAATCTGGGTCCTCATGGAAGGCTGAGTCAACCTTGAACCGGTGAGATGTTAAATGGTGTTAATAGAGGCTGAATTATATTGCAGTTTATTTTTATTAATTGAACAGAACATTTTTCTGCTTATGTCATTATTTCTAAATTGCTCTTCAAAGAGATCTCAAAAATGGATATGCTAGAAAGATGGACACAATTAACAGCAGAAGCTATCAAGAACAATACTTGCTAAATAATATGAAGAGAACCAGTTTTAGCTCGTTGGCTAAAGTAATTGGGCTAGAAACTACTAGGAGGCAGTGAATTCTAATCCTGTCTTAAGTACAAAGGTCAGCTGGTTAGAATAAAGGCAAGGGCCAACTTCCTCCAAAACTCTTGCCCAGAAAACTGCAGGGACTTATCTAGGCAACTGCCAGGAGTCAAGAGTAACTTGAAGGCATTACCCCCAAGAGGGAAAAAGAAGCTTATTCATAAAAGGGAGGAAGCCCTGAAGGCGCAGTGGTTAGAATGCAGCATTGCAGGCTGACTCTGCTCAAAGCCTAGAGTTTGAATCTGAATGTGGCCTTGAGGTTGACTCAGCCTTCCATCCTTCCGAGGTTGGTAAAATGAGGACCCAGATTGCTGGGGGCAATATGCCAACTCTGTAAGCCACTTAGAGAGGGTTTGTAAAGTACAATGAAGCGGTATATGAGCCTAAATGCTATTGCTAATAAATTAGAACCATTTTAAAATGAGAAAGTCACAATTTCCAACACATTTATCAGGAAATATATAAATGCAATTAACCTCAATGAGGTTTATTTTTGAGTGGATCTGTACAGTTGCTACTCCATGCAATATAATTTAAGAAATGGGGAAAATAAGAGGAAAGGCAATCATTGTTAGAAGCGATCAAAGGTTATACGGGGAAAGATACAGAAATTATGGAGAAATGCACCAAAATAAGACAATAGGCAGTTGCTAGAAATAAGCTAATTAAAACAAAAGTTGAATAAATTGTTAGCTTGGTACTTTTGACGAACTGAAAGCTTGTGCAGATCTATTCAAATCAGAAAAATCATACAAAATTAGGAGGTTTTCCTCAGAAAAAATGAGGATTTTTAATTTGGACTTAGCTCAGAATGTGAAAAAAGAATATAAACAATCTACAGATTTAATTACATGTTTAATTGTAGAAAAAAATAGATACACTTTAGAAATAAAAAGTCTAGTAATACAAAAACAGTCCAGATTATATTTAAAAATAAAAGATGAAATTCATTACTAGAGAATATATGTGTGTGAGTATAAATATATGTACAGCATATATACATATACACACAACATGAAGATTCACACAAAAACAAATAAGATACTAATTTTACTGGAATATCCCCTTTGTTGTGATAAATAAAAAGGAAAAGAGAGTTCATAATTATTGAGTCAGAAAGGCAATTATCAAAAGTGATACTCCTAAGTAATGATAACTTAATGTTGGTGGGGAACTATCAAAGTAAATGCTTTAAATTGGATAGGCGACACCTGCTATGAATGCAAAAATGATCAGGAATTATCTCACTTGGCTTCTGTCAAGTACTTTGCCTCACTAAATGTTAATTTTTCAGGTAAGGTTGGAACAATGTTGCCTGCTGTAAAGCAAAGACTGGTTATTCTTTGAAAATAAACCTGTGCTATGATCAGATGCAGAACAGTCCCCCTGATATGCCTCACTCCCAACGCATGGGCTTGGAGCAGAGGAGAGCCACACTGAGGATGGGACTCATTCCTAGGACAAGCACCTTTGATTTCCCTATCCTAGGGCAAATGGATGCATGTCAGTTCATCTAGGTAACAGGGGTGTCAAACTCACGGCGGCATCACATGACATATTCGGCGTCACAACGGCATCACATGACATATTCGCTAGACTGGGCGTGGGCGTGGCCAACACATGACACATACGGCCCGCAGGCTGGGAGTTTGACAGTCCTGATCTAAAACATTTACAGGCTACTCCTAATTCAGGCTCTCTCTCCTTTATAAATAACCTATAAATTAAATGTTATATTTTTATTAGCTTGTTCTAGGAATTTTGTTTATTGTTCTTATCTGTGCTGGTTAGAACTTCTTTAGGAGAAAGACAAAAACATTGTTGTGGTTGCTACTATATTATGTTATAGTTATTTTCATCTCCTAGAAAAATTGAAAAAAGATTAATTAATTAATTGCCCATCCCAGTTTAGTCACTGAACTAGCAATGTTTAGTTTAATCACAAATGGCACAGTTTAATCTCTAAACGACCAGTTTAATCACTAAAACACTACTATTAAAACTTAATCACTACAGTTTATCTCTTATTTCAATAAACCACTAAATGAACTGTTGTAAGTTGAGGACTATCTGTATTAAATTTAATTACATTATTTTAAGCCTATTTCAATCATCTATTCAGACTTTTTAATTTTATTTAAATCTTCTATAGCAGGGCTGTCAAACTCCTGGCTGCATGCGTCACACGCTGGTCACGCCCACACCCGGTTTAGCGAAGGGGGAAAACGTCCCGATATTTCACGTGACACCACTGTGACAACGTGAGTTTGACATCCCTGTTCTAGAGTATTAGCCATTATAGTCAATTTTGTGTCAGCTTCAAATTTGGTAGGCTTTCCTTCCATTTTGCCATCCAAACTGTTAATTTTTAAGAAATACTGACAAATACAGATCCCAGGACCAAACTTCATTATACCCATTAAATACCTCCTTCTGGTTTGATGAAGAACTGTTGATCACTCTTTAGGAACAATTTTCAAGTCACTTATATATTTCTTAGCACATCCAGCTCACACTTAACTAGCTTGCTATCAAAACATCCTAAAGTATTTTGACAAATGTTTTGCTGAAATCAAGATGTCTGTGGTATAATCAGACTACCTATAATCAAGTTATCCAACCAAAAATGTGATAAGGTTGCTCTAGCAGTGCATTAACACACCTGCAATTCTTAGTTATCCAACTATAAATAAATCCATCATCTGATCTGATAAAGCCAAGTGGAGCCTCAATGGTGTGTTTCTCAGCCAAAAAAGACACAATACAGGAGAAATCTCCGGCAGGCTCAATGTTTCTGCCTTTTTACTCAGCATCATCCTTTGTATAATGAGATGCAATACTTTTATCAGTATCTAGGTGACTACCCAACCTGCTTTTTCAATAGACTGACACGAGTTATTAACCATGGAAGCTGCCGGAAGCCTGATAAAGAAGGCATCCAATGTTGCTCTTGTAATTTAAATTAGCCCAATGGATTGAGAGGGCTGCACACAGTGGCACAAAGCAGGAGATAATGACTGCAGCATTATGTTGCATGTTTCCTTTTGCCTCATTTTTTTTCTTTCCACCCACAACTGAGAGGTTTCCTTCATTCTGAATAAGTGAATGCATGATTCTAATGCAAATTCTATTTACTGAACTTGGTTGTCTCATCCTTCCGATGCCAGAAAGGTTAGCACTTGAGCTGTGACACAACCCAGCTGCCATTTAATAGGCGAAGATAACCCACCCTCCAGGTCAAGGCCTCTATTAGATACCACAATAATTAGAATCCAGATGATTCATCTCCAATTTCTGAGAAGAGGGGATAACATTCTTACCATGTTTTCCCACCTCCATGGTGATCATAGGCTTCTCTTTTTATTAGTTGGGCCTGAGAGGAACATAGTTGACACAAACATCCAGAAAAGTATATGGTTTTGAGGCTGAGCCGAGGTGGCGCAATGGTTAAAGTGCAGCACTGCAGGCTACTTCAGCTGACTGCTAGTTTAGCAGTTCAGCTGTTCAAATCTCACCGGCTCAAGGTTGACTCAGCCTTCCATCCTTCTGAGGTCGGTAAAATGAGGACCTAGATTGTTGGGGGCAATATGCTGAACTCTGTAAACTGTTTAGAGGGCTGTAAAGCACTATGAAGCAGTATATAAGTCTAAGGGCTATTGCTATTGCTATTGCTGAGCCAACCTTCCTCGGGACAGATTTGTATGGAAAAGATCATCAGAACTTGAAGAAGGCAGATCAAAGAGAAGGAAAAAGGCAGATAAATATATTTTTTTCATGCAAAACTTCTCTCTTGCTTTTCCCTTCTGCAAGGAAGCAACAAAAGCATTAACAGAAATATAAAGATCAACACAAACATGTAATTAATAATCCCAGATTAAAAACAACAACATAAATAACACAGAACTGAAGACTGAAAACAGCATTAAAAAGGCGGATCAAGGGATCAGCCAGAATAGAATGAAATAAATGTTAGCACCTGTGAATAAAGAAAAATAAATTACTGCAACAACTATATAAAGTTTATTTTTGGTTCTGCTTCTCTCAGTATGGTTCCTGAAAAGAAAGTAACAAGAAGGCTAGGAAAACTGTTGTATTCTAGAAAACGTACTGTAACTTAGATTGTCTAACATACTATCTCACATAAAATGTGTCAAGGGAATCCACCACATGGTGGCAGACTGAATCAGTTGCATAGACATGGACACCATCGAATTGTATTGACCTTTGAGAAGTCAAGAATGGGCTTCCTAGCAACTCACTTCAAAAACAAGGTCAAATCATTCATCTCATGTTTCTCAACCCAGGTAGGTAAACGGCCCACTTGACCCAAGTTTTAAACCTATTTAGTTTTCAATTAATATTTTTCCCCTTTCTAGTCCCTGCATTTCTGACACTCATGGAGGAGACTCTTAATTAGCCCAGGATATTCTTTTTCTTGGACTCAGTCATTCTGTCAACATTCCTACCATAGAACTTCCTGGTATCATAAATCTGCTAAGTCAAGAGAGATCGAACTACTCCAGATGATTACAACTACCGTATTTTTCGGAGTATAAGACGCACCGGAGTATAAGACGCACCTTAGTTTAGGGGGAGGAAAATAGGGGGGGAAATCTACCTACCAAGTATTCATCTGGCTAGCATCCTTAGTCTGTTCAGCTTTAGCACATTATTTTATCCCCTGGTTAGAGCTGAAAATACCTTTTTCAGAGGGAGTTGGAATGAAAACAAGCCTGCAAAGACTTAGGACTGGTAAAAAACTACTTCGAGGGAGTAGGAATTAAAAAATGCTGCAAGCCGGTAAGATTGTTAGCACCTCGTTAGGGCTGAAAAGACCTTTTTCAGAGGGAGTAGGAATGAAAACAAGCCTGCAAAGAGGAGTAGGAAGCCAGTAAGATCATTAGCACCTCGTTAGGGCTGGGAAAAAAAGTTTTGAAAAAGCTACATTCAGAGTATAAGACGTATCCAAATTTTCAGCCTCTTTTAGGGAAGAAAAAGGTGCGTCTTATACTCCGAAAAATACGGTATATGCTTAGAAACTGAGCGGAACCTTCTCACAATAACAAAATGACTCAGACCATCCTAGTATTCTGAAAAGTTTGTGTTGAAATCTCATTCAGAGAGGTCAGAAGAAATAGAACTTCTCCAACATCAGTGTTCAACACCTTAGTCCTGTCCTTCCTTCAAGCAGGCCATGACAATTCTTTGAAAGCCTTCACCATCACAGATTGGCATCATCTTTGTCCTCATTCTTGTTACTAAAAGATTCTTAAAGAGGCCTCTCATTAAGAGCCATTACAGGTCATCGACTTATGGCAGGTCACTTAGCGACCATTCAAAGGTTTGACAGATTCTCCCCCAAAGCTACTTACAACACAGTTCCGGAGTTTTGACGGCTGCACACACGTTCCATGGTGACATGACTGCATCATGGGTGTTTGGTAACTGGCTCACCTTTATAGCTGGTTGCAATGTTCTGCAGTCACATGACCACAATTTAGGACAGTTGTTGCCAGTTTCCCGCAAAATAATTCCCATATAAATACATTGATTCATTTAACAACCATGGTACTTTCTTAATAAACATGGCATTCATTTAACAACCTCTGCAAAAGAAGTTGTAAAATCGGGTCTGGTCATCTGAGTGCCTCAGCTTATGACCATCATGATGTACGGTGGAAATTCCGGTCTCTTTTACAGTTGTAAGTCGAGGACCACCTGTACCATGCCCAAGTATCCATTATGTGTTCTTCAGCTAGTATTTCAAACTCTAACTCAAATCAAGCTATAATCCTTGCCTAAGTCAGCCTTAGAGCATCTAGCATGAAAAATGACTTTCCTGAACTCTGGTCAGGCAAGTATCCAAAATATGGAATCTGTCAGGAAAGAATTTTGTGTCATCCAACCAGATACTATCATTCTGTATTCAATCTTGATTACTAACATAAGATTTATTTATTTATTTTATTTTGCGATTCTTATAGGCCGCCCTACTCCTTGGAGACTCAATCTTTCACAGTGCCAGGAAGTGACCGTTCCTTTCTTCTGTTCCAATCCCAAGACCAAGTGCACAAACTGAATGTCAGGAGAGACAACGAGAAGAGTACAAACAGCCTCCTGCTCTCCTAAGGGGTCTCCAACCTTGGCAACTTTAAGACTTGTGGACTTCAACTCCCAGAATTTGTTAGCCAGCTTTGCTAGCTGAGGAATTCTGGGAGTTGAAGTCCACAAGTCTTAAAGTTGCCAAGGTTGGAGACCCTTGTGACCTAAGCTGCAAACTTTACCAACCATGATCTCCAGATGCATCAATGTCTGTATCAAAGTAGCCCAAAAGACACAAAGTAAGATTAGCCCACAGGGAATTGAGGTCCATTCCATTCGAGGTGCAAGCATCCTGGCTGCCTATGACATTCATATTCTTCTAAGAGACATCTGTTGGACTGCCACATGATACTCTCCTTTTAAGGCCAATAAGCTTATGTCCTATGCTTGGGTGAAACTTTTGGCAAAATGGTGCTGAGAAAATAATTCCTAGTTAGATCACTCATTTAGGAACAGCACTGGCATTTCCCATTATAAAATGATTATGGAGATTCTCAGTCATCCAGGTCATGGTTGCCCCAAAGGTGGTTTTTCAAGATGCAACTGGACTTTCTGGTTTTTCTTTGAAGACGTTTTGCTTGTCATCCAAGAAGCTTCTTCAGCTCCAGAAGAACTGCAGAGCTGAAGAAGCTTCTTGGATGAGAAGCAAAACGTCTTCAAAGAAAAACCAGAAAGTCCAGTTGCCTCTTGAAAAAGTACCTTTGGGACATTATAAAATGACTGGCTCCTCTGTAGGAAAATGGTGCATTGGATTAACCATGAAGGCCATATATTCTACAATCAGGGGTGGGTTCTAACTTACCTCGCTGCCGGTTCGCTTCCTCCCGCACTGTGTGGGCGCGCCTCATGGGCGCGTGGATGCTTTGCACGCGCATGCGCAGTGTTGAAAAATTAAAAAAATCCCCCCCAAAAAAGCCGAAAACAAGATGGTGACGCATGTGCAGTGCCGGGAGCTTGGCTTCTGCGCATGCGCAGAAGGAAAAAAACCCGGAAAAAATCCCCCCCCCAAAAAATTCCCAAAAAAGATGGCGGCGTCCACGGACCGGCACCACCCAAACCGATTCCGTGACGTCACCGTGCTGTCACCAGCGGGTTGCTACCGGTTCAGGTGATCTGAACCGGGAAGAACCCACCTCTGTCTACAATGGAGAAAGGACATCCCATCAATTTTAGCTACCATTTGTACATGTTTTACAGTATATACTTATCTTTCAGTTACCCTTTCTCAAATGAGCTTCCTTTGAACTCCTGACTTCTTGTTCTGAAATTAGGAGCAGAGCTGCATCTTATTACAAATTCAAATTCAAATTCAAATTCAAAACAAATTCAAATTCACAATAAAGATTTGAATTGAATTATTACAAGAAGCACCATCAAAAACTCCTAGCTCTTCCTCTGGGGAGAATTGGAGGGATGCATCCCACTGTATAATGCTGTCTTCACCTTCACAGTAAGACCAAACATCTGAAACACTAGTTTCCAAATATGTCCTAATATGTAATTTCCCCCTTGACTTTATAGCAAAACATCGGTAGAATATTTATTGGGTTTTTTGAAACAGCATTTAATGTTTGCTCATAAGCAAAGCCATAAATTCAAACAAAATATAATTTATGAAAATAAGATCCTACTGCCACTGGCTTAATAGTTGTCTTGTTATTAGACTTATGGGTATACTGAATTGCTTGCTTATTCCCAACATAGCCAACAGTCTCCTTATTTGTAGCTATTGTATTAAATGCTCACTTTTTTATTTTTCTGTGTGAGGAAATAAATCAAATAAATAAATAAATAAATAAAATAGAGTCCCATTTAGAATGAAAACAAAGCACAATGTAACTTGCATATCAGCTCTCCATTTCCTGTTTCTTTGTCTACATTGCATTCTTTGAAATGAAATATAGTAGAAGATAACACAATCAAATTATTAGACCGCGAGGACTTCCTCAATATGGGTTCTAAAATAATGACCTCAAGTGGACTTGCGGTGACTTCAACATGTCCCCCGATACCCGGGATATATTTTGGTATAGTTCCAGAATATTTCCCTTGAAACAATCACACACACAGGCAAATCTTGTGTTGTGTTTACTAGAGAGACTTGGGGTGAAATGGAATCACTTTTCTCAAAAACAAACTGATTATGGTTAATGTTGAAGTTCTTGCTTATGAGGGGCATCATACGTTAAGGCAGAGGTCTTCAAACTTGGCAACTTTAAGACTTGTGGACGTCAATTCCCAGAATTCTCCAGCCAGCATAGCTGCCTGGAGAATTCTGGGAGTTGAAGTCCACAAGTCTTAAAGTTGCCAAGTTTGAAGACCTCTGCTTTAAGGCATGCCTTTATGCGGCCTTCAGACAAGCTAAGCTAGGAATTCTGGAACTGAAGTACAACAAATTGAAGCAGGCTAGTTGGGAGAAGTTGCTTTAAGGTAATCCAAATCACAATGGAGATGGAGATAAATGCAGACTTTAAACTCTGAGAAAGTTTAATGTCCAAGCTGTTCTGCCTACAGAATGGCATACAAGAAACATTACCCTCCTTTCTCTTACAAACTGTTTGAACTAGTGCAATGCTCCCTGGATTGTCAACCCAATGATTAATGTGTCTAGCTGGTAAATGGGTTTATGTTGCTATTTGAGGAAACTGGTGATGGCATATTCTTTCAGTGCTTGAGTACAGTTTTACTTCTTCAATAAACAACCCTGTTCCTTGTCCTTCCCACCAGCAATACCATTTCCGTCCTCTAGAAACAGGAAAGTTAATATTGTCCTTTCTAACAAGCCCAGAATTGCCGTTCTGAATTTCCAGGTGTAATAAATGGATGTGGATTTGTAGCACGGTTACCTCCCTCACTTCAATTAAAAAGATTTCCACTATTATTCTAATTATTCAAAGCAAGTAGAATTTGTATTTCTTGCCATTGGGTTATTTATTTATTATGTGATTTTGTAAACTGCCAACTTCAAACCAATTCCCGGTGGTTTGCAACCGTTAAAACAAAATAAAATCCTAACATCATAAAATCAGAATAAAACAGTAATACCTTTAGAGATATAGGTACGCCACCTAGGCACTGGTTGAAACTACACCGTTCATTATAGCTGCTCATTCTGCTCCACTTGTTTATATATGTATGAATATAAGTCAAGTCTAAAAAAAAAACCAACGGTATGGGGACCATTGATTTCTTTTTGCTCAGATTCTTTGATGCACACATTTTAATTTATATACTTTTTAAGAGAAGCTAGCATTCAGTGCTTCCTGCAAACTGCAACCATGCAAATATCACACCATGGGAGAAGCAGCCATTTGTATTCCACAATCAAAAATAGCCTTCTCTGACCTTCCATTTACTTACAGCAGTGATGGCGAACCTATGGCACGCGTGCCAGAGGTGGCACGTGGAGCCATATCTGCTGGCACGTGAGCTGTTGCCCTAGCTCAGCTCCAGCGTGCATGTGCGCGCTGGCCAGCTGATTTTTGGCTCACATGGAGGCTCTGGGAGGGCAAAGAACGGGCCTACTGGGCCCACCGGAATTCGGGAAATGGGCCATTTCCGGCCTCCAGAGGACCTGTGTGGGGGCAGGGGAGGCCATTTTCGCCCTCCCCAGGCATTGAATTATGGGTGTGGGCACTCGCATATGCATGATAGCATGCGCGCATGCACTTTCGGCACCCGAGGGAAAAAAGATTCGCCATCACTGACTTACAAGGTTCATCAGAAACTGTAAGAAGGAGGGAATACTACCAAGAATACTGAGAAAACTGTGATGCCCGGTACTTTTCAAGTAATCCTAATATTTAGCTGTACAAAGGCAGGGAAGATATTTTATATTAGATTAAGGTTTTATTCATTTATTATAATGCAATATAGTTGCGTATATTATAATTAATGATATGCTAATTAATAAGTTAAATATAAATTAATTAATTTCCCTCTGTCTTATAATAAAACACTTACTTTCCTTCATCTCTTCCAGGGTGAAGCTGGAGCAACTACTGCAGTGTATAGACAATTGAGAAGTTGCAAGTCAGTAAATCCAAAATAGAACAAGAAATCATGGAAGTTAGCAAAATGAATACAGTAGCAGCGACTCAGTTTTAACTTTAAGCCACCTACTACCAAAAACAAATGACGAGCAATATCTCAACATCCTTTTCTGCCAAAGAAGACTGATACCCAGATTTTAAGGCCTTAGTTCTTCATATATTCCTTTTAGTATTTCACCCATTAAAAGATGACACAAGTATTCAACACAAACATATCAACCCGAGACAGATTTTACAGATCATTCCCACTTAGTGACCATCTTATTTAATTATAATTTGAATTTGACAGTATTAAAAAACAGCAACATAGCAAGCAGTCCTCCCATTTATGACTTTCACAGCATCCCTCTGCTCTTGTTTTTACTTGCTTATTTACCACACACCAAGATGTCCTCAAAGAGAAAGAACCCCAGTTCACCTGACGGATGTAGCAAGAGACAAAGGAAAACTGAAATAAAATCATAACCATGGTAATGTGACTGTCAAGAATTGTGTTTCTTTCAAACCTTATCGCTATCCAACTTGCCATTGAACTGGAGGGAAGGGTGAAATAAGAGTACAGTAGAACCTCTGGTCACGAACGCTTCTGATCATGACCAAATCGGGTTCCGACCAAAAAATTCACTTTTTTTCCGCGGCCAATTTCCCCTTCCACACCATTTTTTTTTGTAAGCGCCAAATTTTCAAAATTAAGTTCAGGTCACAACCAAATCGGTTTGTGACCAAAGTTATAGAACGGATTATGGTTGTGAGCAGAGGCTCTACTGTACTAAGAATGTGTGCATGGACCATGAGAGCCTGGCAACCATCAAGGTCACAACTGCAGGTGCTTGAGAAGGAGGTGGACTGTTCCCATAACAAAAGGACAATGTTCCCATAACATTGTCCTATAATTAGACAATGTGATCATTCAGGGATGAGGAGAAATGGAAGCTATTGTTTAACTAGACAAGTAATAGCACGGGAAAATCAGAGCTGGTTTTGATTCTTCAGTACCAAAATGGTGTACCCCATAAAGTTTTACTTTTAGGAATTCAATGCTCCCGAGAGTGTTTGCTTGTTTTGGGTGTGCTAGTCAGACAGATGACAGTGACTTTCACTCAGCAAATGCTTTGCTTGTTCATCAATGTCTGATTCCAATTGCAGTTGCTAAATGAGGGCTACCTGTATCTTGTTGCTTTACTCATTAGAGACTAAAAATCTAATTCTTGCATCCAAGTGCTTTTCAATGCTAAAATGCATAACAATTTCAAGACAGAGACTGAGGCAGTCACTTATGAATTACAGCATTTTGATAGCACTTGGTTTGATTTGGATTAACTAATAAATTAACTTCTAAATTAGAATATCAGACATCCAGATATGAACGGTAACCTAAATCAGTAATGACACTTCATGCTGTAAGTAAATGGTGACAATTCCCCCCCCTCTGTATTTTTTTTAAAAATATTTGTACATAAAAGTCTTCATGCCTAGAAGAGTTAAATCCTATCTTTTTCTGTAATTTGCTAGTTATTAACATGGATTAGTCTTTTCATGGAGAGATCCCACCCAGTTTCGAAGGTGGCAAAACACAAAAATTAATTTGTCCCTTTATCTGTTGTTGGCAATCTACTGGCTGATTTCAGAGTAGCTTTCTGATTCCATGTCAGTGCTTCTTCACCTCTAATCTTCTTCCTTGATGTGTGGACTTAACCACATAATTCTGTGGAATTAAAGTCCACACATCTGGCAGTTGCAAGGGATAGGAAATACTGCTTGTGAATTGTCAAATTTCAGCTCTGCACTGAGCCAGCTATGCAGAATGTATCAGTCACAAACTCATATTCCACTCCATGTCCAAATTGTCATGTTAGCTTTGTAAAGAGCAATTAACTACCCTGGACTTTGAACTATAATTATGCAGCTAAAGGCACAGATGAGAAGCGACCTTAGCACAAAGTTTTATAATTACTTATATATTTTCTCCTTCAGGAGAGCTTTGGAGAATCCCTTTTTTTCCACGCATTTCTTTAAAAAAAGAAAACCTTGACTAGAATCCAGTTCTATGATAATTTTATGTAACATTCAATTTTTTCAAGCAGTTATCTGCTTTCCTCTCAAGCATTTCATGACACTATTAACTTCGTGTATTTGCTCTAACTCCCAAATAAATATTTATTTCAAAAATATTTTGAAGGTGCACACCCCATCTTCAACCACAAAACAGAATTTACAAATTTTTATTTCTGTCCTCATTAACTCCTTTTCTCATAACTTATTGCCAACTATTTGGCAATAGAACAGCCGAGGTAGCGCAGTGGTTAAAGTGTAGCACTGCAGTTCAGCAGTTCAAATCTCACCAGCTCAAGGTTGACTCAGCCTTCCATCCTTCTGAGGTCGGTAAAATGAGGACCCAGATTGTTGGGGGCAATATGCTGAACTCTCTAAACCGTTTAGAGAGGGCTGTAAAGCGCTATGAAGCGGTATATAAGTCTAAGTGCTACTGCTATTGCTATTTATAATCAAAGGATAAAATTAGCTTATTTCAACAACCTGTGGTTAAATAAATTGGAAACAGAAATTTCTAGTTTTACCAAGCAAAGGGAGCAGAGATAAATGGCAAACAAGACATGGTCCCATCACAGCTTGGTGTCAACTAGATATGTTGGGACTAAAGTTCCCAACATTCCCAGCTTGCAAAACAGATAGAGAGGGCAAGGCCACCATAAAACATGATTTATATTGATGTCTGAATGTGACTTATGATTAATGAGGGTGGCGCGATTGTTAGGAAAGAATGTACACTGTTATATACAATGTCCAGCCAACAAATTTATTTTCTATAATATCAAGGAATGGACCTCAAAGTTTTTAGAAACAACATATCAATGCATGTTGGCTAAATTTGGAAATGCTTTTTACTGAGCAACATGTAATCATGAACAACTATTTGGACAGACCTGATAGCCATTTTAGATTAGCTGTACAAACAGAGATATTTTGTTTGCAAATTGCCTGTCTTCCTCTCATCTAATTTTAGTATGAGCTGTTGTTAAAATGAGTACTTAAGGCCTCCAGACTCTTTTTTGAAGCCAGTCAACTCTGAGCATCTATATGTAGAGGTTAATGTAATGAAGGTGTTCCAGCACAAGTATCAGAGAGAGAACAGCGTTTTAACTTGAGAAGTTCAAGAAGCATCATAGCTCCATTTTAGAATGGAGTGCTAGATGCTCTCGAACTCCGGTAGACAAGGGGACATCTGTGCAGTTTCATATGCATGGAAACTTCACTGGTGCCACCAGGTTTCCTGACCCACCTGACTTAGCTTCTGTGGCCTAGAGGTGGAGCTCTTGCCTTACAATCAGGAGATTGTGAGTTCGATCCTAGGTAGAGGCAGATATAGGGTCTCCTGCTTGGGCAGGGGGTTGGACTAGATGACCTGCAAGGTCCCTTCCAACTCTGTTAATCTATTAAAAGCCTTTCCAATTTTAAGCTTAAGGGAAGCTGCCTTGCTACAAAACAAGATCCCAGCCCCAATAGCCAGCCAGCCAGCCTTCCTGCCTTCCTTCCTTCCCTCAGAGGTTGCTCCTCTATTTACTTCCCCAACCAGAAAACAAACAAACAAAAGGCTATTGTTTGCAGTCTACTACTTTGCTTGGAAGCAAAACACCTGAACAGAAAACAGGCAGAAACACATTGGAGTGCCTTACTAACAGGATGGAGAAGGGCCAAAAGGACTGGTAAATAACAAATTGGCCAATTTGACATTTTATCATTGGGGGCTTTGTGACCAGCCAGATCTTTTGTGGGAGCCATTTTTAAGAGCACTTGTGACATGTTCTTGTACCAATGACCTTTGGAGAAAAAGAGCTGGATCAGGTTTGTGCTGGCAAAAAATGGTGGACTCTGAAAATGAGTCCAAACTTACTTGGCTTGAGCTTTTGTGGTCTGCAGCTCACTTCAGTGGTTGAAGTGATGTAGGATTTAAATTTGAGGGGGGAAATAGAAAGAGGAAGACAGGTTTGTTATGTAGATGAAGGTTGCAAGAACCTTATCAATTAACCATTTAAATTGTTAAAAACTCATTGTGTTTGTTGAGACCTTCTGAGATTGCCTGAAACCTTTCAAGGTGAATTAAATTTCTCACTATTAACGTCCACTTCACCAAAACAATCACTTAGAGGTTTGCCATGGAATGTCTGGGAGGTTGAAATTTATTTATTTATTTATTTGTGACATTTATATACCGCCTCACATTGCAAGCACTCTAAGCGGTTTACACCAGTAAGCAATGTATATTTATATTGCCCCCAACAATCTGGGTCCTCATTTTACCTACCTCGGAATGATGGAAGGCTGAGTCAACCTTGAGCCAGTGAGATTTGAACCGCTGACCTGCGGATCACAGTCAGCTAAAGTGGCCTGCAGTAGCCCACTCTAACCGCTGCACCACCTCAGCTCTGTTAGAAATGCTAACAGAGATATTAGAAATTTCTAGAAATATTAGAAATGCTCTAATATTGCTCAAAACAAGGGCATCAGGTGTAAACAAACAAATCCTGGAGACATATACCCTGCTTTTTTCATATTGTATCATTAAATTTAATGAGATGCATGGTGTCTCAACGGCTTAATGATGCTGGATATGGTTTCTGCTGCAATGGTTCAAGTCCTAGCACTGTGTGTCGGGGTGAGTTCCTGTCACTCGCCTCAGCTTCTGTCCACCTACAGTTCGAAAACATTTTCTATGTGAGTAGATAAAATAGGCACCATGGTGCGGCAGGGGGGAACGAGCTGGTGCTCCGTGCAGGCAGATGGATTCCTGCCCTCTGAACCTTCCTCGTTGTGGCACCCATTTGTGAGGCAGCTCCAGGGAGGGAGGGGGCCTTGGATGATGCTGCAGGAAGAGCTGCTTGTCTTTCTTTCTTTGTCACCCTCTTGTGGTGCACCATGGAAAGTGTGCGAGTGTTTCCTACAGCAGAGCTGGTACCTTGGCAGCCAAACTACTACTCTGCAATTGCATTGTAGTCTCCTGGTTAATGTAACAACGCCATACACTAATAATAATAATAATTAAATTTAATACAGGTGTCTTGCAGAGAAAGGTCAAAGACTTTAGAAAGGGGATACAACCATGGGGTGAAGCCCACTCCCATAAACATGTATAATGACAACACGCATACAAACCATTGTGGCTTTGATTCGGCAATCATGTCCACTATTTTAATTTTTTTTATCTCCTCACCCAAACCATGGATACCCCTGGAATCTAAAATATATTGGTGCTTCAGTTTGTTTCACTATATTTATCTGTCATCTAGAACCCTCCTAACTTCACCTCTTATCCTATCATCCCAGATTAAAAAAAGGATGGTTTATTCTCTAGGATAGGGTGAACAATAAGCTAAGGATTGTTTGCCAGAGATAGTTCCTCGGGTACTTCAGTGCTCATCCCTGAGAACTGAAACAACCCTGAATTATTTATTAAAAGATAGAGGCTTATGCTACAGCTTATGCATACATTTGCTATTTTGCCAAGTAGAACTCTACTTCTTACAATGTTCCCTCTCCTGCTTGAGTAGGGGATTGGACTAGAACAAGGCTGTCAAACTCCCGACCCGCAGGCCAGATGCGTCACACGCTGGCCACGCCCATGTCGAGTTTAGCGAAGGGGGAAAAAGTCCTGATATGTCATGTGACGCCGCCGTGATGACGTGAGTTTGACACCCCTGGACTAGAAGACCTCCCTTCCAACTCTATTATTCTGTTACCTATTTAACCCACAACAAATCCAGAGAAAGTTAAACTGAGGAATTAGATCATTTTTGACATTATTTATAGAAGGGGAGTGTGTAAACTGTTTTCTTTTACAAACTGATACCTGTAGTACTTTCCAACTATGATTTCTTGGATTTAAAGAAGCCACATCCCTGTTTTCCTTTTCTACTCCACATCTTCCACTGGTCTTCCTTTCTATCTTGGCCTCTAATCCACAATCACATCAGTTTCTTGGTGTACATATATATAATATGGTTTCACGAGCCAGGATTTACTTAATTTAATTTGCTGGGTAATGTCTTTCCCCAGAGTTGAACTTGGGCTAAAAGAACAATTTGTTTCTGTTTCATCATATCAAATTTAACAATCTGGTTTAAACTAAGCCATTCTTTGACACAAAATTTAGAGCCCTAAAAACTAAACCAGCTGTATATAAGGATCTTTGCCACACCCTAGTATTTCTGAAGTCTTAATCTTTCCATTTCATTTTTATTCCGTGAACTAACTGCGTGGGAAACTCCCAGGCTGGCATATTCTCTAGTCAATAGTGCAAACTTGGCTTTAACCCTAGCACTCAGAAATACCTGGCTATGAATAGTACATAAACAAACAGCAATTTTTTTTAAAAAAAAAGGCAGTACATATCAATAGTACAATTACTGAAGGCGAAGGTGAAAAATATCACTGTGGGAATTGTTTTCACAATATATGACCGTGTTAAAGCAATCTGTTAGGCAGTGAGCATAAGCAACATTCACAGAACAGGGATGTCTAATGCATTATTATCTTTGCAACAGCAGCTGATTTATTACAAGATTAAAAAGGACTTGCTGAGATTTTCACAGCACACTGCTATATTGTCCATTCTTTGGGCTTTTCTTATCCTCTTGTGTCCATTAGTCAACACTCTGACAAAAGGATGAACACTAGTTCAGAATCTTTGTAAATCACAGTTACTAAGATGATTCCACCAAACTAGAGGCTCAACTTGCTGTTATCTCTTTTTCACCTCAAATCTTCTCATGTCAAACTGCATGTACAAAAAGGAATGATGGAAACTTCCTGCCTTTCCCCCCTCCCACTTCCCCCAAGAGCAAATAAAGGAAATAACTGACCTAGGAAAATGGGGAACAGCTCATTGTTCCATACTGAACTCATGAACCAGCATGCAAAAAGGGTTCCCAGTTTAACATCAGGGACTTACCGTATTTTTTGGAGTATAAGACGCACCTTTTTCCTCCCTAAAAGAGGCTGAAAATTTGGATGCGTCTTATACTCCGAATGTAGCTTTTCCGAAGCTTTTTTTCCCAGTCCTAAGGAGGTGCTAACGATCTTCCCGGCTTCCTACTCTGTCTTTGCAGGCTTGTTTTCATTCCTACTCCCTCTGAAAAAGGTCTTTTCAGCCCTAATGAGGTGCTAACGATCTTACCGGCTTGCAGCATTTTTTTATTCCTACTCCCTCGAAGCAGTTTTTTACCAGCCCTAAGTCTTTGCAGCCTTGTTTTCATTCCTACTCCCTCTGAAAAAGGCTTTTTCAGCCCTAACCAGGGGATAAAATAATGTGCTGAAGCTAAACAGACTAAGGACGCTAGCCAGATGAATACCTGGTAGGTAGATTTTTTTCCCCTATTTTCCCCCCCCAAAACTAAGGTGCGTCTTATACCCCGAAAAATACGGTAAGTTAAAGAATGGAAGGTAGCAGGACTAAAAGAAGTCATTATAACAAAGCCAATGTGTCTTTACAAACAAAAAGGCAGAGTATACATTTAAAATCTTCAACAGCTGCTGCCTCTCAGAGTAGGTAGCAATGAACTTCAACCTGGAACCTTCTGCTTGGTGATAGAGGTTCTGGAAGGAGAACATCCATACCTCTGAAAGGCAGAGTTTGAGAAAGTTTGGATTATATTGCCCAAAAGAGCTTCAACTGTCCACAAATTATCTCAATGTGAAACAAAGCAATATAAAGGACATGATGATAATACTAAAATTAATCCATACGGGCTCAAAAGCTAGATCAACTTGTAAAAAAATCCATACCAGATCTTGGATACATATACAACAATTATATTCTAAAATAGCTTTCTTAAATCAAGTGTCTGCCAGGTATGTTGACTAATTCCCAACAAGTCTGTTTTGGATGCCGATGGCCAGATATTAAGGAAAAAGTCAACGTACCTGGATGGCTCCAAGTTGGGAAGGTGTTCTTAAGATTTTGGTGAAGAAATGCTTGCTCCTATCTTACTCATTCTCATGCTGCTCACTTTATCGACTGAACAGAAGCTCCTTACTCAATTTGCTTTCATTTCCATGAATTTGGAAATATAACTTCCATTTTCAGTAATTTTCAACTCTCATTGCAAATCCATTAATACTGTTTTAATGATGCTCAATCCCTCCAAACTCCATTACTGTCCTTGGCCTCATTTGTCCTGATCACCTTTTAGTTTGATTGGCAGGATAATCCTACATAGCTTTGTGATAATATTGCTAAACAGTATTATATATACGATTTCATTAACATCAGAGGTCTGTCACAAAAAAACACATGTGATTGCCCATGTCACCTCAAACAAAGGAAAAGTGCTACTCAAGGCAGACAAATAGACAAGAATGAGAAAAATACTATAGAATGAGGAAGCTTGAACTTGAAACCCATCAAGATTGTCTCAAATGATGCAATTTTTGGCAGAAAAAAGTATTTATTTTGCAATTACCAAATTTAAAGCTGACAATCCAAGCCTCTTGTTCTGTCAGTAAAAGAGAAGGGCAAACTCTGGTACATATTGCTAAAGCAAATTAATCCAAAAATATCAGTTTAATTTTACAGGCTGCAACTGCCTTTAACATACAAATATTTTGATCACAGGACTCAATCAGCTGTCATGCCGTGTACCAATCAAAAATCATTCATTTACCCGAGGACTTTCACCATAGGAAACTCCTCAATATATAAACTAATTGCAGTTAATTACTGGTATGTGCAGACTAAGAAATTTCTGTAGCTCTTTGCCACCCTCTAGCAGTCCTCCAGATTTTTTCAGTCACTTATAGTGATCCCAGTCATGTGATACAACAGGAATTGTTAACACCTCACCTCTGCAGCAAAAATAGCTCATGGAAATCATTACCTATACACTGTACAACTCAAGTAGTTCAGATCTGAAAAGACATTGTCATGGAAATATAATACGACGCTTGGGGATTGGACAATGTGACAGATGGGGAAAAAGTCAACTGCTAATTTTCCTAGTTCTTCTTTTTCAATGTTATTTTGTTATTATTGTTGTGTTTTCAGATGTTGCAAATGGTGGGAAGGAATATAAAGTCTTTATACACTGGGGAGCTAATGTAATATGTTGGCCTGGGACCAGGGAGAACTAAGATCAATCTTTGCTCAGCACTGGAATTTACTGGAGCTCTCCATTAATCCAATCTAACTCACAACATTGGTTGCTGGAATATACCAAGGAAGTCTCCTATCGATGCTGCCTTGAGCTCACAGTAAAAAAGTGGGATAGATGCATTATAGTAATAATTACAAAGCAAACTGCTTCCTTACAATCACTTTATTTGCATTATTAAATGTGTATCTTGTCTTTCCACCTAATAAGGAGCTTAAGCATCTTACACCACATTACATTTAAAAGTTAGTTTTTTAGATATATATTCTATCTTTCCTTCAGTTCAAGGCACCGCACCCACTTTTCTCACAGCCCCTAAGGTTAATTAAGATCTCACCAGAGCTAACTCAACACTACATACACTACACCAGGGGTGGGTTCCTCCTGGTTCAGACCACTTCGCCCGAACCGGTAGCGACCCGCTGGTGATATCACGATGATGTCACCGAACCGGATTGATCGGTGCCGGTCCGTGGGCACTACCATCTCTTTTTTAAAAAAATTTTTGAATTTCATTTCAAGTGCATGCGGTCGCCATCTTTTTTTGGGCTTTGTTTTTTATAATTATTATTTTTTCGGATTTTCCGTTACTGCCCATGCGCACACACGTGAAGCACGCACGCACGCGCCCACGTGGCGCGGGAGGGAACGAACCGGCAGCAAGGTAAGTTGGAACCCACCCCTGCACTACACCATGCTGCTAAATGACACAATTACACAAAGTGTCTGTTAAATGTGAAAGTAAAATCAGTACTTGGATTCTCACCTGCAGAAAATAAATGGATATTTAGTGAAATCTAAATTAATGGATATTTAATGAAATCAAAAATTCAATTTAAATAAGTAAAAGTAATTTTAAAAAATCATTAAAGCAATTCAGAAGGCTAGAGGATGAAGAGATGGGCTCAATTCTTTAAATGCAGTCTGCAGAGGAACACAATCCACAGTGAAGAAATGACCAAGGAAATGGCACTTTCATGTATATCTAACCAATAAACTTCTTCTGTAATGGAATCCTTATACTGGCCTCTCCTATATTATAAATCTGTAGAGATCTTAGTATCCCTACAAGTTCATAATAAGAAACAGTCCCTGAAATAATTAGGCTTTAAGCTATTTAAAGTTTTAAAGGTTAAATCATCAGCTTAAAAGTGCTCACAAAAAATTAATAACCAGTCCAAGTCTTTAAAAATCAAAAGATCTAATCCATGCTTACATGAATAGTAAACAGATAATTGTTAGAAAATATCATTCAATGTCAATCAATTTCATGTAATTTGAGGTGTGTAATAGACATTGAGAGCAGAGAACAAATCAACTGCCCATTAAGAAATCCAACTTCTCTTAAGCCAATCATCATACCTTCACCTAATTGGAAGACCATTGTAAGGGGAGAATAGGGGAACATAACTTTGCCGTTATGTGCTCCTTATAACAGGGATGTGACAAAACAAAAGCAGTAAACCTTAAACGCCACTGTTTGGGGGTAAGTTCTGGATTTTTATTAGAAGATTCCCTACAATTAGATGAGGCTTAGCCTATGTGTGGTTGAGCAGTTATTTTTTTTTGGGAAATGCAACTACCGAACTGCCAGCTTTGATTGCAAGAAAGAGAATGGTAGCAAAACAGATGGCAGTGCCATATTAAGTGTTAGACAAACTCAATTAGTATTTTCAAAATAGCTCCTTCCTTTGAGACCCTCCTTCATTTATAGTCATTAACAGACAACGAGAGAAAGGCATTAAGAAGCTAGAATACACCTGGGCTGCCTCCACTTGCTATTTTAATGACCACACTGGGAATATAAATTGTTCTCTAGTACATTAACATAGGCCCAGAATTGCTCTAATCCTGTGCAGAAGACCAGGCTAGTATTATTCCAGTCTTATCATCCTACCATGCTTCATTCTGTCCAACATTCTCATCTGACAATCCAACAGATATACTGCTATGAGGTTTTTTTGTCTCTGTGCCATCAAGTCATTTTTGACTCTAGCAACCATTAAATCCATGACACTCTATTCCTTACCTGGCCTTTCAACTTTACATCCACTGCCATTGTAACCAAGTCCATCCACCTTACTGTTGTGATCATCCTCTTTTCTATCATTCTACTTTTCCCAACACTTGAGCCTTCTCCAAAAAGGTGGGACTTTGCATAATGTATCCAAAGTAAGATAATTTGAACCTGGTCATTTTTTCTCAAGTGACAAATTCTGGTTGATTTGTTCAATGATCCACTGATTTGTTTTTCTTGGCTGTCCATTCTCAGAAGACTTTTCAACACCAAAGTTCCAAGGTGTCAATAGTCTTTCAATCCTTTCTTCAAAGACCTTCAAAGGTTTAAGCATGAAAACCCCTGCTAATCACTAGATGGCAGCAAAGAGTTAGTAGCTGCCATCTAGTGGTTAGTCTAATTTGTATAAGTCAGGTAGCCCTATTCTGCACAGATGTAGACCAGGCAAAGCCACTTTCAAAAATGATAATTTACCAAAGCAAAAATGTAACCATGTAGTATGTTGATTGGCTTTACAATTTTCCACAATAAAAGTAAGGCCGTCACTCAACTATGAGTATATTTGGTATAGAAGTTGCCCATCTGTGGAATACCTTCCAAAAGAAAGTAGATTTGGCTTTTATCCTTTGGGTTGCTGACAAGGAACTCCTCTATATTTGATACTGCTTTTTCAAATTGTTTTATGACTCAAGCTTTTTTTTTCATTTAATCTATAAATAATGTTGTAGACCAAAGCTAATAGAAAGCACACAGAAGAGATTCATAAACACTGTATCTTCCTCTGGACAATTTCCCAAAGACATTAAAGATTCAAGAAGAGAGCATTTACCTTGGAAGTAGGGAAAAGTAGCAGGAAGGTTGCCTTTCCTCTTAAAAAACACTGCTCGTTTAGGTGTAAATCTTAATCAGTCTCTTGTACAAGTGCTGTCATTGTCACTGGCATACAAAACATCTCTGAACCCTGTGGCATCTCCTGGGCATCAGGAAAGAAAGAATGAAAATGTTTTGTCTCTCTCCTGATGCCTGTTTTTTTCTCCTGACACCTGTTTTCAGCCAAAATCTTTAATTATGAGCCAGACAGGATGGTGCACAGAGAGAGAGATTAAAAGAATTTAATATTTTTGACAAAAATTAAAACCAGGTCAGCATGTTCCAATTATAACTGAGGACATATGTAGTTCAGTTCATTTTCTTTAGCAGAAGAAATTTACCTAATGGCTCTGTCCTACAGGAATTCCCTATTATACCTTTTCTCAGCTCTGCTCTTAAAAGATCCTGCTCACCTTCTCACCTCATCTGATTCCATTTACTGCACAGAGGTTTCTACTATCAATCTCTCAAGAGCTAAGTTGGGCTTTATATTTAAGGACTAGGAAAACACTGGAGAATTCCGATAGCCTTAAAAACTTCTACAATCTGTTCAAAGTATTTTGCTGATTGTGACTGTAACACAAAGCTGGCCAGATGCAGAAAAAAAAACACAATGATTTGCAGTCATGTGCATTGGCAGGGAAAGAGGAGAAGAGGAGAGAATGCAAATGATGGAGTGTGCATAATGACAGCATTGTGCAAATGCTGTGACCGGTCTATTTGAAACAACAGTCAGGACACCAAACTGCAATAGCAGCATTTGTGTAATGATTGTGTAATGATGCCATTGCATGTGTGGTGTTCTGGTGTCATTGCCACTTGTGATGTGGAAGGAAGGTACATATAAGATCCAAGTACATATAAGTACATATAAGATCCAAGATCCAACAGACACGTGCACCAGTATCAACTTTAGTTAATACATTCTAGCCCAGTGATGGCGAACCTTTTTTCCCTCGGGTGCCGAAAACGCGCGCGCGCGCGCTGTCACGCACGTGTGAGTGCCCACACCCATAATTCAATGTCTGGGGAGGGTGAAAACGGCCTCTCCCGCCCCTGCAGAGACCCTCTGGAGGCCGGAAATGGCCCATTTCCTGACTTCCGGTGGGCCTGGTAGGCCTGTTTTTCACCCTCCCCAGGCTCCAGAGGTTTCTCTGGAGCCTGGGGAGGGCGAAAACACCCCCTCGGAGGCCCTCTGGAAACCTAAAATGCCCTCACAGAGCCTCCACACGAGCCAAAAATCAGCTGGCCGGCAAGCACATGCATGCTGGAGTTGAGCTAGGGCAATGGCTCGCGTGCCGGCAGATATGGCTCCGCTTGCCACCCGTGGCACGCGTGCCATAGGTTCGCCATCACTGTTCTAGCCTATTTAATAAGGGGGGATTTTCTTTTCTTTTTTTCAACCTTTTAGTAGATGAGAATTATAGGAAATTGTATTAGACCTCAACATGATGAATTTCTTTCACTTTTACACCATTTGCCTGTCTTCTAAGGAGTGCAAAGAACTACAATTGGGTGAGGGCATAGAAATGTCTGCCGCAGAAATTCTGAGCAGCTCCTTCTTCCTTACCTACTCTGATCACAGAACTACAGCCTTTAAGGGAGAAACTGACATTCCGTTTCTTTCAGTGTTTGGCAATAGCAACTGAGGAAGGCAATTGGGCTCACATGGAATTGACCACTAACTCTCAAGAAAGTGTATGGCACACAATAGCTGGGAAGACGGACCTTCTCCTCTGTGCATTGACGTCACGCTTCTTTTAATTTTAGAGAATAAACTTGGGTATAATGAGATAGCCAATCTTTGAGGCAGCCTTCTCTCACCATATAAAATATACATTTTATGTTTATCAGTGAGCTTGAGAAGACCTTAGCAACCAAGCAGCATGTAACAGGCAATAATAAATAATAGGAGTGGGGAAAATGTTCTTTAAACACCTCCAGATCCAAATTGCTTAAGACTTTAAAATATACAGTAGCATAAGAAATTGGGTGCCACTAAACCAGGGGTACGCAATTAATTTTCCAAAAGAGCCACCTGAAAAGCGGGGATTGTTGGGGAGGGCCCAACCAATAGGGCTATGAAAGTTTGTAGCCATGCACAAATATATGTAAGTTGAAAACAAACAGTAGTCACCTTCAAAAAAGAAACCAATGCAGTTGTGCATGGCATACACTTATTTGCATTTGATTTCTAATTTCCAATTGACCTCACACAGGTGGGACAGGGACAGCCAAAGGGCCAGATGGGTCCCGGGCACCGTAAAATGCCCAGGTCTGCCCTAAAATTTTGAGAATTGCATGCTTTTAAACTCCCAGTTCCTGCAGAAAGTTTGGTAAGCACCATGGGGGGAGATTACTTGCATCCTTGCATCTGGGGAAATCCTCTGATTCCATTTTGGGGGATTTGCTTCAGTTGTTGAGAATGTAAATCTGACAGTTGCCTCTTCTATCTAACTGGATGTATGCTTGACCCAGGGGCGGGTTCCTAATTTTTTTACTACCACTCTGTGGGTGTGGCTTATTTTGTGGGTGTGGCTTGCCAGCCATGTGACCGGGTGGGCATGGCTTCTCGGACTGCTGAAGGGAGGGGAACTGAGATAGGTCCTGCTGCCCATTCCCCCTCCCCTCAGCAGCTCGAGAAGCCTCAAACGTGCGAAAATGCCTAGGATCATTACCGCACGTTCGTGGCTTCTTGGACTGCTGAAGAGAGGGAATGGAGATAGTTCCTGCCGCCCGTTCTTTCAGCATCTCACGCACTCCCTCAGCCATCCTCCCCTGCTTGGACTCACTGTGGGGTAGGAAGGCAGCGCATGAGCAGTGCCGGAAACTCGGCTTCTGGGCATGCGCAGAAGAACATTTTTTTTTAAAAAATAATTTTTTAAAAAAATGGCAGTGCCCAGGCACTGGCAACCGACCGCACCGGTACTGTGACATCACCAGCGGGCCGCTACCGGTGCTATAGAGTGGACCGCACTGGTAGGAACCCACCACTGGCTTGACCCTTGCCTATTCTTGCTATGGAGAGCAAGCACAGGGGGTTTGACAAGTGACATCAGGGAGTGGTAAATGCTCATTACACAGCAGAGGGTGGTTCCCCAACCACACCTACTTTGGATGTTGCTATGGAGTGAATGAGGGTCAATAAGCCAAAAAGATATCCGGATAAAAGGCACAAACACTATGGAGTAATGGCTTACGAGTCCAAGAACTGGATAAGTTTCTATGGATGGTTTTTCATCCCCTATGAAAAAGTATGACATTTTGGAGTTCTCATTTATTCACTTCTCTCTGTCATGGCTGCCATTCTGCTAAGCTATGCCTCGCAAGCTGACAGCTGGACATTAGTAAATGGAGGGGCAGGGAGCAGCAGGGTAGGGATGCAGGGAGGGAGGGAGTCAAGAGGAATCAAAACCAAGCCATGCCATCCCGTGAAAAGTACCAGCCATTTCAAGACCATACCAAAAGAATGCAGAATCGGTGAACTCGTGAAGCCAGGGATTGTTGCCCAAACACTTTGTTAATACCTAATTGAACAGTCACGGATAATCAGGGAGTTGGCCAGGAACAAGGGAAAGCTAACTGTATCATTTGTGCACAAAAAAATCAGATCCAGTTTTGCTTATTCTGTAACCACTTTGGCTTCAGTAAAGTATACTTTTGGTTAACCGTGGGCCAGAAGTCTTTCTTTCCTAACTGACCAAGTCAGGACAGTTTGTTTGTTTGTTTGTTTGTTTGTTTGTTTGTTTGTTTGTTTGTGAGATTTATATACCACCTCAAAGTGCAAGCACTCTCTAAGTGGTTTACACCAGTAAGCAATGTATGTATATTTATATTGCCCCCAACAATCTGGGTCCTCATTTTACCTACCTCGGAAGGATGGAAGGCTGAGTCAACCTTGAGCCGGTGAGATTTGAACCGCTGACCTGCGGATCACAGTCAGCTAAAGTGGCCTGCAGTACTGCACTCTAACCGCTGCGCCACCTCAGCTCTGTTAACTCTCACTCTTCAAGTGAGAGTTGACACTCTCACTTGAAGGCCAGGTATTGTTGGTAATCTGAAGCAAATTTGACAGCAGTAGTTGATCTACCAGCTGTGACATTTCCTCAATTAGGATAGTCTGGTCAGACTATGCAGTGTTCAGTTATCTTCTCTGGAAGAACAATCTGAAACTGCAACTGGTGCAGAACCCAACAGAGGTAATAGTGTCTGGAACATTTCTTAGAATTTATCTAGCATCAGCTAACATTCTGACACGGCCTGTATCTTGCTGGCATTTCCACTGAGGAAGATGCATTAAGTTGGAACAAGGGAAAGTGGGTTCTCTGTTGTGGCACAGCAACTTTGGAATGTCCCCCTGGAAGGCTTGTCAAGAGAAGATCTGGTTTTTAGGCTAGTATTCATAATTTGCCAATCATAGCTGGGCATAACTTATCATCCCTAGCACAATCTGTGCCTCTTTATTATTGTATTATGGTTACAGTACTGTTGTTTTAATCTTTTGAAATAAGGTTTATTTTTATTTTACTTTATTCTATATAACCAACCCTAAAATCTGAAGGGTGGGCTAAAAATGTTTAAGTAAATAAATAAAATAATTACCCACTGCAGTTTATAAGCATCAGTCAGAGCAGCTGCAGTTTGGATCTGCTGAAGTTTCAAAAATATGTTCAGCGTGTAACATTTTAAGCAATAGAATAAAAACTTTAAATCTGCACAGAAGTGATATAAATCCAGGCCTTCTCCAAAACATGTTTGTTTGTTTTGTTTCATTGGGGGGGAGGGGAGAACAGAGTGAAAACTGCATTACAAAAATTAGTAATTCTAGCTCAGGGTACCCTGCCTGTAAGCAACACATTTTGACTAGTTATGGAAAGCCATATATACATACTGGCACTGTCACGCGATTGCTTTTATTGCTACTTCCTCCAAAAGACAACAATAAACTAAATGAAACAAGAGATCCAATTAATCTAAAGCAAAAAAGATAAACAGCTATGCCAGTTATCAACATTGTGTGCTACAGAACTTGTGTAATTTGGCATCAGGCACCACTTAGCATCAGCAGAATTCAACCATTCAGCAAAAGGAGATCGCTGTGGGCCAGCGCACTGATTTCCCAAGTGCATTTACATGTTTAATCAAATACAGCTTTTTTTATGACTGGGGAGGGACACTGTAGGTGGACCAGGGTGATTTCATCTCTTTCCTTCTAGGAGGAGGAGCAGATGTCATCACAGTTCTATAAGAAAATAATTCCTTTCTTTGATGGGAGGAAAGGAAAAAGGGGGGGGGGAAGGAATGAGAAAGCACCCTAGAAAACATAATCAAGAGTTAGAACATTATATGTAATGAGTTTTAAAATATGAGTGTTGACAGCAAAGTAGTTGTTATCTCTGTAAAACATATTACACAATACATTACAGGTAGTCCTTGACTTACAACCACAATCGAGCCCAAAATTTCTGCTGCTAAGTGAGACAGTTAAATGAATTTTGCCCCACTTTATGACCTTGGTTGCCACAGTTGTTAGCTGAATCAAAGCAATTGTTAAGTTAGTAACATCACTGTAAAGTAAATCTGGCTTCCCCATTGACTTTACTGGCCAAAAGGTTACAAATGGTGTTCACATAACCCCTATGACAGCGGTCCCCAACCTTTCCAGCTTGGTGGCCCGGCCCAGCGCAGGGGAGAAGGGTGTGTGAGTGGCAGGTGTACGTGCATGCGCATAGCTCCATTTGGGTGAGCAACAGGTGCACGCGCCTTTCAGTCGTGCAAATGCAGCTTTGTGCGTGAGTGGCAGGTGCTTGCGCTCATGCGCAAAGCTTCACTCACACGAGCGGCAAGTATTTGCATTTGCGTGCGAAGCTCCATTCGTGCAAGCGCAAGCACCCTCTGCTCACGTGAGTAGAGCTTCACGTTTGCCCATCTCTCCTGTGGCCCGGTTTTGAACAGGTCGTGGCCTGGTAGTGGGCTGGGGCTGGGAGTTGGGGACCCCTACCCTACGATGACTTGAAAGGTCCTTGAAAGATCCTGTCATATCTCCCCTCAGTCATCCAGAGACAACACTGAGGAGTCCTTGGTACTCTCTGAGATTCAATGTTTTCTTGCACAACATTTCATTACCCAAATTAGGTAACATCATCAGTGCTAGTAAGGAATGGGGTTTATTCTCAGTTTATATTCTAGTGGCTTGCCCTGTCAGTGTTGGGGGGGTGGAGAGTGGAGGTTCTTTGGGTTATTTGCTATAAACTTGACTGGAAGTTCCTTGATTGGGGCACTGTTTACGTCTTGATTGTTGGTTGGATGTTAATCTTGGAGTTAATCTATGCCAGTGGTTCTCAACCTTCCTAATGCCATGAACCTTTAATATAGTTCCTCATGCTGTGGTGACCCCCAACCATAAAATAATAAAATTGTTAGGAAACTCAGGGGTGGGTTCTAACTTACCTCGCTGCCAGTTCGCTTCCTCCTGCGCTGCGTGGCCGCGCCTTGTGGCCTCGCATGCACTTTGCGCACGCATGCATTCACAGTGCTGAATTTTTTAAAAAAATTGCAAAAAAAAAGAGCTGAAAACAAGATGGTGACGCATGCGCAGTGCCGGAAAGAGCTGAAGTGGTGCAGTGGTTAAATGCTGCGACTGCAGGCTGACTGCTAGTTCAGCAGTTCAGCTGTTCAAATCTTACCGGCTCAAGGTTGACTCAGCCTTCCATCCTTCCGAGGTGGGTAAAATGAGGACCCAGATTGTTGGGGGCAATATGCTGAACTCTGTAAACCGCTTAGAGAGGGCTGGAAAGCACTGTAAAGCGGTATATAAGTCTAAGTGCTATTGCTATTGCTATGCTCAGAAGTTCCCATGGTACAGATTTTTTTTTTGCAGTAATCTATTTGCATGTGGGTGGACCCGCCTGGAGATGGATAGAGGAGCAGTGTCTCGGTTCCTAAGACCATCAGAAATATGTGTTTTCCAATGGTCTTAGGCAACCCCTGTGAAAGGGTCGTTCGACCCCCAAAGGGGTCACGACCCACAGGTTGAGAACCGCTGATCTATGCTCATCTGGGTGTTCATTGCTGGTGGACAGATGTTTGGGTCTTTTTGTTCCCTTTTTGTCTTGTTCAGACAACATTTCTCAGAAACCCACCCCATTTGATATGCTGGTTGAGAACTCTAGAAGTTATGGTCCCAACACAGTTAGGGGACATCAACTCATTATCATAACACTAATAAACAGTTACAGTGGCAGGCCATAAAAGATAAAAGAGTCCTGCTTGGATTTTGAAACCCATAAATAGTTTAGCACATCCTCATAACTACAGTCAAGGATAGCCCAACATTTGGTTACCAGCAATAGGTCCGATCTGTGACCAAATAAACTCTATAATGTTTACTCAGCATGCAATTAACAGCTCCAGTTAATGGCATGGACTCAAGGCACTGCTGTTGACTCGACCCCAGGAGGAATAAAAATAACATTCCAGAAACCTTCCCGCTTTATAAGGAGAGCCAGGCAGGCTGCAACAGATAACAAGTTTTGAGTTACTCCCTGTTTACAAAGTTAAACAAGGCGGCAAATTATATTGTTGGTTTAACCCATCTCAGAAATGGCCTGATGGAGAAAGTTCACATTCCAGATGTGTAAACATCCCATGATAATTTGCCTTTCTACTCCTAATCTTAGGCCATTTCCTCTCTAGTGCTATGCAACAATTTCTACCACCATCAGATCATTGCTGAGCTTCTATATACTGCTATATCGCCTCAACGATGCCCAGTTAACCAAGGACATCCTTTTAGGGAACAGGGTGAAATTATCAGAAGGCTGATACAGGTGATCTCGACTTACAGCCATTCGTTTAGTGACCGTTCGAAGTTGCAACCGCACTGAAAAAAAGTGACTTAAAACCGTTTTTCACACTTATGACCATTGCATGGTCATGTGATCAAGATTCAGGTGCTTGGCAACTAATTCATATTTTTGACGGTTGCAATGTCCTGGGATCACCTTTTGCAACTTTCTGACAAGCAAAGTCAATGGGGAAGCCAGATTCAATTAACAATCTTGTTACGAACTTAACTGCAGTGATTCGCTTAAGAACTGTGGCAAGAAAGGTCATAAAATGAGGCAAAACTCACTTAACAACTATCTCACTTAGCAACATAAATTTTGGGCTCAATTGTGGTCGTAATTCAAGGACTGCCTGTAATCTGATCCCATGTCATATAGGGTTTTTATATCTTTTATATCCAGGTCTACCTGTAACATCATGTGAATGCCACATACGTTCATTGGAAATCACGACAAATGTATTTAACTGTGGCATTGTGAGATGATGTCATCACATCTGTGTTGCTGTTTGGACATCACTGCAGTTTGTTATCAATATGGCTGCATTGTGGTGATGCAGCAATATGGATCATGGACATTCATGAGGAAACAGCCTTAGCAGCTTTACTACAGTTGTACCACATCTTTGTGCTTCAGCATGAGGAATTCACTGTTCTCCAGGGCATAATCTGACTTTCTATTAAAAAAACATCATCCAGTGGGATCTAGAACAGAGGTCTCCAACCTTGGCAACTTTAAGACTTGTGGACTTCAACTCCCAGAGTTCCAGTCCACAAGTCTTAAAGTTGTCAAGGTTGGAGACCCCTGATAGAACCCATGTTTTCTCTGTCAATACACCTGCCCCATAGAACATCATTTTTTGCCCTGCCCGCCAGCCCCTCCAAGGTCCAGATATTTCTGACCTTCTCTTCTTTACATAAGTCCTTGACACCCGGGTTTTCCCCAGCATGGGGTCAGATTATTTTGTGAACCTGTCTGGACTGCTTGTTTTTGATTGCTGTGTTGCCTCTGGTGTAATTGCTTTATGTCAGATAATATTTTTCTTACAAAAATCTTACCTGTCACTGTAAAATTCTGTAGAATTGTCATTTAACAATGGCAGAAACATAAGATTTTGATGCCAACTGCCACTGGTGCTACAATTATTTCTCTTTAGTACTTCAAATGTTTTAAAAGACAAACTTTGTCCACCAACAAACAGATCAACGGCCTCTGCCTGATACTGTCCATTTGTGAGAGGAGCTGCATCATTAATTAGCTCTCTTTGTCCCAAGG
Organism: Diadophis punctatus similis; assembly: GCA_023053685.1. Classification (NCBI taxonomy): domain Eukaryota; kingdom Metazoa; phylum Chordata; class Lepidosauria; order Squamata; family Dipsadidae; genus Diadophis; species Diadophis punctatus. The sequence continues at coordinate 213,225,978 of JALIGW010000001.1, read as the reverse complement.
AGAATACTCAGTTTATAGATATCAATCCTAAAATTTATTATTGCATCATTGCAAACACAATATAACCAGTATAGATTTAGTTTTTATACTGTCACCAAATTAATAGAGCATTCAATAGTTTGTGATGAGCTTACAGAAGTGAGCATTTTTTTTTTTAGAGAGAAGAATCACATCCAAAACTTTTATATCTGAAGAAAGCCTCTACTAACAACTATTATAGTTCTAATCTCTGCTGTAAGCCGCCCTGAGTCCCACGGGATTGGGCGGCCTATAAGAACTCTTATAAATAAATAAATAAATAAATAAATAAATAAATAAATAAATAAATAAATAAATAAATAAATAAATAAATAAATAAATAAATAAATAAATAAATAAATAATTTTATTAATATTTTACTTTTTCTCTGCAAACTCAAGCAGACATATGTGATGGTCTGCCTTCATTTCATTCCCACAACCACTATGTGAATTAAGCTAGGCTAAAAAATAATGGTTGGTTCAAAGCCATCTTGTCAAACCTGCATTTGTATTGGACTTGAATCACTGTACTGCATTTCTTCTATAGAATAATATAGAATAATTTATATGTGGAATGCTATCCCCTTTTAATAATTTGGTAATCATGGGACAGATTAGCTCTCACAACATGCTAGCCTAGGCTAAAATAGGGTTAATTTACTAGATGGTAACTATAGCTCCCAGACATCTGAACATGCTCTGTGGCTGAGACCATTATATGAAGAGAGCCAGTCTAGTCTAGTAGTTAAGACACCAAGGCTAGAAACTGGGAAGCCATGAGTTCTAATCCCACCTTAGACATGAAAATCAGCTGGGTGACTTTGGGCCAGTCACTCTGTCTCAACCCAACTCACCTCAGAGGGTTGTTATTGTGGCGAAAATAGGAGTATTAGGTACATTCACCATCTTGAGTTGTGCATGACAAATTGATAAGTGTGAGATATAAATAAAGTGTTAAGCAATAATTAGGGTTTTTTGGTTTGGGCACAGGTGTATTATAAGAATAGCAACTATGTTTTGTTAATTTAAATAGAGTATTAGCTCTCATGAGAACTTTGTTAAGGTTCAGCATCTAAACTAATCCAAGTCAAATTTTACTAGATTTGGTCATTTGGCCATGAAAAAAATAACACTTAGCTTACGCAATTAAATAATTAGCAACTATTTAAAAGGATTGATTGACAAAAATATTAATTACTTAAACAAGCAAGAATTGTGAAACTATGAAATTAGGGTCTTGAACATGGTTTGTTTAAAGCTAATAATATACTAACGTAAAAATAGAAATTAACATGTACACCTTTGGATTGGTCAACTGTGAGTTCTATTACAGTGCTACCACAACTTGCTAGTACTGGATATAAATAATCTTCAAGGCATTTGGCAGCATGGGTATCTGCAGCTGACCACATTGATGAAAAAATACCCCAACAATCCGCACATGAGGATGTCCCAGTGCAAATCCCATCTTATATCCTGGGTTCTGATGTTAGCATTTGTTTCGGAACCACAAGTATCACCCAATCACAAACTCAGATTGGAATACAATTTAAAAAACCTGTTTAAAAAAACTATTCAAACCAAAAGTGGTTTGAATTTCTTTGATGTCAGCAACATTTCTTCCAAATCCCTAATCCAGGAACTTATTTCTGCCTCAACCAACCGAATAAAATTAAGATCAAATTTAAAAGGCAGACTATATTTTTATAATATAGTATGTAATTTTATAATGTAGTATATAATTTTATATTTTAAAAGGCAAACTAATATCCGTTGCTTAACAACTTAAGATGTCAAATGGTTAGCATCCCACTCACCCTTATCGGCCCATGGAAACATTTCTTTTATTTCTTTACCGTATTTATACAGCCATTCATCACACAAACAGGAGACTCTGGGCAGCATACACCATAACCACACTTTAAAATTCCATAACAATTTAAAAACAATTAAAATAAATAAAATACACATAAAAAGCAAAAAAGATAAAATAAACAGATAAACCCAAGAAAACAGGAAAACAAACATCACCTTAATCTCGTACAGCCACTTGCAGGCTCTCCCTGGGTTCCCCAAGGCTGGTAAGAAAAATAAAAAAGATGTTTTAAGGATCTTCTAGGAAGGCTAGCAGAGATGGGGGCTAACCTCAAGGGAGGGGCTAACCTTTGACTGGAGAATTCTGGGAGTTGAAGTCCTCCAGGCTTAAAGTTGCCAAAGTTGGAGACCCCTGTGCCAGAGAGCAGGGATCACAGCAGAAAAGCCCCACTGTCAGGGTCTCATCAGATAGAGCTCTTTTGAAGATGGAGACCTATAGCATACTCCTCCTACCTAACCTGATGGAATAGGTAGATGCAGTCCCACAAATACAGGTAATCCTCGACTTTCAACAGTTCATTTAGTGACCATTCAAAGTTACAACAGCACTGAAAAAAGCGACTTATGACCGTTTCTCACCATTACGCCCTTTGCAGCATCCCCGTGGTCACGTGATCAAAATTCAGACTCTTGGCCACTGACTCATATTTATGACAGTTGCAGTATCCCGGGGTCATGTGATCCCCTTTTGTGGCCTTCTGACAAACAAAGTCATTGGGGAAGCCAGATTCACTAAACAACTGTGTTACTAATTTAATGACTGCAGTGATTCACTTAACAACTGAGGCAAGAAAGGTCATAAAATGTGGCAAAACTCACTTAACAAATATCTCACTTAACAACAGAAATTCTGGGCTCAATTATGGTTGTAAATCAAGGACTACCTATAATCTGGCCCCATGCAATGTAGGGTTTTTATATCTTTTATATCCAGGACACTAATATAATTTAGAGCAACAGTCACCAACTGGTGGTCCGTGCACCACTGGTGGTCCGTGAGAAAAGTTTGGTGGTCCGCAGAAAAATTATTTGCATTTTTTATATTGCACTAAATCAGGGGTCCTCAAACTACGGCCTCTGGGCCGGATACGTGCAATGAACGCTTGTGTTGCTGCAGAGAGTCTCCCCCTTCAGGGTCTTTTTGTGCGGGTTGGAGGGGGGCAGAAATTCCGACTTGGGGTCTGCTTCAGCCTCCTGGTGCGGGGCTTTGGGCAAAGGCTGGAGGGAAGTGCCGCTGGTGGCGAAGAGCTGGAGGGCCTCGTTCCAGTGGGACTGCACCATGGCCTGGAACTGGCTGACCATCTCAGCCCGCTGAGCCTACAGGCACCGGTAACCTGGCCTTGCACTGCCGCAGGTCTTCCCTCTGCTTGGAAAGCCTATGCTCATAGTCCTCAGTGAGGTGCTTCTGCTGAGCCTCCTTCTCGGTCAGATCCAATTTGAACTGAACCAGCTGTTTTGCCAACTCTTTCTCGTGGTAGCCTTCTTAGCTCCAACAACTGCTTCCTGATGGGGCCTAAGGAGCAGGTGAGGAGTGGCTGGGAGGGGAGAGGCGAGTAGAGGCCGGCAAGTTTCATCAAGTTGGCCACACCCTCTCAGTCACATGACCACCTAGCCACGCCCACTATCCGATCATTAGGCAGATCGTATTAGTGGTCCACGGGATTTAAAATTATGAATTTAGTGGTCCCTGAGGTCCGAAAGGTTGGTGACCCCTGATTTAGAGAATGGCTTCAACTTGGACAGAAAGTCAATCAGTCCTGGTTCTGGAGAGACAGGAACATTCTTAAACCAGCGATAAGCTTGGTGTTAAAACTCTGTCCTTCTCATTATTTTGGCTACTTGTAGGAGAGGTGTTGTTCCAGAAGCAAATGCTTTTATCAAGCAAAATCCAGGGAAACAGGGTTTTTTTTACAACTAGTAAATGGCTTATCCAACAGCTTCCATACATTTGCCATATCAAAGGAACAAGAAGTCACGTGGCTGACTTCCAACAACTGTAGCTGGAGGGCATTCCAGGGCTACAGAAAGATGAAAAACAGACTCAGATGCTACAAGTACTCCCTGGAGCCCCTGGGCTGCTCATATCTGGCATGGAAGAGCAGTCCCATCATATATGGGAATCAAATCAGAGCTTAGCTCCAAAATCAGCAGAACTGCTATGAAGTTCACAATGAGCTCATATAACACGTGTGTGTGTTGTTAAAGCCATTATCTCTGGCCATTAAACATCAACAACTCATTTAATGATACTCATTTAAAGAAAAACTCACCACGGGACAATTCGACGCAGGATTGGCCTCTGTTATTATTCATCAAAGCATTACATAAAGCTGGTAGTCATAGGAATGACTTCCTTTCATGCAAGAGATGAAATATGTATATATATTTTAATGTTTATATTGTATTTTTACTTGGCTGTTCACCGCCCTGAGTCCCCGGAGAAGAGCGGTATATAAATTTAACTATAAATAAAATAAATAAAATAAATAAATAATTTTGATGAAAACGTGGTCAACAAAAATAAAGGAACTAAAGGGATCCCGTGGTGAGCTGTCCCGCAGCAAGTTGGCCACAGCAAGTTTTCCCATGATGAGTTGGTGGCGGCAAGTTGGCTGTTGCGAAGTAGTCGCTGCGACTTGGCCGCGGTGAGTTGGGCCATGGCAAGCTGTCCCATTCCGTTCAGAAAGGGGGAGATGGGCTTTTATGACATTCTTTATAAAGGTAACCATCTTACAACTAGGTTGCTTCAAATGAGCATGGACTGTGGGCAGAAGAGATATCACATTGTATTTATTCCCACACGTGAAAAGCCAAGAGCACTGAAGTGGGGTATTGTGACACAGTCCTTGGTAAAAGTTCTAAACAGCTGAGAGGCTGGCTTGGATAAGAGTTATAAAATAGAGACACATGATGATGCAGCTGTTTAGAAATGATGCTATCGGGCTCTGCCCGGAAAGGGGATGAATCTGAATAAAAATGCAAGAGTTGGAAAAGAAGATTGTAGCTGCTGTCCAATCTCAGGTCACCGGGAAAGCTAACAGTAGATTAAAAGTATAGTATCATTTACAGATGTAGGTATGTTTGAGACTTTCAGAGAACTCTATTGCAGGGCTTGGATCTCTCTGTATGATGCATTTTATATTCCAGGAAACTGTATAATCCTTCTGTTTTTTTTAAGATGTGTGCCCAAATAAAATACACTAAAAATAATATTCTAAAAAAAAAAGTACAATATTAAAGCATACATACAATAACATAGCAGCTGCAACATGGAACATTTGTTGGGCATATACAACCATAAATAGCCCTACAGCTTACTCTTTAGCAAAACGAATCAAGAAATTGCCACTGAAATCTCACCTAAAGAAAAGCTAAAAATGAACTTAGGGATCCTTCAAAGGGCAGGTTTTTGAAGAGAGTCATGATAAGTGATTGCATAACAAGTTCTCAAGGCTTGGAGAATCAAGATGTATGAATTACAACATAACGCATAATTAAGTATACACTTTTTAAAAATAAAATGGGTTGGGTTTTTTGGCTTTATTGTTCCTAGTAAATGCATGTGAGCCAACACACCTGAGAAGCACAGAGCCACTCAGGTTATGGCTATGAAATTGAACAGAGGAAGAATTCCTGCTAAGATCCTTCAACCAACGACTGCTGGGGGAAAGGAGCGAATGCATCCTGCAACCCTCTCACAGAAAAATCTGGAATAATTTGGAAAGCCTTAATATTGAGGTTTTTGTGGGAACACCGCCAGAGAAGTCCAGTAAGGCAGGGTTTCTGAACCTTGGATACTTTAAGATGTGTGGATGTCAACTCCCAGAAGTTGACGTCCACACGTCTTAAAGTGGCCAAGATTCAGAAACCCTGCATTAAGGCAATACTGGGTTTCATTCACCAACCTTATCTGCATGCGATGCAGTCCTAGATTATTTTACCCATAAATAACCCCTACAAGAGTGGAGAGGCTCTTATTCCCATGAAAATAGACCGCAGTCTTCTGGCCCATATCAGGCAAATGTCCTGTCTGCATGGCTTTCATTAGAAAAGAATGAAACAAAAACTGAAAATAACGGAAAAGTATTAGAATAATATATTTAGATTCAGTCCATTCCCATGTTTCCTACCCCCACTCCCCACCCCAGACTTTCTTAGTTGGAAGAAAAAGGAAGGATATGCATCAGCGGGGCAGTGTCAGAGAAAAATTAGATTTCTATGGTAACAAGCTACAGTCTAGGTAATAAACGGCCTGTTAAGTTGTGAGACAGTTGCCAATTTAAATTTTAGTATCAGATGGCTCTAAGTATAACCTCCATTTATAGCTTGAAAGACAGCATTTTAGACTAGGTATCAACTCTTCTGATAGAAAAGATGTGAAGAACTAACCTGTAATTTAAAGTAAATTAAAAATAAATCTAATTGTAGTACAAATAGTTCATAGGACATAGCGGGCTGGTGTTGTGTCCAAAGTTTCAAGCGTTACAAATACTTTATATTCTGGGTCATTTCACAATTAAACTAAACCACTAATTCAACATAATCACCTTTTCTTCATGCATTCCAGTTGATTTACAATTTCCTATTACCGTATTTTTCAGAGTATAAGACGCACCTTTTTCCTCCCTAAGAGAGGCTGAAAATTTGGGTGCATCTTATATTTGGAATGTAGCTTTTTCAAAGCTTTTTTTCCCAGCCCTAACGAGGTGCTAATGATTTTCCCAGCTTCCTATTCCCTCCAAAGAAGGTTTTTTCCAGCCCTAAGTCTTTGCAGGCTTGCTTTCATTCCTACTCCCTCTGAAAAAGGCTTTTTCAGCCCTAACCAGAGGATAAAATAATGTGCTGAAGCTGAACAGACTAAGGACGCTAGCCAGATGAATACCTGGTAGGTAGATTTTTTTCCCCCTATTTTCCTCCCCCAAAACTAAGGTGCGTCTTATACTCCGGTGCGTCTTATACTCCAAAAAATACGTTATATCTATGAAACTATTGTTTCACTTCAGGTGTTAGTGTAAATGTGATGTGTGCTAAACAGGAAAATAAACAAGGGAATCAGGTAATGTGATAGCAAAAAGCACAAAATTGAAGCTCAATCGGTCAGTTAGTAGAGAACCTTACAAGAAAACAAAGTAACTGGGAATTATCATCTTCAACTTGCAGATAATCAGTGGGAGAATCAGGGACATTTATTTAAAGTTTAAGTAAAACCGTTGTGTTATAGCAGCAAAGTTTGAAACAGAAGCGCTCTGAAGCCGAAAGCTTTACTAGGCTGCTTCTAAGGAAAAACAGGTTTGGAAAGATTATCTAAGTTAAGTTTAAAAAATGGAGGCAAGATATGACAGCCCTCCTTGCCTTCTTTGTCAACTGATTTTGTTTAACAAAGATGAAAGTGTTGTAAAATTAGGAAATGATCTGCCGAAGTGTTATTTCAGCAAAACTGCATAACTTTAGCAATTCTCTTAGTAAGTTTCATGAAGTACCTATACATGTAATATTATTCCATAAACTGGTTCTTCCAAAAAATATTAATAAAGCCATTCTGTTACTGTTACTATTTGATCTTCATGCTAATAGGAGAAAATTAAATGAACTAATCACAAAACTACAGTCATGCTTTAAGGAATCTTTCCCAGCATAATTTAAGGGCTTCACTATCTGGATTGAAAATATCTAGATGTACACTAAATGATAGTAAAATCATATGATTTTTTTTTTACAGACTAATGGCTATTATGATTTTTGCAGCACAGATATGGTATACTTTGGTATCAATTCCCAAATAAAAGTACTAGGGGGGCAGTCAATAAATATGCATGCGCAAAGTGAGATGAAGTTAAAAAACAAAGCCCCTGTACATAAAATACAGTCCTGTATAACATATTCAACTGATGTAACATCAAACATTCTCTTTAGTTATAAACTGATACCCCAGAGGAATCTAAGTACCTGATTCCTACCTTCGTGAAAGTAAGTATATATAACATTCAAGATGAAATCATGTTTTATTCTCTGGTCTTGACAATATAAACAAAATCCTCCCTACACCCACGCAAAGAGGAAACTGCTTTTTTATCAGAAAGAAAATTTCCTTCCAGAGGAACAAGCTAATTTGGGAGGTTTGCTATGCAATATACTTATTAGCAGCTTTTTTTTCCTCCACAACTTTGTGGAATTTCATTGGGGGGGGGGATTCTGACAATTGCCACAGAACAATGCAGTTCTTCGTACCATAGTAAACATTTATTTCCCAACTGTTTTCACCTGTTTAATTAACAGTACCCGAGTATTGTATCAATAACCAAATCCATAGAATTCTTTAACAGCAAGAGGCTATGTTTCTTTCCTATTGGCCAAATAATCCATGCCCCAACCGCTTTCCAAGTGTTCAGTTAAGGTCAATTAGGCATATAAATAAAAAGAAATGCAAGGAAATTAAACGACAGGGAGCATCAACACAGACAACTAAGCCTGGAGCCAGGCACTTCCAAAACCAATCCCCAAGTATTGCAAGTTCTCAGTCCGAATTAGCAGCCACACATCCAACATTTCAGCCTTACCTGTTTTAATAAGACTTTGTCTTCTGCATTGATTTTGAGAGAAATGGCCAGGTGGATGGCAGACAATACCACACCACTGATGACTGCTGCCCTCATCCTGATGGGTAGCAAAGTGTAGATGCTGTAGATAAAAAAGATGGTCCACCAGATGCCCTCTGAGGCACTTCTGGGCTGCATTAGCAAGCAGCCAACCACTTGCACAGCTAACACCACAAGGATGACAGAGTAGCACATAAGCCACATGTGGTCCTGGTGGAAATCATTACGGTTGCAGACGGCCCCCAGGGACACCATTAGCAGGATGGCCAGGGATAGCACCACCACGTAGGGCACTTGGTAGTGGCCATGAACAGTGTGGAAGAGCAGCATGACCAGGCACACCAAGACTAGCACTGCCATCAGCATGGTCAGGCTGCTCTGGTTGAGACGGAAAAAATACCGCTGGTAGAGGTGCTCCAACTTCTCTGACTGGAACTTCTTAGACCTGAAGATCTGCAGCAGGCTTCCACAACAGCTGCCCATTGAGAAGATCATCTCGGACCCCACTTCATCACCCCCCTGCTCCTCCTCCTCCAGTTCGTCGATCTTGGCCTTGATCCGTTTTTCCTCGAGTCCCAGCTCCACAGAACGTGGGCGCACCTCACCCTGCTCACTACCATAGTGTCTCGGACTTGGGGCAAGGGAGGGATCTCCTGCCCGACAGGAGTGCTGGCTCTTGTCTCCACTACGATCCTGCCAAGCAGATTTGGACCTGAAGCTCATCATCCTGCAGCCACTTACCCCATGGTTCCTGCTACCTGGCAGATCATACTCCTCCTCATTCCTCCACCTGCTCGCCATTCTGGAAGATTCCTTGACTGAGGCCCTGGTAGGGAGAGGGTAGGAGTAGCCATTGGCTCTGGATTCAGCTTCTCCCCAGGCAGAGCGATGTGGCTCTGCCCCTCCACCCCTGGGTGCAGCAGGAACTCCAAACCCCGGAGGGCTTACGCTGTTGGAGCGGGACATGCCCTGCTGGGGCAGCAGAGGAAAGGCAGAAATTCCAGGAAGCCACGCGAGGGAAATCAACCAGAAGACATTGGATGGTTCATAGCACAGAACCAAACAGCATCTCTCCACCAATGAACAGGAGGGTGGAAGAAGGGCAGGAAACCAAACCTCAAATCCAGAACCAGATCCAACAGCGTCCCCAAGGATACTCAAATCTCTCTTAGTTGCCAGCTGGAAAGCCACTGGGGTCTCCTTCCCTTCCCAGGAGTCCAATGTTTCCTCATGAGGATTTATATAGCCACATAGAGAGCTGGCTGGGAAGCAAGTTTCCCTCCCCTCCCAGGGAAAGGTGGGCTCTCTGGCAAGGATTCCCCTTCTGTCATTTTCCCACCCAAGTCCCCGGGTTTTTGGCAGTTCGCTGGCGCATCAAGAATTCAAATCCACCACATCAGCATGCATAGAAAACGGAGACAGGAGGAAAAGGCACCTGGAGTGTTGAAATATTTTCCCCTCTCGCTTTAAGCCACAATCACTCTACAACCAGAACGTAACTTTGTAAAATCATCACTGTGGAGCATCTTGGCATGTCTCTCCCTCTCTTTCGGGATCTCTTCCCCTGGCTGTCCAAAACGAACTCAAAGAGGTGGCATCATTCCTTCGCGATCTACTCTCCAGGAAGCGGAGCAAAACCATCCAGAATCGTCATTTTTAATTTGGCCTGGAGGCAACCCGCCTATGCGTTGGTCATCTGGGCAGCTGTGGCAGAGGGCAGCCCCAGAGGCAGCGCCCGAGGCGTCTGGCAAGCGACTGGCTCATTGTCCGATCCGCTCCAGTTTCGAGAAGGGTGCCCTAAGGATCGGCCTGAGGAATGGCTGGCGAGCGAGCGAGCCGCCTCTCCGAAGCCCCTCGCCCGTCCCCCTCCCTCAATTCCTCCTGCTCAAGGCAGCGGCGACATTGCTGCAGTGGGAAGGGTTAGCGAAGCACCACCAACCCCGGAGCCGGCACTTGAAGCGTTATTTATTGGAAGTGACTCGGTCACCGGGTCGGCCCGGGCATCTTCCCTCTTCTCCCTGCTTGGAGGGAGCCAAGTGGGTGGGATCGCCGACGCTTGCCGGGACGGGCGCCGCTATTTTGCCCTTGGAACGATGGAACCCGAAATCCGGCTCCGGTGGATCGAAGGCAGAATCAGGCAGGGCCGGCGCGGGGGAAGCAGGGCGCAGGCGGAGAAAGCGAGAGGCTCCTTCTTTCGACCGTCGTTTCAGCCAGCGCTGGCAGAGAGTTCTTCGGCAAAAAGCCGACGCTTGCGCTGCTGCCTCTCCACGCGAGGATGCGACGTTCTCCGCTGCAGCCAAGGAACCACCAGCCGTTCACCAGCTGTAGCGGCGGGGCAAAAACGCACAATCATAAGCTAATTGTGGGGCTGGGAGAGGGGGGAGAAGGTTGGATAGCGCGCAGGAGCTGCCTTGGCGCGACTTCTTCGGAGACCGCCCGCCTGCCGCGGCCGCGCTAGACCTCCGTGCCTAAGCGTGCAAGGCGCTGCGGCGGGCTGAGGAGAGAGGCGACCTTCCCCTCCGACAACGTCAGCCAGGCAGCGGCTGCCCGGTTCTTTTTGCACGAGCAAAAGGGGCCTTTCCCGCGTACGGCTGGCTCCCTAGCCTCTTCGGCGCCACGCCGGAGGAGCTTCCCCTCAGTTTCAGCTGCGGCTGCTCGCCTTCGCCCCGCGCTCGCACGCTCTACTTGCGGGAAACGGCAGCCCGCCCCTTTCAAACCAACCTTTGTACGGCCCCTCTTCCACCCGAGCTGCCGCCTGGCAGAGTTCCGCCTCGGTCTTGAGGCTATTGGCTGGTCGGCCGGCCGCCGCGGTATAGGATTGGTTGGCTTCGCGAGATAATCGGCTGGATTGGCTTCTCCTCCAATGGGTAGTTTAGGAGGCGGGCAATGTTGATCTGGTGCCCTGCTACTCATCATCACCACCATCATCATCAAAGTCTAAAGTGGTTGTGGTTGAATTCTGGAACACTTAAAAAAAAGAAAATGAGGGGGAAATAATCATGGCAGTTCCAGAACCAGCCTTGCAATACAATCAAAGCCAAAACTGAATACGTTTCCAAGAACACCAAATGCCTGCTATGTAAAATTAAGGGGGAAAGTGGAGATCCTCTCATGGGTGGCTATAGTAAAATTGTTGAAACAGTATAAATGATGACATGGTGATAGGGTTGCTGAAATTGTCCACTAGAGTTTATATAAAAAATTCTGTTGCACTGTTTGCTAGAAAACCACTGGCATATGATGTACCTGAAAAAGTTTTGCAAAATGGGCTGATAGAAGTTTTGTGAAATTTCAGAAATCAAACTAAGAGACCATAATACAGGATATCAGGTATTACTGTTATAGAAAAGAACGAATGGTTCCCTGATGTGGCAATTCCTCAAGACAATGAAGCTGATTTGGAAAAAAAATGGAGAAAATAACAAAACATCATGGTTTACAAATTGAGCTTGAAAATTATGGAAGAAAAATCTGTTGTCGTACCTATTGTAATTGAAGCTCTTGATGCAATATTAAAAGGATTTAGCAAATATTTAGAAATTCCAAACTGAATGGATTTGACAAGACTAATTTTCAATCAGCATATGTTTTGGGTCAAACTTTCAAAGATATTTCCTTACCTAAACAGAAAAACAAAATGGCCACATATTGAACTGTATAACACAGTCAAATATCAGCATGAGAAATATTTTATGACATTTTGTATTATATCACATCATAAACTGTTTTATGATGTTTGTCATAAAATGTTTTATACAATTTGCAAAATTTCAATTCCACAGCACTCATGGGCTCCAGATTTTGGACACATTCTTAAGTTAGCCCATTTGAGGTACTGTGGTTCATAAACTTTTGCCTTACAATGCACCATTTTGCCTTGTTAAAAGTTACGAGAACTAGAGTTTTAGTACCGTAGTATATATAGATAGATGTGATACTTTCATGAATCTCAGGTTCTTGGTGAGAAACCTGATCAACGGTGTTAACATGAAGTAAACATGAAGTAAATTAGACTGCAATAATCATTTGGATGAGGATGAGGATAGCAAGGTTATTTTTACTCCTTTAGGGACCTCACAATTAATTGGTCTACTGTTGTTACAACTTCACTGTTTGTTTTATGCTTGCCCTATCTGGGAAGTAGACCAGAACAAACCATATGTGCCTAAAGCTATTTTGATTAAGTTTGGCTACAGTAACAAAACCTTACAGGTCCCATTGAGTCTCTCTTTTACTTTTATATAAATCTTGGAGGTGTCTGAGATGCTTTCTGTTATGTATTGACAGTTAACATGGTTTCACCCAGGTCCAGCGTTTGAGCGGGAAGAATGCTCAAACGCTATTGGTTAAAGCGTCTAACAGCTCCCTATAAAAGGGCCGGCTGTCAGACAGCACTTTGCTGGTTGTAGATAGAGTTGCCTTATAAACAGTGTTCAGAGACTCGGTCTCTAGAGTCGTTATTCCCACAACTCAAAAACTTTCTAGCCCTTCTGGGTTTGTGCATTGTTTATCTGCTTGTTGCCTTGGCAATGGATCATCCCTCTCCCCATCTTGCTCATCTTCCTTAGTCTCTACAGGTACATAACCACCCTTAGGCTAGCTAGCCAGTAGTGGATTGTAAATCCTGTCTCTACTGGTTCACTCGTGCTCGTGCGCAACACTTCTACGCATGCGCAGAAGCGTCCCGGGCAGGTGGGCGGAGCCTCTCACCGCCACCACCGGTTCACTGAACTGGGCCGAACTGGGAGCAACTCACCGCTGTAGCTAGCCCTTTTCACCTGATGGCATCACCTCCCACCAATGTGAAGATTTGCATTTTTAGAATAATTCAGAAAGACTTGCACAAGCAACCTAGTGTGACTTGTCAGAGTTTTTTTGAAAAATGAACAAATCCACTGCCTCCAAACATCACTGCCAACCAGGAAGGATCCGCTGCCACCACCTGTTCTTTTGCAGCCACCTCTGCCCCAAAAGACACACTGCCAAATAACTTTAATGCCTCCATGTGTCATTGCCAGCTCCAGTCCAATCACTGCATCACTGCTGCCAAAGAACGACTGGCATGGTGATTATTCCTTTGGGGCCCATGATCATGTGACCCTTTTCCTTTTACGAGTTGTTCAGGCCTGCCCTAAGCTTTGGAGCCCTGGGCTTTTGCCTAAAGCTGGCCCTGTGCCTATCTTAATGGCAAGCAGATACTCACATACTTTGATTTCATGTGTGCAAAGCTGAAAAAAGGTAGAAGCAAAAGACTAGGTTAAGTTGGTGGACAGAATCAGAGACATTATTGAAATGTGCTTGGAAAAGCTACTGATTTTTGCTATGGGGAAAGTTGCAATCTGACTGTGGGCATCCTGTGATGGTCATATGTGCAAGGACCAATCATGTCACTTTTTTTCAATACCGTTATAACTTTGGACGGTTGCTAAACAAACGGTTGTAACTTATGGATTACCTGTATTTAGTAACCTTTTCTCTAGCTGGCATTCCTCAACTGGTTATATGATCAGGAACAAGTTTGGTAAGGACAATAGTTCCCTGATTTCTGATCAGATTAGAAGTCACAATGTCAGCCCTGGAGGCCATCTTTTTCTTTGGATCTTCAGGGCTGCCACACTTAGTGCTTTGGGAAACTGGGAGGGAGGATTGCAGGGAGTTGCAAGGATATCTAGCCATAACATTCCTTTCTCTGAGAGCCAAGGACATCCGGCCTGCACCTGGAGTGGCGTGACTGAGAGGCACCTCCAGTTGGGACGGTGCGTTGATTAGACCATGTGATGGACATGTGGGTGCAGGGGAAGGGTCTTGAACTTTCTTTTGGGTGGGGAAAACCTGGAAGCTTTCAGATTCGGGTTTTCCCCAGATGTGCCAATATGACATCTCTAATAAAATGGAACTTTGAGGAACTTCTAGCCTTGGAGTCTTCTTACGTTGGGGGCTGTTACTTGGAACCCTGACACACAATTCAGCACGGGTTAGTACAATAGCAAATCAAATGCCAGGAAATCTATATGCTGGCTATAAAAAAGAACTATTCTTGTAGTTTTAAGCACCATATTTGCCATGATGAGCTCAACCTCTTCATACAAATTGTCATTATTGCATCCATAGAAAGCAGAGGATTCGTGAAAGATACAGCTGTATAGCTCTATTTGGGGGAAAATCAGTGAATAAACTCTTGCAAATATTTTCTAAAGTTTGACAATTCTCATTAAAACTATAGACATTTGTTTAAAAAAGAGAGTACTTGTGCTGTTGTACTTACAGTACAAATAAATTACTACAGCTGATACATACAT